>VZSE01010802.1:256348-379679 GCA_013398275.1 Promerops cafer | reverse complement strand
CGCGGGCGGAGCGGGGCCGGCCCCGCCGGGCCGCATTGTTCCGCCGGGCCGGTGTCCGCACACAAAGGTGGCGGGGGGACGGACGCGGCACGGAGCCCGCGGTGGGTCCCCCGTGCCCAAAATGGTGGCGGCGAGAGGCGGGCCCGGCCCGGTAACCCCCCACCTCCCCCGGGGGTACCAGCGGCTGCTGTTGGGGGGGTTTCCCCAGCCCGCTCAGCTGTGCCCAGGTCGGCTTCTTTTGTTGCGGGTGGGGGTCCCCACCTGGCCGGTGCCGCCGCGGGGTGGGGGGCTCGGAGGGTCCTGCCGAGCCTTTCTTCCGCATCCCGGCGAGGCCGGAGGGCACCGCGGGGCACCGCGCCGCTCATTGTGCGGCTCAGCGGAGCCGCCGGGGGATCGACGGTGCCTTCACCACCGCCCGTCCCCCACGAAGGGAACGCTCTCGGCTCTCGTTCCTTCTTAGCCGTTTTCCCTTGTAACTTTCTTGTGTGGTTTGTTTGGGTTTTGGTTTGGTTTGGTTTTTTTGTGGTTTTTTTTTTTTTTTTTGCCTGATTTTAATTCTTATTTTCATGTGCGCCGCTAATGTCCCGTAAATATTTTGTGCGCCGGCTACAAATGTTACAAACAAAGTGTGTCCTGGTAGGAAATCTTTTGTGCTTGCTGTGAAAAGCTATTCTTGCCAGCGCGTTGGCAATAAACCGGGTGAATAACGTGGTGGCGTGTGTTTTTTAAAGACAGTAATTGCCCCGTGAATGCGAATTCCAAAGATGCTTAAAAGTTCAATGGGATGCGCGAAGCCCTAAAGAGCAGAACTCCTCGAGCAGGATGTGAATTTCTGAAGAGGGGGAATCCCTTATGCGGTACGAAATCTTGAAAGGGGATAAGATCTCTCAATGATGCAACTTCTTGCGAAAGAGAACACCCCTCCCCCTCCTATTGATGCCAAACCATTAAAGGGGGAGGCTCTCCGGGCCCAGCAGCGTAAAGTCTTGAAGGAACCTGAATTTACAATGATAAAAGGGCCAAGGCACTAGCCTTTCACCTTTGGAGGCAATTAGCATCTGGCTTGCTTCACAAATGAAGTAAATGTGGGCTCCCCTTTGGTTCCCGGAGCACGCTTAGGCTGGGGGAGTTAACATCATCACTCGGAACAAATTAGCTTGCGTTTTTGGGGGGGATGCCCGGGAGGAGGAGGAGTGCGGGCGCCTTGGTGCTGAGGGTGTTGCAGAGCAGAAGCAGCACACCGAAAACACCGTCAAAAAACTCCGTGCACGTGGATGGCCCGCAGCCCTTGGCAGAAACGGGTTTTAAAGCATGGCGTTTGTCCGAGGGTCGGTGGAAATTGCGGTTAAAATCGGGATGCTGTGGGAGGACGGATGCGGCTGTCAGAACTCTGCTCCTTTCAGGCACGTGGAGTAAATCTCCTTCTCCGGCAGAGTGGGAGCAGCCCAGCACAAGCAGTTTCAAAAGTTGCTGTTCCTTGAAGCTCCCCATCTCGCTACCTCTTGCCTGGTGCAGTTGTTCCAGTCTCACCACTGATTCCGGGGATATCTGGGAGCAGATCTTTGCACAAAGAGCTTGCTCAAATAGTTCACGGTTTGAAACCAATGGCCAGCGGTGGGACTTAGCCTTTTTTCTAAGAGTACTGCTGTGTGTGTGGCTTTTTTTAAAAATTTGTGCTTTATTTAGCTGCATAAAGAAGATTTCTTCCGTGGTTTTGAACCTAATAATACTAGTGCCCTTTCTGGCTGGTCTCACTGCTGCCTCTGAGACATGCTTGAGTTTCAGGGGTGTCTGAGTAAAAGGGAGGTGGCTGTTCTTCTAGGGGATTGTGGAGATGCCAGGAGTTAAAACACATGTTAGGGGGGGAATAAAACCGTAGCTAACCATCAAAAAGTGAATCTGTGATCATATATGAATGGTATTTTCTTGCTTTAGCTTTGGTAATTGTGGAGAGGCGTGCTTGTGGCTGAACAGCAATGGATTGGGGTATGCCCCTTCCCTCAAAAGCTGCTGCCCCTCACGAGTAACCCGGGGGTGATTGCCACAGTCCACTTGGGCACAGAGTGAAAAGGGTGCTTTGAGTGAATTTGTGTATGTGGAAGGAAAAATTGAGATCTCAGCCTCAGAGGGTTTCAGCTGGAGGATGCTCATGCTTAAACTCCTTGAGCTTCAGCTAATGTTTGTCCAACTCTGCCCAGTATCTCTAAGGGATGGTCTTACACTGGAGGCAGCTGTCTCTTCTCAGATATTCTCTTCTTCCTAAGAGGTGTGAGCTCCTCTGAGCTTAAATTCTGGCTGGTGGCACTTTTTTTGCTGTTTTTCTGATACCAGTGTATCTCCAGGGGGCAGTTTGGTGCTAAACTCTTACAACATCCTTTAAAAAGGCACAAGTTTTAAACGAGCCTTAATTCTGCTTGAAACAAATATCCCCTGCTCTCACTCTCCCTCCAATTTCAGCAGGCAGGTCAGGTTAAGGTTTCACTGCTACCGTCCCTGCAGTCCTCAAACCAGACAAAACCTGATCTTCCAATTTGTGGTGTTCTGTTGGTCGTTTTTAAAAAGCTCTGGGTATTTTTTGTTTTTCTTCCCCCCATACTCCCCCCTGGCCCTTCCCCCCTGATATTTTTTTTTCTTCTGGTGGGTCTCTCCAGAGCTAGCTGGAAGGCTCTGTAATGATAGGCCATCTGGACCCATCCCTCCTGTGCTGAGCAGATTTGCTGAGGGTATTTGAGAAGTTTGGGGCCTTTAGTAGTCTAGAGAGGCAGAACTGAGCTCTTCTTTTTTTTTTTTTCCCCTTCATTTTCACTTTTTAAATGCAAACCTTTTACCCTCTACTTATTGGCCCAAAAGAAAGTGAAGCTTCCAGATGCGGGGCTGCCATCAGCAGCTGGATGGCAGAAACCCGGGGAGCAAATGTTTTAATTTTCTTTTTGCTGGAGCAGTGCATGGCCAGAGACTGCAGGGGAAGGGGTGTCCAAAAAGAAAGAGGCGCATCCATCAGGCTGGACTCTGGGCATTGTTTGGGGAGGGGGTGGGCACAGCTGGCCCTCATGCTGGCTCTGGCAGATGCAGGCGCCTGGGTTCCTCTTTTTAAATCTCTGCTGCAGCATCACCCGGCAATGGACTCAGGAGGGGTTCAGCTACTGCCAGCAGGTCAAAAGTTCAGTGGGACAGAAGCGGGTGCTTCAGGACGTGTTCAGCTTCATGCCGTGTTTTTACATGGATCTGAGGATGGCAGAGAGCACTTCTGCCTTCTGGGGTGGGTTGGCTTTTTTTTTTTTTTTCCCCCTTCCTCCCCTTTTAAATGGCTGCCTTGTCAGCCATCTGCTGTACAAAACTTGCATGCCACTTCAAAAGTGGTCTTTTGGTTGTGTTGGCTTGGTTGTCATGGCATATTTCTTGGTGGTTTGTAAAATCACAGAATGGGTAAGTTTGCAAGGGACCACACTGAGTCATCTGATCCAACCTCCCCGCATCACACTAATCTGCATCAGTGAGTTTGTCCTTGCCTACTCTACCAGCACTGCAGCAGGAGAAGATGTGGCTGTGTGGGGCACATCATATTTTTTGGTTGTCATTGCCTTGATGGACAGAAAGGATGCTTTCCACAGTCAAGTTAGTGCAGGTGATGATGGGTAGTGATTTATTTCCCTCTTCAAGACTGGACTGTAATGTGGGACACCTCTTGTGTCAAAGTATCTCCTGGCTGTATGCCTTTCCCCTCTGCAACTGCAATCTCCTCCTGGCAGCTGTAGGGATTGTTTGTGTCAAAAATATTGGGGGAATATTTAACGTTTTCAACCGTATTTCAGCACAACTTGAAGACACTGGACAGGAGCCAGTGTGGTGTGGCCACCCAGCTCTTTGGCATGTGCTCTCAGGAGCCGTGGGCTCAAACATTTAGGAACTTCTGCCTGGGTAGGTCGAGGGGAGGTGACTTTCCAGAACGTGCTTGAAAATAGTCAAAACGTTGTTAACTTAGTTTATTTGGAAAAGGGGGAAAAGCCACATTACACAGGGAAAACATAAATCTTTTCCTGTGGTTTTTAAAAGCACCTTTGGGCAAATTGCCTCTGCTGTTAACTTCACTATGGCTTTAAGATGCTTTTCCTTGCCTCTTTCCCCTTCCTAGCACTTTAGGCTCTGGCTCTGCCTTTAGGTACATTCCTCCCACCCACAGGCAGGCAGGGCACTGCTGCCCTTGCCTACCTTTTTCCTTCTCTAGTGTGGTATCTCCGTGCTGGTTCTTGAACAGGCTCCTTCTGTCAGAAATATTATGTGGCTGTTAGAAACCAGGGGCTGCTACTGCTCCCCTGGGTCCCCCAGGAGGAGGAAGAGCGTGGAGAGAGGGAGAGCTGGAGAAGGAGAGAGCAGAGAACAGCATTTCTTCTATCTGTGCAAGCCAGATACAGCTTTAAAAGGGGAAAAAAAAAAGTGTTAAACAGTGTGTTAGAATTTTAATACTTTGAAAAAAAACTTTTCCTAGTGAGGACAGGATGGCCAAATACGCTCTTATCTGTATCATGTTAAGTCCTGCTGAAAGTTCTCTGTGGATCCCCTTGTTCTACCCTTTGGGTGTGTCCCTTGTGATCCCGGACACCAAAATGGCACAGCCTTCCTGTTCTGTCAGTGGCTTGTATGGGGTTAATTTCACAGACTGCAGGGTTTGGTACCCAGGTACAGCCTTCACCCCTCTATAGCTGTTTGGGTCTGGTGCTGCATTTTTATTGGTATTACAGTAGCATATACAATGTCTACTGGTGCCTCATCCTGCTCTGTGATGGTTGTGATGGCCAGGTGGTTTCTGCTCAGAAGAATTTAAAATCTAAGTAAGATCAATGCAGCAAGAAGGTGCTGCAAGCTGATGAAAATGTTGGTGAATTCATGTAGGTCAGCTATGTTCACTGAGGGTAGTTTTGAGTTTAAATGCCTTTTCAGTGGAAGAGTTCAGTCACTAGGATGTCCATCCCTCTTGCCATTTGCCTGTTCACAGTAGGCAACATGAAAGTGGAAGGGAGTGGGCAGTGACTGAAGCAACAGTGAACAACAGATCTGCTGACTAAAACTTCCCTCTCATGTGGAGCACCTTGCTCTAGAAAAAACCACATTGTCTGAGGAAAGGTAGAGTAACTGGCAGTGCAGGGAGAGGTGCTGTACAGAGAGAAGACAGGGTTGGAAAAGATTATGGAATTCACATATAGTGAAAAGAAATCCTGAAAAGGTCCTGTTGTGTGGAGGGACCCATTTATGGACCACGGTGTGAATTTCACTGTGTGAATTTGGGTTATACACTATGGTCACTCTGTGATGGCTCTGCTTCCCCTGGGCAGCATCAGCTTCATCAGAGTAGAGGGTGTGATTTGGGTATTTGTTGTTTAAAAAAAAACAAAATCAAGGGCCAGTACTGGTTTTACTGTTCTTTCTACCTATCCCATCCACTGTTTGGTCAGTTGCTGCAGTGCCCCATCCCTCTCCCCAGGTCTGTTCCAGCTCCACTTCTTTCATTGCTGCTCTTCTCTTTTGCTGTCTTAGTTATTCTGTTCATAATAGAATCATTACCACTCTACATGTCAGTGTTGGGCTCTAGAGTTCATTGAGATTAATGGAGGGGGGAGGCAGAGAGATACTTCTCAGAGCTGTTGTTTCAAGTGGCCTGCAAATTGGAAAGCAGTTTCCATTTCAAATGCAAGTCACATCTTTCCCAAATGTAGATCTTAAACTTTTACACAAGTGTTTACATTTTATATGATGATACTCTAGTGTAATTGGATAAAAAAGAAAAAACAACCCCCCACAAAAAAACCAACAAACAAAAAAAAACCAACAAAAACCAACCACAACAAGAAAAGGAGTGGGTAGTTCAGGAGGCTGATACATGAGTTAGAACGTTATCTTAAGCCTGTGAAAAGAAACAAGTAGTGACTGCACGAAGCCAAAGGGTGTCTGAACAATGGATAAGGAAGGTTATTTTGACAGCAACATTTTGAATGGATCTGAGTTAGGTGACAGGGGAGTTGGGGAATGACTGTAGCTGTAGAAGGCAGAAGGGAAGGAGGAGCACGATGAGAATTTCAGAGATTTGATGGAGCACATGGAGCCTGATATTACAGATTTTATGTGGTGTTAGTATAGGCAATTCTTCTGCTGGCACAGCTGACATTGAAAATCATGCCTGGTGTTAGCTGAAGTGTTTGTGTACCCACAAGTTTAACAGTTTAAGCTGAGTTTATTTTAAGACCGATTTAAGATAATCAGGTGCAAGTCTTTCCCCACTAGGAAAAAAAAAATAGTTTGTGTGGGAGCTTAAATATGACTTTGCAGTTTGCTTTGTTCAGAAGACCCAAGTACCACAAACAAACCTGTGCCAATTCAATCAGCCGATTTAAACTTCTGCATAGCGCCTCTAAATCGGGACTCAAAAGTTTTTCCGTGTGGAATTTGCTCTAACCAAACCAGCTAAAAGTAACACCTTTAAAGTGTTGCAGCTTTATATGTAGACCTGCTTAACTGTGGTCTTTCTCTCCCAGCGCATAATGCCGGCAGAGCTGTGCCATTCTGCCCCTGGCATCTGTTAAGTGCCTGCATGAAGGGTGAAGAATTAACTTTTGTAATGGCAATGGATGCTTTCATAGACTTCTTTCAGGCAAAAATCTCCTCCAGAAAAGAGCTATGGGTAGAAATGACAACAGCCAAGGAGTTAAAATTCCCGAATTAATAGTTTATCATGTAAACGTTATTGTAGGTGTGTATGAATTTTTTTTTTTAAATGTTTTTCCCCCCTCCTCGTTACCAGAAGCAACAGCATCTGCTGTGGTGGTGGGAACAATGCAGCCTAGTGATTCCTCCTTCCTTACAGTAGAGAATCCTGTTAAACACACAAGGCTGTGCCTCAGAGTGTATCCTTTCAGCAGGCTTGTTCCTTTTAATGGGTGCCCATTCCTGGGGTCTCCATTGTTTCACCAACAATAGCACTAGGGGCAGCTGATTTGGTTGACAGAAAATGCGTTAATTTAACAGATCTATTCCCTTTAGCCGGTCTCCTTCCTATTGTGCCCCAGTTCTCCCCCAGTTCCTGGGGAGGAGGGCCTCGAGAGCAGGGTCTGTTAGGTGGAAGGCTCCTGCAATTAGGAGGGGTTTGCAGCCTTTTGTGTGAGGAACAGAAAACAGCTGATAGGGAGAAGCGGTGAGAGTGCAGTTTGCTTACTGCCAGAACACTCCTTTTGCTGCTTTTTGGGGAGGGCTTTACAGACTGCCTTTACAAGGGATGGGGGAATAACTCGACACTAGGGGCTGATGGCAGTCAAGGTCTTGGCTTTGCTCTGAGGTGGTCCTGCAGCCCAGTGTGGCAACACCTTCCAGTGCTGGCTCAACTTCTTGACAAACTCTATATACTATAAATGCTTAGCTAAACCACCAGCTTTCCACTGCAAAAGCAAAGCTGCTGGTATTATCTGGGGTAGGACTGCTGAGAGCTGGCTGGGGTAGGCAGTGTGTAAAGTTAACACCAAATTACTTGAAACATGAGGGGCGTAATGGTCCTTGGGGACCCCTACCCTAGACTAGGCCACCAGTTTAGTGTAGTTTTTGGACTGGTCTGATTTAAACAGTGCAGGCTCTTCATCCTTGGGTGCACTTACAGTGGTTCAGCTCTTCCCTGTAGTATTACCTTGGTTCAGTAATGGAGGGGGGTGTCTTTGTTGGCTTTTACATCAGCGTGGTCAAGCGGACGCATTGAGCCTGGTGGGAAGGAGGGCACATGCACTGCTGGGGGGGCAGTGAAACACGAAGCTCTTCTGCTCTTGGGGGCTGCCGGCTGCCAGAGAGGTCTTGGCTGCCAGAAAGAAGATCTCGCTCCCTTTCAAGCCCTCGCTTCAGCCACGCTTCTGCCTCTGTGGTTTGCCCCTTTCCTGGCACCATCCCAGCTGCTCGCTGGGTGCTGGCTGGGTTTTTGTGGGGGTTGTAGTTCCGTGGTGGGAGCAGGACCTCCTGCTTTTGGTGGTTGTGAGCTGCCGGGTCAATCCACTGTGGCTCTTGAAACTCTAGCCGTAGTTTAGTTCTGGTTGCTGGGGCTGGTGATGTAAAAGGAGCTCTGGAGGGTCTTTTTCCTCCTCTTTGGTAAAGCCATTAATTCTCTGGCTCTTTCTCTCCAGCTAAGCCTGTTGCAAAGGGGCCGGAGCTTTGTATGGCCAAAGGGTTGGAAGGCAGTCCTAGTATTCTCCTTTCTGGTGAGCCCTGTATGTGGGGAGTTGTGTGGCAGCAAAAATATTTATATATCCATAACACAAGGCAAAGAGGGTTGTGGTTGGAGTTTTTTTGGGTTTTTTCTTGCTTGGGTTTTTTTGTTTGTTTTAGGAGGCAAAGGGTGAGAGTTCACTTAAAGAGCTTGAGTCTTAATAGAGCTTGTCATTGTTGCTAATATAAAACAAATGATGAGCATGGGAGAGGAGTCAAAGGCTCCCTCTTCTGGTATTCTGGGAAGGTTCAAATACTGGAAAATAAGCAAGGAAAAAGACCCCTTCCGTGCTTTCTTGTGGTATTTTGTGACCTCACTTAAGCCTAACCCTTACTGCCCCACCATGTCTCTTCATGTCCCATAATACACAACCTTAACAGCTCTCTGCAGAAGTGAAATTTTCAAATTTCTTTTTTTTTTTCAATTTGGAAGTGCATTTCCAAATGCAAAATACGTTGCACGTGTAAGTAAAAATGAGTCCTGGTTTCAGAAGGGTTCTCAATCTGAGCATGGGAAATGGCAGCCCTGCATGTCCCTGCCTATGACACTTCTCAGTGCTTCCCTTTGCTTCTCCTCTTTACTGCACCCTCCTCTTGCAATGATAATGTCCTGTCCCGTGCATTTCCCAGGCCACATGTGTGCATTGGCATGTAAACATGTTTGGGATGATTGGAGTGGCCAAGTATGCTGAGCACTCCCTCTAGGAAAGCGTGTCCAAGGCTCTGGCACTCCCGTTGCTTTAGGCTGAGTCAGTCCAGAATTCAAAACTTATTAGTGGTTGATTGATGGAGAAATGTGCACAAGGAGTAGTACTTCGTTGGGAATTTTCGATGAATTCTCTAAAAATCATTGTATAAAGTGTAGTACCTCTGAAATTAATAGGCTATCAGAGCATTAGAGAAGGGACTTTTTTTTCTTTGATATTTTTTTTTCTTCACTGGACAGCTGGCTATTTTTCCCTGTGTTGTTGGTGTGGAGTCATGAGCAATGTCGGGTGGAACCTGAGGACATCAATTCTCAAGCTGCCTTCCCACGGCAGCTCCTGCCACTGTCACGGCCGGCAGTAAAACTGCTCGCCCGGATTAAAAACCGCAACACTTTTTCCTTTAAAGTGAGCTGTGCCTCACCAGAAGCAGTTCCCCCAGCCAGCTCCCTCCACAGCCCCACAAAAGGGTTGTACCAGCATGACTGAAGCAGTGGCACAGGAATGGAAACAGGCAGCAGGGAGGGGAAGGGCTTTTTATAGCTGACACTTCTGCTGAAAGAAACGCTTATCGCACTGCAGCCCTGGGTAGCAGGTGGAGTGAGCCTGCACAGGTAACAAGAGGTCATGCAGCAGGGAGGGCACCTGGGGAAGAAACCTTATCAGTAAGACCCTCCCTGAAAGGGTTTTGGGTTGTATCAAGCCTTGCTACATTTCTTTTTTCAAGTGAACATTCTGGTTAGAAAAGTTTTAATTTGGAGTTGGATGGTGAGCCTTTAAGTTGTTCATTCCGTAGTCAGTCCTGAACGTTCAGCTGAAATCAGTTAAACTTCGCTGTAGCTGAGTCTTGCACAAAACCAGAATAGTGCAAAACTCTTTTTGAGAAATTCAGGCTTTCTCTAAAAAACCAAAACAAAAGAAATTTCCCAAGAGAAAGGTTTCTCTGTGGCTCTGGTCACCCAACAATGCAGATACATATCCATCAGGATTTGTTTGCCTGTGCTGAAGAGGCTGGAGCAGCTTGCCTTGTTGGACAGGGCAGCCATGTAGAATAAACAGGGAATAGCAGTCTCGATTTCCTTTCTTTCAGCCTGATACAAGGTGCCGAGGCACTGAAGACTATTTTGCCCTTAAGATAATTGTGAGTTGGAGAGGATCAAAGGGCTTGAGGGGGTTTTTTTGGTTGAAAGGGGATTTTCTCCATGGACAGCTGCAGTAGTGCATTAGTAGTGCAATGGATTATCTTTCCATGATCTGCAGGATCTCAACCAGCTATCGAGGGGCCCCGCTGAAGGCTGCTGCTTGGGGGAGGCAGAGTGAAAGTCTCCTCTAGCAGGGAGACCTGTAATGCCTGGGGAGCTCAGACCACTTGACTCCCCCTGCCCCAGCAGGGTGAATGGTGGTGGATATTCTTAGACTGCAGATAGTGCTGGGAGCATGAGGAAAGGGAGCCCAGCTCTCAGTCATGTCTCACTGCAGCTGATGCCCTGCATCCACCCTGCTCTCCAGAGGAAGTGCTTTTTAAGGAATGTGAGAAGCGAGCTGATTCCAGCTGCTGTGGCATCCCGTAAAGGGCAATGTGTAATTTGGGAGGGTGTTGCGAGTCCCTTGGTGGAACAAACTGCTCTCTGTAGTAAACATCTGTCCTGCCAAATGCCCGGACTTTGTCATTTTGGGAAGTTTTGGACGACAGCTGATCTGCAAATAGCTGTGGCATTGAGAGGGTGTCCCTGCACATGCCTGGATGGGTATCTGTATCCTCGCTCTGTGCTTTTCATTCGCTGCGGGGAGGCAACACATCTGGCCTGACTGTGGCAAGGGTGGCAAGAGGGGATGGGACGGGGCTTGGTGCTATCAGAGGTGGAGATCAGGTCATGCTGTGCCTCCCTGACCCGGTTTCAGGGCCGGGGGATGAGGGGGCTGGAATGTGCGGGGCGGCAGACCTGTCAAGGAATGCAGGTCCCCAGGTGGCCGGGTCCCCAGGTGGCCACTTCAGTGGCTTGTGCTTAAGTCGGGTTCAAATTGCATCTCTGCTGGTTAATGAGTGCTGGGGCAGCCCTGCCCTGCCAGGTCCTCCTGTGCACACCTCCTCAAGTAGTGAGTGGGATGCCAGCAAGAGGGGGGTGACCACAGTATCTTGTGGGGTGTTAAACTCACCCTCCCAGCACTTTTAGAATTTTCTGTTAACTTTAATGATGGAAGCTTTATGGCGTTTTCGTTGGTTGGGGTTTTTTTGTGACTAGTGAAACACAAGATGGGATGAACTCAGCTTTGGATTTCAGGGCTGAGTTCTTTTTGGGACAGGCAGTTAGAAAGACTTGTCTCTATTTGTAAGCAGGACTGGTTTCAGAATTTAAGGGCCGCCATATGATGTTGTGTTGTTTTTCCTCGGAGTAGCAACTACAGTTTATAATCATTGCCTAGTCCTTAGCCAGTTGGCAGGAAGACTGCTGTGAAGGGATTGATTATTAGTGGATGGTTCATTGTGCTGTCCAAGTCTGACTTTCTTGATCTAACCAGTCTCCTTCAGTTGGAGTGGCTGTAGTCAGCAGAGAGAAGAGAGGGAGATGTGTCTCTTTCCTCTCAGCAGCGCTGTTTCATGTTCATGGGATATACTCGGGATAAGAAGGGTCAACAAAAAGTGTAAACACTTGAGCATTCTCATAGAAAGCCAGCTGGCTGGCTGCTGGGGACTGCTCGCAATTTTTCTGCTTCCTCTTGTGATTCTCTCAGTATTTGTTTTTGGAGTGGTGACTTAAAACTAGTGCTGTTTGGTGTGAGCATCCTGGAGGCTCCGCCCTTTCCCTGGGAGAGGCAGCGGCAGAGTGGAAACATCATCAGGAGGATGACCTAGAGCTCAGAAACGCTAAGACACGCCGGCAGCTGTGGCCATTGGAGATGCGTTAGCATTTAAACCGGCAGCGAGGACACGCACAAGTACAGAGGCAGCAGCGCAGGCTGGAGCTTGGGCAGCAACATCTGCCAGGCTCCTTGGATAGAAGCTGGGATGGTTTGGTCGTGCTGAACCACATCCTGCTGCAGCTCCTCTGATAAGCTTAGGCTAGCTAATTAAAAGCTCGGGTGTGTGCAGCTACGCACAAAGCAGCCGTGCTGTAGTGGAGTAGCTGGTGCTGCTGTTTGGGACAGGGAGTTTGAGCTGGGTCTGAGCAGGGGCAGTTTGTGAGGCAGGGGCCAAAGGAGGAGGTGTGTGTCAGGCTTGGGCTAGGCTGCACAGCCCACCCTGCTGTGCCTAGGCTGAACAGTAGCAGCTGGAAGAGGACAGCTGAGCTAATGCTTAAAAGGTGGAGGGATGGGAGACTCCATGCCAGGTCTTGGAAGTATGATCCTTACCCTCTGCTTGTCTCCTGCTTTCCTCCCCCACTCCCAAAGCCCCTCTTGGGCTGTGTGGAAGTGTCCCAGTTCTTGCAGCTGTGTTAGTTGTAATGGGTCATTTAGTCCTGAAATCCCTGTTTAAAAGGGGCAAGTCCTTGCCTCGTGTGACAGCTGCCGCCTTGCTCTTTTCCCCAGGCTGGAAATAACTGCATATGACACAGGAGCAGCGCGTGGCATGGGGGAGGGAGGAAGGTTTCTGGCTTCCTCTTAGTGCTATAATGGCTTTGCTGTGTGCCTCTTCTCCCATGTGGACCGTAGCAGAGCCATGCCCCACGTATTTAGCAGATCTCTCTGCTGGCAGTGCCCAGGCAATACTCTCAACAGCCTGGCACTCTCCAGGCTCTGTAGACTGGAGTCTTCCTGTGCATCTGGGAGCAGGACAGAAGGCATGAGAGGTGGTGGTGGTGATGCAGGACGCTTGCCTGGAGCATCAGGGAGCCTCGATGTTCTGTGCAGAGGCAGAGACAAGGAGAAGGAAGATGGGAATGTTTCTGCTCCCTGCTCCCCTCTTCAAAATCCAAAGCCTTGAGCCCATGGAAACCTGGCCAGCTTTTCCTTCTAGCTGAAGGGCTGTCTCCTGATTGGAATGACAGCTTTGAACTGGAAGACATTATTTCATTAGCGTGCTAATCAGATACAGAGATTACCTGATTGGCTACTTAATAATTAAATGAAGTTGCCTGTAATTCTTTGAGCACACACAGAACTAATTAAATTAACCCTTCACTGCCCTGCATGCCTGGGATGCACTTGTGTGAAATGGAGAGGGCAGCTTCCCCAATGTGGGGACTGTGATCAGAAGGGGGTGGTGGTCAGGAAGTAGCCACTGCAGGACTGCCAGAGTGGTCTTATCAGTAGCCTGGAGAGGAGAAGATTATGCAGTCTTACACTCTTTCACTTTAGTTTGGCATACCTGGTATGTGATCAGTGTGTCTGGCGATGGGCTACCAACAGACCCTGTCTCTAAATAGCCAAAAGAACGCACTGGGCTCATGGAGTTGATGCCAAGGCATGTGCAGTAAGCCAGCCCATGGCTTAGGATCACCTGGTGAAAAGCAGAGAGAAGGAAAACCTGCACTTGACAGTTCTTGAGGAGAAACAGTCAAACAGAGACCAGAAGATGTTCTCTTGTACTTTTGAAGTTCTTCCCTGTCCTCACTGGCACGTAGGCACAAGCCAGGCTCTTTCCTTCCATTTGGCACGATTTCACCAATTAACCTTCTTGTTGACCACCAATTTCTCTCTATTCCTGCAGTATCTGCTCAAGGAACTGCACTTTGGACATGCTTGCAAAGGGTATATTTCCAACAGTTTGAGGAGGACACAGAAGTCATGTCAGTGCCATAACTTTCTTTTATTATAGATAGGGAAAAAAAAAGTGAAAAGAGTAATAAACAGAAAGTTTCCTTGTGTTCTCCAGCCCCAGTACTATGCCCAAGCTTTCAGCTTCTGTAATGCTAGAGTTGTGGCAGTTTGAAATTTATAGTGAAAGGCTGATTTTTTTAATGTGTGAGAGAATTGTTACCGTGTTGAAGACACTCTGTGTTTGATCATTTCACTGCTAGGGTGAAGAGTTAGCATCTATAATTTTTTTGTATCCATTTTTAGTGCTAAGCACTGGGTTGAGGCAACAGAAAAGCTACCTTATAATAATCCAACTCTCTTCCCTTGCTGCTGCCACTGTCTCCTTCTAGACTTTGCCCGTACATGTTAAAATGAAACTGTCAAATTAAGCACATTTCACTGTCATCCAGAGCTAAACTTGGCAGAGAAGAGCCCTTGGACCTTCTGGCCTAAGTTAACCACGGCTGGCTTCAGCTACCCCAGTAAGGAATTGCTGTGGCATGCAGAACAGCTTTCCCCCCTTCCCCGTGGTCCATGTTGCTGACTCTGTCCTCTTTTTCCCTGAAGATTGGTTGTAGCAGCAGTGTCCTTGGAGCCAGCAGAGGGATAAATATCTCGAGCCACTGCTTTGTCTTTAAAATCTAGCTTCCATATGACAGGCAGCCCAAAATGCTTTCGAAAACAGGTCAGGAGACAGAAGAAAACAGGGAGGATGGGAAACAAAAGGGCAGCTTTCAGGGTAATTAGATGGTTTCAGTGCTCCTTCTGGCAGGGAGCATTCACTGGTGAGACATGACCCCCTGTGCTGACTCTCTACAGATGTGGGTATGCTGGCAGGGTTTGCAGGAAGAGCCGAGAGAACAGCCAGCGAGCCTTGGGATGTCCTTGCATCCCTACTGATCTCTGAGATTTGGCATCTCCACTTCCAAGCCCTTGGATCTGCTCTCCCCACAAGCCAAACTTTGCCATCCTTCCTACACTCCTCTCTGCCTTCGTGGGTCAGACCCAGGTCTGTCATTCCCACCTGCGACTCCCAGCTGGGGTCTCTGGGAAGGTGCTTGCCCCCATTTTATGAGCCATGGGCAGGCATAGGTCTTAAAAGTGTGGGTTTGGGGGAGGCAGGGAAAGTGGGTACAGTGCACGCAAGGTTGAGCTGGAGCCCAGACACAGAAGCCAGTTAGGCTTTAGTGTTGTTAATATTTGATGGTGTCCTGTTGTAAAAGGGCAGTAAGTAAGGCTGGCAGATCTGTCTGCCCTTGTTGCTGCAGCAGAAAGCTGTTTTCAGAGATTTCTGAAACAAAGGGTATTCCAGTGTGTGGTGAAGTGGCCATTTAAACGCATCTGACCATAAAGATGGTCCCTTCGAGCAATTTTGATATCAGAGCTTGTGGAACTCACTCCTGTGGGCAAAACTGTGCTCTGTCAGACAGAGCCTGAATGCTGGAGATTGGGTTTGGGGATGGAGTTCAGGGAGGCTTTTTACCTCTTGTGTCCTCCTCTTTGTTTTTGTTTATGGGTTTACAAAGTCAGATTAGCATTTCAATGTTGGAGGCAAAGCCCTTGGGCAGTGGTGGAAGGCAGCCTGGTTGAGCCGGTTTGGGATTACTGCTCCTTTCCCAGCAGCGTCCTTCCTTCCCAGCTCCGGTGAGGAGCAAAGCCCGAGGCTTCTCCCTGTTGGGAATGCACCCAAGCTGCAGATACCCCTCCAGCGTGTCTGAAGGTAGATGGGCAGTGTCACCGGGAAGGGTAATTAGCCTTCTTTTCAGGCAAGGATAATTGTTTTATTGTGATAAATAGTAGCACAAATTCTGCGGGAATAAAAAAAAAAAAAATAACGCCCTAAGAGCTCTCAATCCAGAAGCTGTTCACTTTTTCTGGTTGTAGCTGCTGGTCTAATAGGTGTTGCCTGTCTGCAAGCTTGGCTTTGCTGTAATCCTGGGAATCTCAGAATCCAGAGTCCTATTGCTTTAGTAAAACAGTGTATTGAATAAAAGAGAAGTCCATGCTCCTTTCCTCTCCCTTGTCAGGCATAATGCTGTACTCAGTCACACCAGTGCAAATTCAGGGCAGGTCCAGTGGGTTCAAGTCAATGTACTCCAGATTAATGTTTTAATTGCAGAAGGCAGTGTCTCTTCTGAAACCAAAATTTTATTTTTGGGCTATACTATGTTTGTTCACCAGAGCTGGCTGCTGCTCCACGCAGTACCCAATCCATATGCTGAGACTGCAGTGCATGGGAACAGGCTTAGGTGCTCCTGCAATGCAAGACTCTTGCATGTGGTTGAGCCTGCAAACTTACATTCACACAAGAAGCTTAAAAAGAAGGTAGCTTAAGCACAAGGACTTATTTGTGTTTATTGCTTCTTTATTCTGAAGAAAATGTGAAGATCTTTTTGAAATGTTCCCCCAGTTTGATTAAATTGTTCGTATGGCTTTTCTCCCCATCTTCAAAGATGGCACTGTATTCTTTCTTGGAAGACTAAAAAAATCTCCTCAGCTTGTAGCTATTAACAAAAAGTGGTCTGAGTCTGTGTAAAAAAATATTTATTTAGATTTGTTCCACCTTCTCAGGTGCCTCAAGTTCTGATTTCTTTTGTTCTAATATATTTTATAACCACCAGTACTTTGTGCTGCTTCGCTTATGCTAGGACACTGTGCACACACCTTCATTCCTCACTCCCCTGCACATTACTGTTTGTCTGCTGTCTGGGAGAGGAGTCCTTCAGGGTGCCAATATGTTAAGCTGTTGAGAGAATGGGGAGAGATGAGATGAAGGTATTGTTATGCTGGAAGGTGTTAATTGGTGCTATCAGCCACTTGTTTGATTTCTAGACAATTACAGCAGTCCTTGAAGTTGTGTCTGAGCCAAGCAAATGGCAGGGGCTCTGCAAGTCCCCCATCTTGTCTCTTTTTGTGAGTGCTTATTTCCCCACTGCCACTCACAAAAATTAGCAGGGCTCTCTCTACACACTTGAGCAGAGGGGATGTGCCTGGATGTTGAGGAGCTGGCTGGGTGTACTGCACAGAAGTCATCACATTGCTTGTGAGCCCTGGCCTGGCACAGTGGCTTGGCAGGGGATGGAGAGGAGATGCTGAATGGTGTGGGGGTATTTCTGGGTTCCTTAGAAGCAGAGGAACTCATGTACTTGGGTGATGTTTTCTTCTGTGATGTTTCCCGCTTTAGAGGCAGATGCTTGATGTTATTTAGGGCAGAGTCCTCCTGTAGGGCCACCACCCAGCTGCCAAATAGAACCTCTTATTTGTAGTCCAGGATTTCTGCCTGGAGAGAGGACAAGCGAGAGTCTCCATTCCTCCCCCTGTAGCAGGGATAAGATCTGCAGCAGAAGAGTGGCTGGCTCCTCTGCAGACAGAGGAGAAATCCTCTCCACAGCTGCCCTTTCTCCTATAACTGGGAAGTAAGGAACCATCCTGATTTCCCTGATTTATTTTTCTACTTTTCCCCTGGGTGCAATAAGAAGTGGGATGGGGAGCAGCACCTGCAGAAGCTTGGAGACAGGGTGCATTAATGCCTCCCTCTTCCATCCAAAGGCCCAAGGTATGTTGAACATCACTCAGCCATGACTTTGTGTGGATCTCTTGGCATACATGGAGACACATGAATCCAGCCCCAAGTGCCTGCTCCTGACGTTCCTGTGGTCGTGGTGGGTGGAGTATTGCCACCCTGGTATCCCTCCTTGGTGTCATGGCTTTGCTTGCTGCTTTTCCTGAATGTTCACGCTGTGCACCTGGGTTTGTGCTATGTCATATATGGAAAATGGAGAGAGAGAAGGCAGCTGAACAGAGAGGTGATGCTAAATGGAGGCTGAGAGCTTGAAGGTGTAAATGACCAATGAGGACCATTATGAGAGGAAAGTCAGTCAAGACTTGATTTCAGGAAAGACTGATAAGGAAACCCCAATATAGAATCAGAAAAATGTACAGTCAGAATGGACCTCTGGAAGTCTCTTATCCAATCTCTTTGTTGGATTCAGGCTGTCACCAACAGTAGGTCAGGTTAACCATGGTCTGAAGCGTGCATAATTTCTCTGTTCTTTTCTGTTCGCTGAATGCTTTTCTCTGTTCCTTTCCCTTTTCCCATTCCCCCAAAAGACAGCAGAATTGTGAAAAGAGTTAAGAGATTATTTAGTAATGCATGGTCTAAAAGTGCTGAAATTCAGCTTGAGCAAAAGGGGAGCTTTTAGTTCTGAAGCAGGGATACACCTTTTGCTGGCATTTTTTTGAAACTCCACTTGAACTGTGACTGAGAATAAGTCAGGGTTGGAAGCTGCCGGTTCATTTTTTTTCATTCTGTAGGGAATAGTTTGCCTTTGAGGGATGGTTGTTGCTTGTGCAGGAATACCTTACTCCAGGAGTCATTATGCAGGCACTCCAAATGGGACCTGTGGGTAAGCACCACACAAAACAGCAGCTGCTGCCTTGAGAGAAATGCCTTAGGCCAGACAGGAAAATTTTTATTTGTTTTATGGTTGAGAACAGATAGCCAGGAGTTCTGGCCTTTGGTCTTTTAATACATAGCTTGTTTTCATCCACTCCTACATGCCTGAAATCTGTGTGATTATCTAGTCTCTAAATCCCTATCAGCACCTTCACAGGTGTTCCAGTGCAACTCTTTCTGGGGCTACATTGAAACAGGTCAGGCAGCTGATCTGGACAGTGGATAAAAAAAAAACTAAAACACCTCAACTCCCATTCCCTCCAGTTATTTTTTGCCTGGATTAGTTTCATGAGCTGGCTTATAGAGTGGCCTGGCAAATAGTTGTGCCAGCCATACTGTGGTATGGAGTTTGGATAAGCAGTGGGGATGAGCAAAGGGGCAAGAATAATTTAGTGTTCAAAGTGGACTGTCATGTCAGACTGATCATGCAGGCATTTATCACTGTCAGTGGAAAGAAATTGAACTCAGAGAGATGAGAGGAGTCTAGTTTAGAATGACATGAATCACTCTGAAGGTGTTCCCCTCTTTTCTCCATGGATCATGACGGGGAGTGCACCAGCTCTGAGAAGACATCAAACTTAAACCTCACTTTTTGACTCTTATATTTTAATAATGGAAGTATTGGCATGTCTGATTATTGTTCATAATACTTCACCTTCAGTGCTGTTGTAAATATAGAAAATGTCACCAGCTGGAAGCAGAATCCCAAAATTCCTAACAGGGCAGTTGTGAGCAATAGTGATGCCATGAAAATCCAGCTGCTAACCATATAAGTGGTTGAAGAGCTAAATATTAGCTCTGGGAAAAAAAAAACCCACTTTTAACCACTGCCCATTGCCTTATCTGTGGGTAAGACTGCCCAGAAAATGGTGATGTTCCTGCACACTTTTCAACATTTCTGTCCTGCAGTGCTGCCTTCAAAGACCAATATTGCCTGCTAATGTAATTTGTATTTGAGCTCAAGTGGTGGTAATGGTAGAGAATGTGCCTGCTTCAAATCACCACTATGACATGATAGTGAGGGGTTTGCTGTACATTATTGGGGTTTTTTTTTGTGTTGATACTGGTGCTAAATGATTACAAGTTCAGTTTCTTGACAGGAAACACTGCAACCTTTAATTCAGTGCCTTGTACCTGTAGATGATGATTGGTTTTAATTACAGGGTTGGAGGCTTTTTCCATGGGCTTGCTCTGTCTGGTAGGTGGTGCTGAGAGTACAAACCAAGGCTGTGCACTGAAGGAAGCTGTTGGCTGTGTGGTTCTCACCTTGTTTGCTAAAGAAGCTCGGAAGTGGGCAGGGTATGAGAGATGGAGGCTGCCACAGGAAAAGAAAGGGTGTCTGTTGGTTACATGGGAGTGTAGTGCTGTATCTGTCTAGCCAGAGGCTAGATGTGTGTCCAGAGCTTTCCCCTCTTCTGCCTTAAGAGATGACAGCTCCTTCTTACCCACCAGTTCAACTTTTTGGGGTTGTGCTTGTGCAGGGAGGAGAGGGAATGGTCCAGGTTTCAGAAGCTAAATTTTGGAGGAATTTTGGTTTGGTTTTCTTTTTCAACTGAAATTACTTTGGTTGTCTGCTTACAATAAAGCCCTAAAATGAGTGGAATAGGAGTAGAAATAGAGGAATAAGGATAGGTCTTTCCAACTGAAGCATACTGATGTTACGTTGCATTTTCAGTCTCAGCACTCATTTTTTGCAGACTTATGACTCTGGGTGAGTTGCTTATGCCTCATTTCTCACAAGAAATCTTCATTTACCTGGCTGGCTAGTGGTGCTCTCCCCCAGAGCAGCTCAGGAGATGTGCCTCTCCTCAGCTGTGGAAACAAAATGCCTCACAAACTACTGTGGGAGTTGGGAAAGAGCTTAGGTGAAGCCAAGAGAGACTGGCATAAGTTACTGCATCGGCTGAAGCACAGAGAGCAAAGGCTCCTTCACCCACCATTTGTGCTCCAGAGCTCCAGCTTGGGCCCTGGCTCCTTCCACGTGTCTTCATTCCCAGCAGCTGGTCATCCAGATGATCCAGACAAGGACATGTTTTTCATTTGCAGAATTAGCCAGCTGAGGAGCAGCCGTGGGTATTGGCCAGCACAGGGAGCCAAAACAGGGAGATGTGTCAAAAATGGCAGAGTTGAGTTCATGTCAGTACTGCTCTGGCATTTCTGGTTCAGCCTGAAGCATCTTAACTGTGTGGCCAAACCTCAGCTTTAGAAAGTGTTGAATGTTTGGTGCTGAAGCTGGGATTGGGAACGGGCTGCAGGGAAGAGCCAGCCTCTGTCACAGGTTCTCTGGGTGGCCTCGGATAAGGCACCACACTCCTCTTTGCTTTCCCTGCCTCTGGGCTGTATTGCTGCCTACCCACCTTCTCCCAGCCCTGGGAAAAATAACGATTAAGTCTCTGTTGTGTTTTAAATGCTGCCATAAAAATGCCAGGGATGGGCATTGTGGGATTCTTTTCAGGGGTGGGGGGGACAATCTCAAATAGAGGTGCACCTCTTGAGTAGAGAGGTGAGTTTTGCTGGTGTTGATCAATTTTTTCCCCACCGATTTCTCATTTGTCAACTCAGATTAAAAATCATTAACTTGTAAATAGATTGAGAAAAGAGTTAATGCTTATTGAATTGAGATGCTGTGTGGAGGCCACCACAAAAAAAGGTCTGTGAAGCGATTAATAGCTTATTTGGTGCCCAGGCTTGGAAGCAATGTAGCAAATTAGGCATAGTGATACATAAAGAATAAGAAGGATGAAAATCAATATTGAACAGCTGTCTTTACTTCCTAGTCTCACACTCCCGTGTACTGAATGAAGCGTAATGGAGATGTGATTACTCATTTTATTACTATTGTAAAGGGTTTGAATAATGGGACAGACCTCAGGTTGGTTTTATAGTCCTGAATGTAGCATTTCCCCCTTCACACGCTGTCACCTGAACGTTGCAGAGAGTCAGCAGCCTGCACGGAATAAGTGAAAGAAGTAGTAATAAGTGAGGCTGTGCAGCAGTGTAAAACCTGAAATACACCACTTAACAATGAGTGAAGAGCGAAATAAAGCTTTGGTTGTCCTCATTACTTGGGGGAGGACAGGAGGGAACAGGGGGAAAAAAACGAGTACCGAGGCTACTGGAATTGAAGGAGCTGAGAATGGAGGGAATTGCCTGGATCAGCAATATGCAGAGTGCCTTACTGGTTGTTGGTTTGAAGTGTGCTGGTATCAGATGGCTTTCTGACTGTGTGATTACTAGCAGACTCAAAATTGTAGTATATGCAGCTCAGACTCAGAAGACAGATGATTTTTCTGATATACATCTGTAAGACCTAACTTTTTCTTTTTAATAACCTAACTATTGTAGTCTCAACAGATCCATGATTGCAAAAATGCAAATTTCTGTATGTCTGATGAGGTCGGCTGTATGGGGTGGATGTTGTCAACAAGCTGGCTGGTGCTGCTGCTGCTCCAGTCTCTTCAGGGATAATAGAATCTGGGAACAATTAAGAGGCAGCGTAATCAGTTCCTGGGGGCAGGAGCATACCCTCTTGCTTTTCAGCATTCCCTTGGCTGACTCATGAACTCTGTTGATTGACTTGGGAAGCAAATGAATCCAGCTCTCCTCCGCAAGGAAGAGTTATGGAGGCAAGGTGGTGAGAGGAATACATCAGATCTCAGGCAGCTTCTGCCCTCTGTGCTGTGAAATGTGTGGAATTTACAATGGTTACTTAGCTGCTAAGCAAGCAGCTTAGGGATTTTTTTTTTTTTTTAACTTTGTTTTTGCCCTTAAGCCCTGTCCATCCTTTAAACTAAGGACTGCAACAAGCTATAGCTGGGAAATGCTCACAGATAAGCACAGAGGAGAATCTTGGCAGCTTGCTAGAAAACAAACTGTAACTAGCTATAATTGTCCAAAAATATATGCAGCCATAAGATTTGCAAGCACTTTGTATGGGCTTTGGTAAATGAAGGAAGTGGTGTGTTTGGATTCCCATCTCCTTGGGCTCTCCTCTGTTATTCAGCTGTTCCCCAGCTGGCAACTAAGAACTTTAGGGTGCAGGTAGACATCTCTAATGCACTCTGTTTCCACATTTCCTCCCACCCAGGAATCCTGAGAGTGTCTGTGGCTGGTTGGTGAGTGCAGACAGGCAGGATCCCTGGGAGCCAGGCAGGATCCTGGTCTCGCAGGTGTGGTGCAGAAGGTGAGGTGACGTGCCACAAGCCTGCTGCGTGACTGTGGGCAGTCTGCAACACAGACCAGATCCTCTGTCTTCCAGCCCTACATGTGGGGAACACAAGAGCGCTTAAAGCACCAGAGTGCTCCAAACGTTTCTTTTTTTTTCCTTTAGTGTTACTCAGTTCTTTTGCCAAATGGTCGCTTCTTTTTTCCTTTGATATTAACTACTCTGTTTTGATGGTGGTGTGCTCTAGGTAGTTACTCATCTCCCAGGCACATGGGGAATAAAAGCTTGCAATACAGCAAAGCGTGTGCAAGGAAGGAATGGGCTGCACAAGCAGGACTTGCCCCTAACCAAGTTTGGTTTGTGGTATCTTACATTCTAGGATGAGAAAAAGGCCAGTGGTAAAAAATACTCCCAGAGGCTGAGCATACTGGTGACAGGAGAAGCTGCTGAGGGAAGGAGAGGAGACAAGCACATGGAAAATAAGCTCCTGCTCCCTCAAAGACGTGCATGCAGAATGATAGCGGGGTGGGTGTGGGGGCGTGTAAGCAAGTAACATCCCAGAAGCTGGAAGAATAAAATGAAAAGGCAGCAGGATCAGCCCGCAGATGAAAGGCAGCCCCTTTAACATTTGCTCCCGGACTCCGGCAACTCTCAGCAGTTGGCTGGAGACTAAGCTGGACCGTCCTGTGGAGCTCCAACAAAGGGACGAAACAAACCCCCGTCCCCCGGGGCCCCCCTCCCCGACAACGCGTGAAACAACTTGATAAATGATTGCTCTGTCAGGGGACGAGGGGATGGAGACGTCTGGGAGTGCAGGGGGAATGTATCTAATTCAGGCATGAGGGGAGCTTGGGGTGGGAGAGGGGAGCAGGCCAAGGGGCGGTGGGATGGGAGTGCGAGGGTCCCCTGCCTTGGCAGCAAAATTAATAGATATGGCAGAGTGGGAAGGGGTGAGTGGCTCTCTGGAGAGGTTTCTGGGGAGCAGGCTGTCAGGGCTTGGGGGGCTCGGGTGAGTCCCCCGGGCTGTGCCCTGCCTCCAGCCCCCATGCTCGCATTACCTCATTTACTGGGGATGGCAGGAAATACAAACCTCCCCCCGCCGCTCCCAGCCCAGTCCAGCCCGGGCTGCTGATAGCATTGAAAGCTGCAGAAACAGGAGCCCATGCCCTCTATTCAAGGGAACATTAATTACCCTAAAACAAAAACAAGAGGAGTTCACAGCTGGGGCCCAATACTTCAGATTCCCCCTCCCTCTGTCCCTCCCTCTCTCCTTCCCTGCTGCTCCTCCAGTTTGTGCACACCAGCTATTCATACAGTCTCCCCTCCTAAATGACTGATATTGGGCCCGAGCACCCTTGGTGCCCAAAACTCTGCCAGTGGGGTTTGGAGGGACTGTGCAGGCATCTTGCAGGCAGAGATGGTCCAAGGGCTGGGTCTGTGCTGGGAGAGGAGTGGCGTGCCACCACCACCCAGCAAAGCCAGGCTGTGCCTTTTTTGAAAAGCTGTGGCAGCTGGAATAACGAGCGGTCCTGCATGGTCCGGATGGCTGCCGACAGAAACCAGGCCTTGGGTGGCTTATCCTGGCAAATACAGGAGGGAGCACTGGGGAAACCCCAGGGAGTCCTGCTGGACGAAAATAAGGATTTGGTGGTGGTGTATTTTTCTCCCTCCCCCTCTCTGGGAATGGAGCAGAGAACTTAATTTAGAGCCCTCCCTAGCTGCTGCTTAATAGACGCTTGATCCAGGAGGCAGCTGCTGCCACCACTTGCAAGGTGACCCAGAGCCCTGTTCCAGCATGTCCCAGGCCACTATGTCATGAGTACCAGTTGCCAGGAATAGAGAGTGCAGCAATGTGTATAAATAAATAAAATGGAGTTTGAGTGCACTTCTGTGTTTGGCTGATGAAGAGGAAGGGCCTGGCTTTGGGAGAACTGAATGCTGAGCTTTGTTATTGTTTTGGTAGCTGTCACCCATCCAGAGAAGTTGGCCCCAAGCCTCGCTCTTGGGGCACATCAGCAATAAATGATAACAAAAATAGGTAAAACGTGAGGAGGAGTGTTCTGAAACATGTGGAGGGCAGTGCTTGCCAGCTGTCAGCTTCCTGTCTTCACAGGAGGATTTGATCTCTCTGGGAATTGCCCTTCCCCTTCTCCTCTATGCTCCTGCCTGCCATGCTATGGCATAGGGTAAGGTGGCTTGCCTGCAGTGGAACTGTTGTGTTCCTTTAGGCTGCTGACCCTCTGACTGTGCACTAAAGGCTAAAACACCTGAGTCTTCAAAACCCTCTAGGACCTCCTCTCGTGTCTCCAGAAAATTGCCAAATACCCCATGGTTTGTTGGAAAATAATTTTTTAACATCAACAGTCGTGGTGTGAAAGCTGTGAGAGGAGCACCTGGAAGTGCTGGTGTGAGCAGCCCCTGCCAGAATCCAGCACCTGGAGAGTGTTACTGCAGGGTAGCCACTGGCATTCATTTTTGGGGTAAGTGAGATGGTGTTCAGCTCAGTTAAGCAGACCTATTTATAATGTGGAGTGGCCTGGTTCAAGCACGGCTGCAGATTAGGGGGAGAGGAGATAGGGAATTAGTCAGCCCTGTTAATGCTTCACCTGGCAGTGAGGAGGAACTGTGGATGGCCGTGCTTTCCTCTTGGCAATGCAAAGGCCACCAGTGCTTTGGTTTGTTACAGAGATTGCTGTCAGCCCTGGTAGCCCCCTCGGACTTCACTTTTGCAAAGCAGCAAAGTTTGCCAAAGTTGCCCTGTGTCAGAAAAACCCCATGTGTAGAAAGACTCTTTGTGCTATTTGGATTGTCGAGAAAGGAGGGGAGAGTAGAAAGAGGTTTGATAGAATATTATCTCTAGTCTTTTTCTGTACTTCGGTTTATTTCTTGTGGACCTGAAAAAGTGAGAATAAATAGCCACTAGACCCACAAAAAATAATTATACAAGCAAGGCAAAGAACGATGTTCTTTATGATCACTTGCATTGGGTTGCAGCACCTAGAGTTATGCAAGTGTAACACAGGATACTTTTTAGAATGCAAGACCCTTTCTTGCAGTCTAGCAGGGAAGAAATCCTGTCTTGAAACACTGGATTTTTGCAAGTGTGTACAACAGTCAGGAACGTAGACAGACTTTTTTTTTTCAACTTGGGGCAAGTTGCCAACTCATTCAGACCATCATCCACCACCATGATGTAGAACTCCACCTTTCTCTCCAGCACCCTTGTCTATTAGTCTGGGCAGTAACCTTTGCAGAAGGCCAGAGAGGACAACTGAATGCAGTGGTTTCTTCTAAAGCCCTTACAAAACTCCCAGAACTTGTAGTCTTAATTAGTGATAGTTGTTGGTTGATGGTTTTGGGGGAGGTCTTTTTGGTGTTTTCTTTTTTTTTAAGGAAGTAATTTCCTTCACAAAAGGGAAGTATTTTTTCATGCAAGACATAATTAAACTGGAATTCATTGCCACAGGATGTTGTGGATGCCAGAAGTTGAGATAGGTTCAAAAAGCAATTAAACAAATTCATGGAAGCGAAGTTCATCGAGGGCAATTAAGCACAAAGATACAATCTCTGGCACAGGAAGTCTTAAGCCACAGCTTGCTGGAAGCTGGTAGGGGGGAAATCTTATGGTATGCTTGCACCATTCTTACGCAGCCGCCAAGCATTTGCTGCTAGCCCGTGTCTGGGGCAGGATATTGAGCTCCATGGACCTTTGGTCTGGCCCAGTCTGGTGGATATATTAATCTGTTGTGCTTGAGGCATCCCAGTTTTGCTAAGGAAGTGCTAACAGCATGTAGAGATGTGAGTGATCCTTCGGAGTCCCTTTCCTGTGTCTTTTTTTGCCAGCAGAAAGCAGAATCAAGACCAGGTCTTCTGGTGGCACAGAGAGCCGGGCTCGCAAGTGAGGGAGGGGGGCAGCGGGGAAGGAAATGAAACCAGGCTGCTCCACCACTGTCCTGCTGGCACATGACGTGGTCTGCAGAGCTCTCATAGTGTGGTGTTCGTGGATGAGCTCCAGACACTTCATGTGCTTCCAGAAAATTTGTCTGTGTGAGTCTTGTCTTCCAATAACCTGCCCTCATCAGCCAACTGCTTCCTCTGGTGTGCCCAAAACATGGGGCCTTTGAAAATGGACTTAAAATGAGACTTCATGCTGATTAATAGCATGTAAATACATAGAGTAATTCTTCAGATGGAAGTTAACTTGACTTTTAGCCTTTTCTTTAATTTTAGGCTTCCTGCTTTGCTTGAGAAATTTAAGCGCTGCTAATATGACATTGGATTAAGTGGTGTCACTCAACGTAGATGGCACATGATTATAACTTAGTTATTAGAAAACACCTGATTTATCTCAATTGTGCCTCTTAATTTATACTGAGAACCATAAAAGCAATAATAAAACCCCCTCAGGTCCTCTCTCCCTCCTGCTGGCAAGCCTGTAACTAACCTGTGCTGTGAGAGGATATTTATCTGGGTGCCACAGGGACCAGAAGTAGTTTCTGTCTCCAATTCACTGACAATTCAGAGAAAGAAGTAGGCAGTGTATTAATTCATTGGTGTAAAAAAATGCTAAAGGAGTACTACTCAAAAGTACAAGAGCCTAGAGAGGGATTAAAAGTATGGATAAAGAAATTCAAGTTGGAAAGTTTATGCTATCACGTGTGGACATAAATAATATAAACCAGAGCTAGTTGTTGGGAACATTCTGGATGTGAGAACAAGTGTGCCATGTCTTGTGACTTTTAGCCAAAACCAGTATTTCATATTTGCTTGAGCCTTCCCATTCTTGAAGGTACTTAGGGAACATGATCCAAATGTATTCCCAGTTCAGAGAACCAAATTGCACCCAGTATTTATTATAATTTTAAAAACGTTTTGAATCCAATGGGTTGTGTTTGTGTTGTTTTACGGAGTAAAGCAGATTGCTGGATGGATCAGGAGAGGTTGTAAAAGTGTGATGTTTTTCTTCTTAAATGTAGCCCCTGCCCTTTTGTGTAACTTTGTTTCTGGATATCTTGGTACAAAAAAGATTTATTAAATTGTGGGGAAAGCCACAGAGTATCAACCAGAATAACAGCATGAGAATGATCCTATTGGAAAGAAATACTGAAAGGTCTGAATATACTGGATACTTACCTGCATCTATAGGACAGAGACACAGAGAGAGACAAGGAAATTGGATGATTGAAATAATAGGAGAAAGGAGAACAAAATTTATTCTAAACACAAAGAAGTGTTTCTAAGCAGGAATAGGAAGTTCTGCTCTTGAAACACTTACACTAGACAAATACATTGTGTCTGGCAGAGAACAGCCTACAAATTGTCCTGGGTTAGGAATAGAATTTTGTATGCCTTTTGTGTCTCCAAATTTTATCCCCAATAAAGTGGATTGGAAAGCAGGAGATGGTTAGTATAATGGATTCATCTCAGTAGCCAATACTAGGATTATTTGAAAAAGTAGGAGAATAGGGACACTTGAGATGTGTATTCTTTTGGCAGATTCAGGCTAGGTACTGAACAAGTGCCTCGGGATTTATTGGAAAGTCTAAGAAGGAATTAGATGGCACATATACAATGGTTTTGCTGTGCACGTCAGTGTTCTGGAAGCCAGCCAGCTGTGCTCAGAGGCTGGGTTTAAATGGAGATGTTTTCCCTCACCAACAGGGAGAAAAGATTGGCATCTCATTCAATACTAGTTTTTTACACCGATGGTGGATGGCCATCAGGTTGGTAATCTCACACCCACCTTTCTCTTTGCCTGAAGCGGGCTGTGGTACATGACCTCCAGGGCAGAAGTGCAGCCCTCCTCCTCTTTAACATCACAACAATGTCCACTCCAGGTTGGACATTGCACTCTGTGCACATTGCAATTCAGAAACAGCTATTCTGCTTTTCAGTCCTCTCTGTAATCTGGATGGATAGGAAGGTTTTGGGAAGACCTGCAGAAAAAGTCTCCTCTTTGGTTTCGATGGAAGAGTTGGTGAGAGTAACTGCAGAGTGGGTATTGGCTCCTACCACTTTTCACAGAAGACTGAATGTTTTAAAGATGAAAATCTCTGTTTCTCAGCATTTTTTCCCTGCTGTTCTTGTGGTGACTTAAAGCAACTTTTCCTTGGTTGTAACTCACACAATGAAGTTAAAATCACGTCTTCCCGGTTTCCTTCCTCTTTCACTTTGAGCTACTTTCATGTTCAAACCATCCACCTCCTCAGAGTGAACCCTCTGAGCAGGCTCTGGATGAGGCCACTGGCCCAGCTTGTTCTCATTTCTAGTCCCAAGTCATGCCTAATATTAGATACCTCGGAGGAAAGAGTAAAATCCTACAAAGACAAGTGGGAAAACTGCGGAATTCTCTTGACTCCAATTGCTAACACTGTTGATGTTCTGTGTTTTTTAATCTTACTAGTATTATTGCTTCAATAAATACCTTACAGAGGAGAGTTCTGTGGGTTGCTTTTGTAAGTGTGGGTGCAACGATATATTCTTTCATCACTTCTAAATCTATTGTCTTTTATTTAGTTGGTCCTGGCCTATTGGGAGAAAAAGAGGGTGGGAATGGAGAATAAGTGCATCCAGATGGCTTTTTCTGCCTGTTTTATGTTATCATATGCTTGGATTGTTTCACCTCTTACTTACCGCCCCTTGAACGTAGCCCAGAAATTTGAAAATCATTAGTGTTCCTATTCAGCAGACTTTTTAAAGGACTGTAGGCCATCCAAAGTCATGCTAACAAGGGTTCAATGAGTCTTGAGTTTTGTAATGTGTGTGTTTTGTAACTGCGTTCTTAGATGAGCATCTTTCTGGGGCTGTAAATTTATGTCAGTTCCTTCTGGACTTTTAAGTTTCTGAGGTTTTGTTTTGTTACAAAGGCAAATGGGTTGAACGCAATGTTCAAGAGAAAAACTGTGTTTTCCATATTATTCTTTATCTCTCTCTCATACAAGCTCCACATCTGGTTTGTGGTTTTGACGATGCCTGGAAACTAAGCAGATGTTTTCCCTGTGCTGTCCACAAGGCCACTTAGATCTTTCTCCAAATGGTTACAATTAATGTGAAACCCACCCGTGTCTACAATTAGTTCAAACTCTCCTCGCCAATTTGCATAACCTTGCACTTGTGTGCAGTAACATTTATTTGCTGTAACTTGGGCGGATGCTTCAGATTCATACTATTAGTTCTTGCTAGTTTTATTTAATTTATAGAGCAGTATCATCAACAATTTTTTCCCTCTATTTCACATTGTATGTGCCCCTTTCCAGATCATTTAATATATTAAATGTTGATCATAGTATCCACCCCTGGGACTTCCCCCATTAACCTTCTTGAAAACTGGCCATTTATTCATGCTGTTCGTTTTTCCTAAATTAGCTTTAATCTATTGACAGATGTTTACCTCTCACCCCATGACTAGTTTCCCTAATAGACTGTGGTGATTAATATTACCAAAGGCTGCTTGAAAATTCAAATTAATTGTATCTACTGACTTTTCTTTAACCACTGTCTTGGCACTCCTTATAGAAAATACGGATGTGCCCATTTTTCTTATGGAAATGCCATGCTAATCTGGGCCTGCTGTATGGCATTAATCTAACTTTCATAACTACCCAGTTGAGCCGTTTTACCACGCACTAAAGTAAGGTTTACAAGTGTCTGTAATTCCCAAGTTCACTGTTGCTTTTTATACACAGATCCATGGTATCACCTGCCCTGCAGCTTTGCCACTTCCTATTTAATTTTAATGACCAAGCTGCCAGCAAAATGCCTAATGTGCTGCTTAGCTCTTAACATTGTTTGAAACTCGGGCGAGCGCTACCTGGGCCAGTTTGTTTCCAATTTAAATTAATTTTATGTGACTCCAGGCATCAGTGGCAGGCTGCCCTGGGTTTTTACAGTGCCTGCTCTTGACCTGCTCGTTACTGGCACCCGCCAAGGGCCCCTGCAGGGCTGAGCTCTCGATGCCTTCTATACCCTTCCTATACCTCTCCTATACCTCTTCCATACCTCTCCTATACCAGCCTGTTTGGTGTAGCCAGCCCAGCCTCTCACTGTGGAGATGTTCTTTGAAAAGCTCTTCCAAGTTTCTTGACAACCCCTTACCCTCAGGCTTCTGGGAAGCTTAACCAGCTCCGTTAAAACTAGTGTTTTTAACTTTTTAACTCAAACAAGCAGGCACTAGAGCATCATCTGAGTATGATTTTCATGATTTTTGCTTTTATGTTAGTTAAAGTTGGATTATTTCTGGATCTTGCAGCGATCTGGGGGTTTACAGCCAAATTAAGTCTTTACATTCAAGTCAGTATTTTTTTCTGTACACGTCTGAGAAATTTATGGCTTTAACGGACATTCGCTTGAATTTGTTTTAGTATTTTAAGTTACAAAATCATAATTGTTTCTCCCTGTTTGCTGAATTAACTGTTTCTTTTGACCTGTATTAAAATTCTAACCAAAATTTTTGGTTAAAAAATTGAGTTAAAAAATGCACTGCAACTTCTTTTAAATTGGTTTGATTATGAAGTTTAGTATTCCATTGTCTTAAACGAGATGCTTAGCATCTGAACCTGATTTACTGCATTTAGCCAAACTGTTCTGGTTTGTTTCCAATCTTTAGGTTCTCAGTGGCCCATCTCAGCATCTCACACTCCCCTGAGCACTCAGCTCTGTGATCAGGCTGTGGGTGGGTGCTTGGCAGCAGCCAGGGGCACTGTGAGATGGGCAGAGAAAGGCTGATCCACTGCAAAATAACACAGCAAAGAAAATTCAGCCAGATAATCAGTTTTAGGGTTAAAAACCCTAAAACCTCCCCATAGCCTGGCCACCGGTGAGCAAGCACAGGGGTGGTGCAGATGGAGGAGCTGGGCAGTGTTGGTATAAAGTTACCCCTGAAATTTCATCCAGAGGGAAGGGAATGAACAGAAATGAAGCGCGTACTCCTCGTCGCTCGCAGATGGGCTCCACACATGTCAAGGCTCAATTTATCCTATCAGTAAGGTCTATTCTGGGCTCTTCTGTGTTTTCTGCCAGTTCAGTCTGGGAGTTGTTTTACACCTCTTGGCAAATATTTGGTTTGGGAGTTTCTAAGTATAATTTAAGTGATTGATTATAAGTCAGGGAAAGCTTCAGCTCTTACTAGTTAGAATAATTTCAAATTTACCATTAGATAAGTTTTAAAGGTACTAGTGTATCTTAAGCATTTAAGAATAAAGCAGAGGATCCCAACAGCCTGTACTGCTGTTCTTGTAGGCTTTGTGCTGGTGGTGGTACTCCAAGTTTATATTCCAAGTTTATATTTGCTTTAGTGATACAGTTAATATTCAAATGATTAAAGGTTTATATTCCTGAGAGCAGGGGCAAGGGCAGGGGGGAGGGAATCAGCAGAAAGCATTGAAACATTAGGCTAAGCATTGTTTCTTTATTTCTGAGTACTCCAGTGCATCTTGGATGTAGACAGACACTGCAGCACTTGGTACATTGTACCAAATTATCCCATTTATCTCCCCTCCTGTTAGTGTCAGGCTGATTCCTTCCTATAGTTTGCAGCATTGTCCTTCAGAGGCATTGCAAACTTGCCAGCTCCTTTAAGCACACTTCCTGCATCTTATATTTTGACTGGCTTTGAAACCTGTTCCCTTCACACCTTCTTGGGTTTAATTTCCCTGAGCTGATTTCCTGCGGTGGAATTCTTTCCCCCGTCCCTGCTGCTGTGGTTTCATCCCACGCTGGGAGTGCTGGGTGTTTGCTGTCCTAACTGTGCTTCTTCAGGCCCCACAGTGCATCCTGGATATTTAAAGAATTCAGCCCCATGGCTTTCCTGTGCATTAAGAAAATATTTTCTTGGTTCTGTGGAACAACGAAGTGGAATGCCCAGCATGGCGAAGGAAGTCTGTGGCACAGCTGGGGGATGAACTCTGATCTCCACGTGTCTGTCCAGTACCTTGATTACGTGATCATCTCCACTGCTTCATCTCAAATTCATCTGTTGAAGTTGAACCAGCGTGTCAAACTGCATTTTTCATCTCTTTTCTCTTGACTCTGCTAATATATAGCTTGAGGCAGTGGAGGAGAGTGGAGTTTTTACATGTTGGGAGTCTTCTTCAATACTGTTCTTTTATCCCCTCTTTTTTGCCTCCCTTCTTGCATCTCAAGTCGTGTGAAATCAAGTCTCTATTCCCTTCTACATCTGAAATGCAGCTTTCTGTATTCATGCACATACTTGCCATCAAAAGTTTAATCTCTGTCCTCCGTTTTAATGCTGTAACAAGATTTTATTATTTTTTTTTAGGACCCTCACATTTTCCTTCCTCTATGACATTCAACCCTAGGCAACCAGTATTTTCTGCATTTAGCATCTAAGTCACGTTCTTTCCTGGTCAAATTTTAGTATCCCCAGCCTGATTCAGCATGGAATAGAAACCCTTTTCTGCCTTGTACACAAAAATGGATGTACAGGGTTAGATCAAAGGTCCCCCTAGCCCAGCATCCTGTCTCTTGTTGTACAGCAGATACCCACAGAAGAGTGTCAGTTCAGGGCAATCAAGCAATGATACTTCCCTAGACTGTGCTACCAGTCTCTGGCTCATTTGCAGCTCAAAAACTTCATTTTGTACTTAACAGCTGTTGATAGATTTCCCTCCCTCCCTTCTGTTAACTTGCCTTTTTTCTGTGAACCCATGTACTCTTATAGGATCCATAATATTCCATGGGTAAGAGACAGAAAAATTATTGCTTGTGCAAGGAAGTGTCTCCTCTTTGTTGTTTCTGTCCTGATAATTTAATTTGCTGTCTATCCATTCTTTTTTCAGAAGGGACTACAAGCACTCATTGATTCTCCATGCCATTTCTGGCTTTTTATTGTTTTGCATAATTGTTTTTTCCTGCAGAAGCTGTTTCATGTATTTAATCACTGTTGTTGTCCTCCTCCAGCTTATCAGTTCCTCTGTGTCTTCTTTTTCCCCAAATCTGGGGTCCCAAACTGTGTGCAGTGCTTGTGGTGTAGATTCACTCTGAATTCATACAGAGATGTATTGATGTTTTATGTTCCTTTCCTCAGCATGCCTACTATTATTATTTCATTTTTGACAGCTTCCACTATATTGCTTCTACTTTCATGGTTCTGCACACTGCTGCCCAAGCTGCACCTCTGCTTCTTGCACTCTTGCTTGTGATCTGGACCCTGACAGTTACTCTTGCTTCACCTGAATTTTCCTTTTCCTGTTTTTTCCTGCCTTTTTATGCTCCCACCATATCTGAAAGGGCTTTTTTCCTCCAGTGCTCCCACCTTGATCTCTAAATTTCTGTCAAAGAGTCATACTACAAAGCCCTTCAAAAGCATCTGCTCTTTTTTCCCCCTTATCTAGTCTACCAGCACTGTCAGGCAACTTTCTATTATGCTGGAAATAAAAAATGTCTCTAAGATGTGTGCCAAGCTCACAGAATGTAAATCCACATATGTATATCCAATCCACTCTTCTTTTTTCTTCTTTCCTCTTCACCATCTGTCTTCTAATCTGGTTTCTGTGGGCATTAAGGTATAATTTTACACCAGTCCAGTTAATTCCAAGTTTAGTTCTAGTTTCTACTGTTCAAAAGTGTCTCATGCTAATGGAGCTTAATCTGCTCGCACCGTGCACAGCATCTCAAGGAAAGCAGCTCTGATTTTAAGAAGCAGGAAAATCTGGGGCCTCCTCTATTCCTGTCTGGGAACTTTTGGATAGGAATCACTCGCATGATCCGTGGAACTTCTGCCTAATGAGCCCGATGTTCCTTTTCTGTGCTGGACCTGCCGCAGCAGTGATGTGCAGATGTACAGCCTGTTTGTCTCCCAGACGCGCTGGACTGCACAGACGGGCTCTGTGATCAGGGAACACGCACGTGTGAGGTTGGAGACACACCAGGAGCATCGTGTTTGTTGCTTATGCTGAGCACTGGCTCAGCACGTAAGCATTTGCCCGGAGTTGTCCTGGATCAGCAGGGCTGGCTGGACCTGTAAGAGAGGGATCTGCCATCAGGTGCAAGTCCTAATGTTGCTGTGAGCTTTAACCGTGACCGAGGTACTGTGGGGGAACTCTGTTTTTATGGCAGTGTAACCCACAGTTCCTGTATCAACATTGCAGGTGATTAAATTACCCTGATTCCCTCTCTCTGCCCTAAAAGTGTAGGACCTCTTCCAGCAGGGAGTTGTGATGGGCTCTGAGCATTTGAAAAGTTGAGTGTTGTGTTCAGTTGCTCCCATAAGGACTTTGGACCTTGGTCTGTGACAGGGCTATACATCACCCTGTGCATGCAGTGATCAAGGAACAGTGTCCTCCTTCCCCTCTCCTCCACAGCCACAGAATTTAGCTGCAGTGTGGTTTTGAAGGCCAGCAGCATTGCAGATCCTCTAGCTGGGGAGGTGCTGAGGATAACTCTGTCCTTTGGGCTGCATCATTACATTTACACGTAAAGGTGTGATTCACAGAAAAGCCCAGATCTCTAATGTAGAGCTCCACACCATGTAATAGTGGATTGGCAGAAATCTGTTAGCTGAGCATTAAGTTCAGTTAAACTAAATTAGAAACAGATCGATGCTGCAATGGCCAGAGGTCTAGCCTGAGAGTTGTGCTCAGTTTTAGTGCTCTGCATTTGGCTTCCTGTGTGATCTTGGGCAAGTCACTTAGTTTGTCTGTGAGAAGCCCGCGTGGGTGTTGTGAAGGTTAAATGCCATAAGGATGCATGAAGTCTTCTTGTGTGGATATTACTGGGATCATACAGAGTTTGAAGATAAAGTTAGCAAAACCAGTCCTTCTTTGTCAGCCCTTTCTGTGTCCCAAATGGTTTCTGTGGGTGGAAAAAACCCCACACTTAAAAGTTGCCGTATAACCAAATTTCACAAATACACTTGCATATATACCTGAACAAATGATGTCAGCACTTCAGTGATTACTGTTGAATCTGATGTTGATGGCAATATTGGCAGTGTGATCTGCTTCTGCAGTGAGTGTGACTTGGAGCCATTCTGATGTTAAAAAAGGGACAGAAACAATCAGCAACCCCTGCTGCCAGGCAAAGGAAGGATGAGGGCTGGAGCAGACAAAAGCTTAATCTTTCTCTTTCTCTCTTTTTCTAACAGTTGGAGCTAATCGCTGATAACCAACACTAAAACATCTGAATCATAAATCTGTTCAGCTGCTGTGTGACTCACAACAAACAGAGTATGAACTGTTTGTGCTTTAGCCATTCTCTTCCCTGCTGAGCTCTGCCATGAGTTATCTCACATATAACTCCTTCTCGTAGTCTTTGCAGGTTTAAAGCAAAATTCCTGTAATGCTTTTTACATTTTAAGTCACTGGGGCAGTCTTTCCATGCTAGCTCCCTTTTAAGGTAACTTTAGGCAGAAGATGAAATCACAGCAAGGAAGTCCAAAGACCAGGGATGCAGCCTACACACTCATCTTTCTCCCTTCTCCCCCACTCACCACCCCCCAAAGAGCTGGGACTCCTGCTTCCCACTATTGTGAGAATTAATCCTTTAGTGCTCCTTGCTGCTCTACCTTCCATATAGCCAATAAGCACAGAGTGACTGAAAGATTGGATCTGTGTCCAAAGGAATGAATAGCAATGGATCACACTGCTCCAGCTCTTTTGCAAGTGCTCTTAGGAAAATATCATTTGGTTTTGTTTGAAAAATAATTAAGATATTTCAGTTTATACAAAAGTGAATCTGAACATTTGGGGATTTTTTTTTTCTTTCTTTCTTCTTGGATCAATGGACAGCTGGGGAAGAGGGGGGGAAGGAAATTCCTAACTTTGGACCCCAATACAAAGATAGTCCTGAATGCTATTCCTTGACTGCTGGCTGTGGATGTGTTCCTGTATTGACTGAGGCTGCTCACAGTAAATGAATAGGTGGACTTTTTCAACATTAAACTTTATTTTGGAGGGAAAGGAAGTGACATTACTTTGTTGTGGTTGTTTAACTGTCTTCTGTGCAAGAAACCCTGGAATGAGTAAATTTTGTAGGCTGTAGAATAGGATGTGATTTTTTTTTTGCCTTTTCTAGTTCTATTTTGACTGTGTGGAAATGGTGTGGAGGTTATTGAGTTCAAACGACTTCCTGAGATTTCTGCATGCTAGAAGGGAATGACTTGGGAAACAGTCTTTGGAGTTCCTCTTACTGAAGCTTTATTAGCAGGGCTGAGTCAGAGGAAATGTTGCCAGACATCAACACAGTGGGACTGAGTTCCCTGGGAGTGACCAGGTCAGAGTCACCTGAACTCACGGGCAAGAAGGTTTTTTAAACAGGAGCAGCATGTGAATGCATTGATCTAAGGGCAGGGGTGTGCAGAAAAGAGCTGTGCTCAGTCTTGGAAATTGTGAGTCTGAAATGTTGCAGTGCAGAGCACATGTAAGGTTCTCCATGCTCTCTTTTAAGGAGCTTTGGAAATCATAGGATTGTTTTATGCTCAAATATTTTGTATGCGTTTTACTTAAAAGTTTGAAGGACATATAAGGACACTACAACATGAGGAGTGTGTAACTATGACAGTTTGGGAGGGATGGCAGGCACCTTCTGAAAGGAGACTCTAAGCCAGTGTTGGTTTTCACAGTGGAGATGCCTAGGATGAACTTGTTAGGAAGGAAAGTAGTGATCCTTGCTCCCAGCACTGAATGTTCTGTGTCATCTCACACTTCTGGTATTTTTTTGTATTGTACTTTTGAAATGCTTCATTATTCTTTTAATTGAATTTATTTTGTTGTCTTTTGAAGTTGTTTTTAACATTCTTGCAGTGAAATCAGATCCTGCGGAGGAAGGCTGTTTGTTGGGTTGTCCAGGCAGCAGCATGACTTTTCCTAAACTAGAATTTTTCCTGATTTCTCAGTGTTGCTCCTTTTGAGCACCTCCTTCGGACAGTTACACCAGATAGAATAAGACATTTCCTTCACTGCTGAAAAAACATGTAGTTGGTAGCATTGTGCCTCAGAATTCTTGCCCATATGAGGTGCCCAGTGCAGGTGTCTCTGCTATCTGTGGGACCTTCTGTTTGGAGAAGTTTGAGCAGCCCTGCTTGTATGGAATGGCTAAACATCATCTGCTTGGAGGGGTTTGTGAAGAGTTAAGCTGTATTCAGCCTCATGGGAGATTTAGGTATTTGTCTCTGCTGTGCACATTGAGAAAGAGCAGAGAATAGTCAAGTGGGTTGCCTGAAGTCACCCAGGCTGGCAGAGCTGGGAATAGGTTTCCTGGCTCACAGTACTGTACTTTAAACCACTCTTTTGAAAAGGATAATCTGTATGTTCAAAGAAGGCTTTATAAAGCTCCCATTAACCCCGGTGTCATACCTAGTGAAGAATCTAATTTATGTTCTGGCAAATGAAAGCAGTTTCAGAGACCTTGGTGCTGCAGGTCACTGTCAGACCTTCAAGGTTCGTTGCCACCAGTTTAATTTTTCTCCTGGTTGGATTCGACTCTGTTGTTCCTGAGAAAGGAGGAGCAAAATTTACTCCTGAGGAAAGATTTCCAGAGACATCCAGCTGTGGATAACTGAGAACAAGGTCCATGCAAGGGTTTTTGCTCTGCTATGCATTTTAATGTATAGAATGTCTAATGTTCCCATTCCTTCCTTGAAGAAGAGAGAGACCTTCTGGCAAAGCTGTCTTTTTTTTTTTATTGCATTTTATCACTTAGTCAGGATCTCAAGATCTGAATTCCAGTAGCCAATGACTGGAAATGTCCTTTCAAACTAAAATGTTGAACTTTGGAGTTTACCCCTGAGTCCTCAAGCTACCTTATCTGAACCGAGGAAATTTTTTTCCAGTTTTCTCTTCTGTTATCAAGGTGGAACACAGCACCTGACTGTTAGAGAAGTAGCAGTACATTAACCTCAGCCTTGCTTTTACTCAAAGATTGCAAGTGTTCTACAGGGTTGGCTAAAAGTTATCTAACATTTGGGTGGGGGAGGAGGGAGAGATGGACAGAGATTTAGCTCTCATCACTGTGAATGCATGAAGTGAGAATAAAAGCCAGGCCTTTCCTGATCCCATGCCCTACTAATAACACTTTTACAAGCTGGTTATATAATTATCTGTTATTGTGAGTTTTCTCCCCCCACTCCAGGCAGATCAGCTATTTCATCCAACCAAAGCATTTTGTGCAGATTTTTGGGTAATCCGGTGTCATCAGTTCTGCACTGAATTGCAGAAACAAAACTGGCTATTACAGTTTATGAGATGTAACAGACTTTTGGGTCAGTTTTTTTGTTTGTTTTTAAGTATAATGAAACAAGTCTGGGTTTTTTTTTTTCTTTTTTTCATAATCTGGATGTCAGGAAAATTTAGAAAAAAAGGTACTCCAACTAATGTCTGTAGAATAAGTATTATAGCAATAGAGCTGGTTTCCTCTGTGTCTGGGCAATACTTTACTGCCCTTCTCTCAAATTACGATGCTTTTTATAATATGTGTTTTAAGAGTGTAGTTAGCATTAACATTTATGAACATAATAATAATTATTTGCTGTTTCTGGCAGAAATAACTATTATTGTGTAAATAGCCAAGTGTTTGTAGCAATCTGCAAATTTATTGGCTAGAAAGACAGCTTTAAATTAAGCTGGAGAAGAATTCCTACATGGCGTGTGTGTTGAAGAAGATTTTTATCCCATGCTCTGGAAGGAGAGCCACAAGCACTCCATCACCTTTTTTATGGGGCAGCCTTGCCAGATGTGGAGTAAAACGCAGAGCATGTCTCCTAAGCACGCAAAGGGCTCTGTGTTGTTTCCCTTGGCAAACACACGTGTGAGCCAAGCTCCTTCCAGATGGGAGTGGAAGTGGATGGTGGTTCATGGCCACCTCGGGCCGTGGGGAGAATGTTGAGTTGCTTGCAGTGTGTTGCAAGAAGCAGCTCCTGAGTTTTCGCACTTTACTCCAGCTCAAAACCCTGGGACTGCCAGCTTTTTGCTTTGTTTTTTTTTGAGCACCCCCTTCTCCTCTCTGCCTTTCCCCAGCTCTGGGGAAGGGATTGGGAATTCCCATGGGGTTCCTGGCTGCTCCAACCCCAAGAGCAGCTGCCTTGGTCACCAGGCAACCCTGTTGGGTCCTGTTTGGGCTTTCATTAGGGCAGCACCATGTGTTCCAGAGGACATTCGAACCAGCGCCGCATGGGGAAGGTGTAATAGGCAGCAGTCGCTGGGGTAGAGGCTCTGAGTCCCAACCAGGCTTTAAAAGCTATGTCAGGGTGGTCTTTCCCACATATCCAATGAAATACAGATCTTTCTGGACAGGGCTGAAGATAGTGTGAATCAGGAGAGATAACTTCTTGTATTTGTTTTGACATTGGATCCTGCAGTGACGTGCCTTAGGAAGCCAGCTCTATATGACTCGCATTACAGTATTCAACTGGCTTGAAACACCATTTCCTATTTCAAGCCTATCCCTTAGTGCATATACATCTCATTAAGGTGGTAGCATCTGTGTTTGTTGTAATAATTTTTTTTTTAATTGTATAAAAGCTATTAATTTTTGTATTGAAGTATGTCTGGACTGCATAAGCTTGGAATAAGTTCAGAAAGTCTGATAGATAAACAAGATGATGCTTTTGGCAATCCAGAGGAGAACAGTCACTGATCTAAGAGTATTGAAAAGACCCATTAGCTCTAGTTCTAGGAACTGTTATGCCACAGAATAGACGTGTTTTTAAAACTTATTCTTAGGCTTGAGACTAAGCCTGTTGCAAAGAGGCAGCTCTGAGTAGCTGCCTGGCTGCTTCATCAGGGTAGATAGCAGCAGGCAGCTATTTCAAACTTTTTCAAATCCTTCTTTGCTAAATTAGCAGGGAAAAAAAAGGGTGCTGGAACTTGGATTTCACCGTGGCACTACGGTGGAACTCGCTCACCTTTCATCTTGGCAGTGGCAGAAAAATGTGGGGTACCTGTCTGTGGCTGCTGGCTCCCTCTCTCTTGGTGGCTTTGCATTTGTCCCACCCGGAGCAAGGAGGAGTTTTCAGTGCTGGCAGCACTTCCAGGCCACTCTCCCCACGGAGCCCCAGGCAGGGCTTGTTTGTGGTGTGTGTGCTGTGGGCTGCACTCTGCCCAGCATCCAAGGAGAGGCAGGAGAATGGCTGGCTGTGGAGATCAGATTAAAGGCAAAAAGCAAGGTTTTACAGGCTGTTTCGACCTGAATGTATTTTACTGTTTCACCCTGCTTTTTCAGGCAGTGGTGAGCAAGGACCTGTCTTCCTCTATTCCAAAGCCAGGTCCTTGTTTTTGTTTGAGGGGCAGAAGGGATGCGAGGAAGTCACCTGACTCCTTAAGGGATGATCTGGACTTTCTGTTTATCTCCAGGCTCGTGGAGATAAGTTGTTTCATGGCTTGCATATCACCTGGCAGCTAATAACATCCTGGAGGGGGGAGCGACGTAAATGCCAACGTAAAAGCCAGAGGAGCAGCACTGGTTGCTGTTAGGGAAGTTTTGTGGGGAGGGTGCAAACCAGCTGCATGGCTTGAATGCCCTGGTGCCTCAGGAGTGCCTGGTGGCAGGAGTAAATCCCCCGAGAGTTTTGGCCAGTGCATGAACTACAAAAGTGGATGTTGCTTAGACAGACCAGTCCAGCTGTATCAAAAGCAGTGAAAATCCCCTTTAAAAAATTATTTTCCCAGTAAGTTTTGAAATCTTTGCAGAAACTTTAGCCAAGCAATCCATTCCAGATTTTGGCACTCATCCTTCCCCTTCCCGGTGCTCATGCTGAGCAGATGAGTGCAATGGCCAGACCTAAAATGAAGAGCATCTACAGTCTGATCTCATCCTCCCTTGCTGCCTTTGGCTGGAGAGGAGGAGGAGCTTTGAAATCGGATTATTACTTCGAGCCTCTTGGCTTTGGAGCTACAGACTGTTCCCCACGTTGCCAATGGGCTTAAAAGCTTAGCAGAACTCCCACTAGGTACCCAGGAAGCCTCTTACCACAGGAGATGGTGACACGGCAGGATCAGCTGTTCTTTATTTATCGTGCAGCTGAATTGTCTGGGGAGGGACCATTGCTAACCCGCTGGTGTTGTTTCCAGAAACAACATCAAAACAGGTAGAGCTGATGCTGTTTCCCACCAACAGGACTGTGCTCACCCAAAGTGCTGTGTAAAACACTTGCTAAAATTTTTAGTCTTTAACTGCTGGTAGTACTTAGCCCATAAATGGGAATGCTAAATCCAGCATATGTGGAGAGAGTGAGTTTGGGGTTGTTTTGGTTGGATTTTACCAGCAAGGTACTGCTGGCATGGGACTGCAAGAGCTCAGTGATATATAATCTATACAATATTTTGGGTTAATTTCAGAATGGCGCCAATCTCTAGGTGTCTGCTCACCACTTTTCTCACCCTGTCTTCCCAGGGAAAAAAAAACCAAACAAAACAAAACCAAAATCCTAAAGCAGTGCAGTCCACGAGTAGTTTAATGATCTGAATACTTCTGATACTCCACACTGGCACAGCTGTTGGGAGGGGGCTTTTCTAGGCGATAATAAATGATACCTTTCTGTCTGAGGGCGAGGCAAACAGGATGCAATTCAAACAGACTGTGTTTCCTCTCACACTGTTGTGTTTGGAGGCTATTTTCAGCTGGAGGAGTTGAACTTGTGGCTTGGGCAATAGTAGTCAGCCACTTTGGGATGGAGGGGAGGAGGGCAATGTTTTGGTTTGGGTTTTTTTTTAAGACCACAGTGCCAATTCTTTTCCCATAAAGGCATAGACCCCTGATTAGAAATTTAGGCAGACTGGTGATAGGCTTGCTTTTCTTACCTGCCCTTCACAGGCTTCTTGGAAGTCTTCCACGGGGTCTGCAAGAAGGCTGGAGGTTCTGCTGAGCCTGAAATTTCCTGTACAGCCAGTTCAGTGCCCAGTGCGATGCTTGCCCCTCAGCCAGCGTAACTGGCTTATGGTAAATGGCATAGATTATCTGCACTGAAGGAAGAGGGGATTATTTTGAAAGGGAGAAATTATCCTTTAGAGGGAAATAGCACGATCTCCAAAGGCTTTGGCCGCTCATAAAAGTGAGGAAGAAGAAAGATGATTGCAGTGGCATCAAGTGTCAAGCCTTATGGCTTCTCTCTCAGCCCCACCACTGAGTGAAGCACACCCACGGTGTGGATGCTGGGGCTTGTGTCAGTGGGGCTGTCTGTAAAATGGCTCTGCATGTGGGTGTGTGCCTCCCCTTTCTTCACAGGTGCTACAAGGCTTTACTGAATGTTCTTGAAATGCTTTGATGCTCTGGGATGGCAACTGCTTTAGAGGCATAGAGTACTAATATCTAACTACTAAACAGAAACTAATCACTTGTTACTTCAGAGCTTCAGAGGCACCCTGTCCATCTGAAAGGGTTCTTTGCCAGGGGCAAGAAATGGAATGAGTAGCAGTTTAACATCTTTAAAGTGATGACAGTGCATACACTCATAACAAATGTAGTTCTCAAATCGCTTGCACTGCAGGCAGGATGAGCAAGGAGGAGAAGAAAGCATTATTAGCACTGGTACATGGCTATGGGACGTGAGGGAGACTGGATTGATCAGTCTGAAATCTCTTTTCAGTACAGTTTAGCCACCCAGCATGAGCTACTTGTTTGTGTTTGTATTACACAGCAGTGAAAAATTCCACTTGGAGAGCAAGGGTCCGTGTGCTGTGCAAACAGGGGAGGGTCCCTGTCCCAAGGGAGAGATGAGGCAGCAGGTTAATGTGGATGGAGAACTCCAACTGTTCTGGTAAGTGGGATAGGTGGTACATAGAGAGCAGGGTGGTCTCAGAGTTTTAAGCATCCTGATAGACAGGGTAAAGGAAGACACAACGTAAGTTTGCCTATAAACCAAGTCTGGAAAATTCTAGCCTGACCAAAATGTCCACTGGCATGGCAAACAGTTTGCATTTGCAAACCTACTTAGGCTGAGCTGAGCAGAATTCAGTGTCTGTTGCATCCCCTTTCATAGCTGGAGGGAGCTGCTGGAGGAGAGGATGGCTGACGTTACCCCTTGTGCTGCTGGCACCAGCGGGGAGCATGTGGGATTTGTTCTTTGCAAACAGCCATAATGTGGAGGCAATACGACAAATTCTCCCTGGCTTTCTGTTTATAGCCAATCTCCCTCACACAAAGCTGTCATCTCACACTTCTGCCTAGCCCTGGAGTAACATTATGCTCCTATTTTACAACATGTTCGAAATAGCCTTCGAAGTCTGCTCTCAGAAAGTCGAGGAAGGTAGACATTTCAGAAGGCACTGACAGACATTAAGGGGGAACCTGAAGAAACAGGAGAAGGGAATACCTTTTCTGCTCTTTCTTTGTCCCCCTCCGCAAATGATAGTTCCCTTCTGACAGGATAGCTTTTTTCCTCCCTCAGATATTTGCTCTTCATCCCTTGACCTCACACACACCAGAACAGAGGCTCAGAGAGGAGCTGGGACCACTGGGGTGGTGAGTGTCATTAACCTCTTCACCTCACACCCCAAACCTACTGTAGAAGGCGGCCAGCTTGGCTCCCTCTGAGCTTGTGGTCTTGAGGATGAGGTGAAGATGATGATGTTTCCTTGAGGCAGCTGCTCAGCAGCTGAAGAGGGGACTTCATCCCCTCTGCCAGGAGCACAGGGAGGGCATTTAGCACCCATTTTCCTTGCTGTGGAAAGGCAGGGTGAAGAGATTGGGGATCCTTTCAACTTAGGAAACCTTAAAGCCCTGGAGGATCATAGAGAGAGAGGGCAGCATGCAGGCTGCTGCAGGGCTGTGGGGAAGGTGGAAGAGGTACATCCAGCTGCAGACTTGGATAACACACAGTGTTTCCAACAGCCACTTAAAATCAAGATGGCATGTCTGGGAGACTCCATCAGGACCAGGAGCCATAACTTCTTTCTGAATTTATGGCAGACAGCTAAACCCACTGCTGTTTGTCCTTGTAGGGTACCATGGCCCTAGGAACACCCCTAATGCCCTGCAGTGCCCTCCTGGCTTGTCGTGCAGAACACTCTCAGTAGGCTTCATATTTTGGAAACTATTTCCATATGATGGCAGGAATCCCAGGCAGGGAGAACATGGCACTGGGCTGCAGGCAGCCTGCTGAGTGGGGGCTTGGTGCTCTCAGGCTTTCTGAAGAGGTGCTAGGGGCTGAGCACACTGACTTCACACCAGCAGGCATAAATGGTGCTTCTTGGAAGCATTTCAGGCCTGCAGTTGATTTTCCATCTTCCTGCTCAATCCCAGTACCCTTTGGCATGAGTTTGCCAAACTTTTGCCCGGATGCCTGTTGTCATTAATTATCTGTGAGGGGAAGAGTACGTCCTGACTTGGGTCAGTGACGGCACTGAAATTTCAGAGCATGGGTTGGGGCTGGCTCAGCACGCCCCGCTGGTAGCTTTTGGTGATCTCCTAAAGCCTCAGCAAAAGCCTGTTGAGTCACTTTGGAGCATTGCAATGGAAAGCTGATAACAGCAGCGGTATGGAAATAGAGCTGAAGGGATTGGGGTTTTTAAACTGATGGCTAGCTTGGACAAGGCTTAGCTGTGCTTAAACTCGTTATGTCCATCACATTCAGTTATAGATGATTCAGCTCCAGCCCAGAAGAAACCTCCAAACTGTAGTCCCGTACCTCAGCACCCAGCCTGCTCGCACTGAGCTCCTGCAGGTTCGGAGGAGTCTGTCTGTCTGCCTGCTGAAATGAAGGCCCCAAGCTTTGTGAGGCTGCCCTCGGCACAGTCAGCTGGCTGGAGCAGGAGCTGGAGGCTGGCTGGCTGCTTTCCACAGCTCGGAAGGCAGCGCGTGCAGCAGCCCCGTGGTCACCCACCCCGTGCTGGCTCGGTGACAGTGGCATCGCTGTTGTGGACTCATTTGTTTACTTTCATCGGGAAGGTTGACTGTCCTCCCTCTCAAAAATCCTGGCAGATATCAAAAAGGCATCCCAAGCGCCGTTTGTTTCAGGCCCCCAGCCGGGGGGGGGTTAACCATCCCTGCCCGAGTGCCGGGTGTGGGGCGGGCAGCAGCCGTGGGGCACCGGGCCCTTCTGTCCCAGCCCACGGCCCCAGGGAGGGCGGAGGGACGGGTCGGTGCCTCTCGCCCGCCCCGCTAGCCCTGCTTTGGGCCAGCGCTCCTCCTGGGAGAGGTGGTCACCCTTGCTCCCAGCCTTGCGCTGGCGATTGCCTCTTCCCAACAGTCCTTGCCTGACTCAGGGGGAATTTAGTACCGGGCTGGGGGCAGGGAAGGACGTTAAACAGGCTTTTCCCTAATGAGGTGTGACGCCAGCTGGAGAGGGGGAGAATCCTGCTTTTCTCCTGTCTGTTGCTCTCTCCAGCTAGAGGAGGAGGAGGAGGAGATGTGTTTCCCCCCCTTTTCCTCTGCTGATTTGCTGCCTCTTCTGTTTCCTTTCTGTGCTGTCCCCAAAGCGTTTTGGCAAGGTTCAGATTTCTGTGCTCACAGCTCAGTGCTCAAAGAGAAAAGGGGAAAAACAAAAGGATTGGAGGCATGGGGAGGATGGTGGCGGGGAGGAAGCTGAGCCACTCGTCCTGGCCAGGCTGGAGCGGTGTGGGGATGGGTGAGTGGGGCAGGATTTGCCCTTAGCACCTGGGGGGGTTTAGTGGCTTCTTTCTCCTGAGACTCCCTGGCATCACTTTGTCTACCTCTGTTTAGATGTGCTGCTCAGGCAGTGTGCTGCTTTGCTGGCTGTCCCTTGTTGGAGGGGAGGGCTGGAAAAATCCTCCTGCAAAATGTGGGCTGAAGCATTAGGTGAAAATCTGAAGGGATTCTAACTCTTTGTTCGTGTTCCTGAGGTGTTAAGATTTGCATCACATCCTCCTAGTGTGTCTGTCATTCCCAGGGCACTCTGAGTGTGTGGGAAGAGTCTAGAATTTAGGTGTTTTGGGACAGGAAGCTGGAGAACCCAGTGGGATAGAAAATTGTGACCTTCAGGTAAACAGGGCTGATGGACCCAAGCCTGGGTTCATTGTTCAATCCTTGTGTTCATTCATCAGGTTCCTCTCACTGCTCTTACCCTTCTGTCATGAGCAGCAATAGTTAAAATGTAGACAGGAACATTACAGGACAATGTCAGTAACTTTTTTCCAAGACAAATAATCACAGTAATATTTGGGCTGTGCCTTTCCCATAACATTCTGGCCCTGAGTGTCCCTGTTGGCAGGGGGCAGAAGATCAGGATGGGCTCCAAGGAAGCACCCATGGCACTGGGCAGTACAATGCAAGTGTCTTTCTACAGAAGCACCGACAGCCTCACACCTGCCAGGGATGGACCTTCACTGGCCCCATGCTGTGTGTGTGCTGATTAATCTTGGCTTGTTCCAGAGCCCCTTAACCCAGCATGGCACTGGGACTCTGCACCCAGCCCCACATTGGTCTGTGTGCCCAGAGCCCCCTTTATCCAGTGGCTGTAAGATCCATTTGGGTCAGGGTCAGGTCCCCAAAATTGGTGCTACACCTGCCATGGAGACCAGGACAAGGATCACTCTTCTGGGAGAGAGAAAGCAGCAGGAGAGGGGGGGAGCAGCCCATCCAGGTGTTTCAGTCCCTGCCCAGGAGATGGCATCTTGCCCAGTGCCCCAGGAATGTCCCCCTGCTCCAGGGATGACCGGCCAACTCCAAAAATGTAAAGGTCACCCTCGGGCCTGGAAGACAATGGCTGCAGATAGGGGCTATCTGAGGCAGTTGTGGCCACTGCTTAAGGAGTGTTAGTCAAACAGCAGGCTGAAAAGGCTCACGGGAAGCAGTTTAAATATTCCTTCATACAAAAGGCTGTCACATCCTAGCAGGGGCAGACTGCTGACTGACAGCTTTAATGAACAAGAGTATGTGGATGAGGGAGAGGCTGAATGCAGGGAGGCATCCTGGAGACTTACTTTGCCCCTGCCCATCATTCTGAGTTCTAACATGTCATTTTTCACAAGCTGTAGGTTTATTGTGGTAATGTAGTAACACACCTGGGATGGTTTAGCATATCACATGCTTTAGGTCCCCTCTCCCCCAGGGATATTTATAGAAGGCATATGTCCACTAAAATATTTTACAAATAAAGTAAGTCAACACCTCTAAAATACTAGCCACTTATCAGGTGGTAAGTAGGGCCAGGAGCTGGACTCAGTCCTTGTGGGTCCCTTCCAACTCGGGACATTCCATGATTCTACGTGAATTCACTCGGTAATTACTGTTTATATAGCATGATTGCTATTTACACAACAATAACATCACTCTGTCCAAGGGATGGCGAGCAGCAACTGCAGGTTTTGTATTAACTTGTCATTAAGCAGGGTGCTCATCTAGAGGCAGGGAACAGATTCCTGGTACTTTCCCTACCTCTGTGGCAGGGACACTAAGTCAGGCTTTGGCTGCACGCTGCCCATTCCTTACCTCCAGTTTCCACGTGTGATAGATGTGCTCAGTACATTCTTCACAGGGCAGGTGTCAGGCTTCCGCTCCTGAAGCACTTTGCATGTTGCACAAGAGGTAAATTAGAGCAGTGTTGGTAATGAAAATATGCCATTAATACATTTCCAATAAAAAACTACAAGCGGCGTTTAAGCTGCAATCTGTTATCAATAATTTTATTACTGCAGTTACTGCGGTCTAATAAAAAAAGCACTTTCTCTTCTTTATTGGGTAAGTGCCAAAACGTTTATCCTTTATTCTCTGGCCATTAACCTTTATTCTGTAGCCATTAGCTTAGCTATTTGTGTAACAGTCTGTTGAGTAACATTCAAGTAGGAATTTGTATTCAATCCATTATTTACTCTGAAACCCGAGAAGAATAGCTTCTTATGCCTATATTGTTTATCCATATTAAATCTTGTTAAATGCTGTATGCTAGTGATGATAGGTCTTACAGAAAGTGGATTTTTCTTACTGTGAATTTTCTGGCATACAAATAAAACTGTAATTAACCAAATGATATTTGAAAAACAATGCTTGAAACTGCTAGCTGAGGAAAGGATATTTCTCACAATACGTGCAAAATTCGTAACAACTAAATTTCTGGAGTTTATCCTTTTTGTGAATCAATTTCTGTATCACATCTTTGTGAAGTCCACTGTGCTAGAATAAGCCTTGATATTCTCCATCAAGGTTGAGATTTTGGGTCATGAAGTCTGACATCCCTCCATCCTTTCTCTCTTCCTGGAGCTGGGAAAAAAAGGGACCCAATGGGAAATAAGTTAAATAATCAAAATGCCTGCTTTTCTTTGAGGCATTTGCTTGCTAGCTTTCAGCCATTTCTGGCAATCCATCTGCAGCTGCTACTTCTGGGTTGTAAGTGGCTTTTAGTGCCCTGCTTTCTGAGCACATCTTTTAAATTGAGCTCACCAGCCCTAGTGAGTGGAGTTAAAGCAGAAGAATGAAACTGTTGATTCCTGTCCATCAGGTGAACATGGGAGAAATCATGCCTTTCTTATTAGGCTGTAGTAGATCTCAACCTCACTGAACCCTATTTTTCTGCGTCCAGACAAAAGCATTAGTCTTCTGGCTGGAGAGTGACATTCAGTAAAAGCCTTTCAAGGTCTTCCCATAAACTCTTGCAATGAAGAGGTAGTAGAAGCAGTATTTTTAATGGTGAGGAAGGTCAGCTTACCCCATGTGTGCTCTGCTGCTGTACACGTACCAGAGGCTGTTTGGGTCTTTTCGGTTCTGATGAGCTAGCGGGAAATTCTAAGGAATTAGTTTAATGGTTGGATTTTTTTTTTTCCTCTCCTTTCTGCTCATTAGGAACTGGAAGCTGCTCTTCACGGGGATGATGTGGAGTTTATCAGCGACCTGATCGCTTGCCTTCTTCAAGGTTGCTATCAGCGCAGAGACATCACGTGAGTAACCTCGCTCTATGGCTTAAGCACTTTGCAAGGGGAGCTAATTAACACGGTGGCGGGGATGTTTCACGGCTTTAGAGTGATGACATGGCAGTGATCAGCAGCCACCAGCAATCAGGCCAGATGCTCCACCGAGTGGAAGGGAATTCTAGTTCTCTTGGGTTGAGTTGTAGGCTTTTAATTGTACAGACCCGTTAAGCAAACTCCTTTGTTCAGATGCCGTGCGAAACCGTGTTTGATGCTCTGCTGTAGCATCACACAGTGAACATTCACATCTGCTGCTCTGCTCTGCACTCTGTTTGGTCAAATTAGTGATATTAAGTCATCACATATGTTTTCAACATTTGTATGTATTTCATGGCATAAAACTTGCTGCTCTGCACACACCTCACTTGCATGAAAGATCCCATTGCTTTACATAGGGACAACTGTGATTATTTCCTTAGAAATAAAAGGAGTATTGGAATCACTTAAGCTGCAGGATGTTGGAAAGTGATTTGACATGTTCTCTTGAGGTTTTGACATCCAGAGCCACTTTGTTAGTGTCCACTAAAGCAGCCTCCCAAATGGAGACATCTGCAGAGCATCATTCTTTAGAGGACAGCCACTCGCACAGCAAAATGTGCTTCCAGTGATAGCAAAGGCTTGTTGCAGTGTGTTTTATTTGTTCTTTTGTGAACCATGTTAATAGCAAAGCATAATTGTGGGGACAAAGACAGCTTGGCAGCACATGCAGTTGCTTGGAAGCAATCCTGCTCCCTAAGATCCTGCTGTTGTGGACAGACTTAGGCCGGTGCATAAGCATAGCCATAGGTGCTTGCATTGAAAACTCTATTTCTAATTAACTGATTATGTTCAACAGAATTTATATAGTTGATTTATACGTAAATACGCCACTTAATTAAGTTCTCTTTTATTGCTGCACAGACATTTAGCATCAGTGGGGTATCAGGACCTGAACCAGGCAACTGCACTGCATTTACTATCTCCAAATGATTAATTGTAAAGGGTCTGCAGTCATGTGTATCTTCTTCATCAAAATAGTCACAGAGCAATATATACCTGCTTGTAGACATGCAGCAAGTTTATTTCTTCATACCAAAGCCATCAGAAAGTACAGGCTTAAGTGTTTTGCCCACCTGAACCAGCTTAACCCTTGTAGCAGCAGCAGCAGATTTGTCTTTGATAAAATTCATAAATTCCACATTGTGAGGTTCTCCAAAACTCTCCAGATCCAACAGTGTCCACTTAGTGATTGCACTGTGTAATTGCCTTCCCATTTGCAACTCTTTTAACTAAGAAAATTCAGGGATGAATCATGGGTGAGTCGTTGGACACTGGCAAGTTGTCTGTCACAAAAACAAACAAACAAACAAATAAAACACACAGCCAGACACCCAAACAGTCGTGCTGGGGAAAGCATGAGGTGCCTGAAGGAGAAATCAGCTGCACTATTTCTGCAGCCTCCTGTAGAAGGGGGTTACTTCGTGGGCATGGGGATAAGGAGAAAAGAAATTTCTGCAGAGGAGATGGGGAAGAGGGCACAACAGGAGCAGTGCAGTGGGAATGGCTTAAGGGGTGTATCAGGAAAACTGCCTGAAACTGCTGGGGTGTTAGAGAGGTGAGCTCTGAAGCACTGCAGAGGAAGCAATGCTGGAGGCTACCTGGAAACAAGAGGGAAAGATGCTGTATGTAGAGGGTTGTCATGAAGGAAGAAGCATTAAGATGTGGTCTAAATATGAAAATCTGTAGATAAATAAGAATAAAAGTGATGGCTTGGATACGCTTCTCAGAAACAAACTTGCCACACTGTTTCACACTTAAAACCAACTGTGGAATCCAAAAGCCTAAAATTCTCCATGTTCCTTACATGTTTCCTTGCAACACCTTTTTTCCCCTCTAACCCCAGTTCGAGAGGCATAGGTCTTGGCTGATGCACAGCTTCCCTTCTGTACCTTGCTTTTCTACAGTTAGTGATAGGAAGCTGAGCCTCTAATTGATTTTTTGAGTGCTCAGCAGACTAAGCCATGCAAATGTAAGAGGCAGGATTTGTGTGGAGTTTAGACCTGGCTTTTCGCAGTGGCCCAGGACTCCATACATACTTCTCTGCTGCAGACAGAAAAGAGGTATCTGTCTGGGGTGGGAAAAATCAGCAGTGTCACAGATCATCCTGGTGGTGTTACTGCAGCATCTCTCCAGTCATTTGTGCCCTGCACCCTCGTGCTGAGGCTGTGAGCTGTTACTATCAAGGCTGCAAACTTTTGTTCCCTGTTGCCCCTCAGAGAGAGAGGCAGGAGCTTGTTCTCATGCTTGTTCTCGGGCTGGGGCACCGCAGCTCAAGCATGGGATGCTTCATAAAACCTCAATTTTCCTACCTCTCGGAGGGGTTTTGAGGTTTAATTAGTTTTGTGTCGGGTCTTACATCTTTGATGGCCAAAATGTTATCTGCCTATGCTTTCTCACAGTCTGTCTGGGAGCAGCTTGCATTTCTTGTCACATCTGTTTTGACGGTGCGCAGGACTTGCGGCAGAGCTGGGCTGCCTGGCTTTAATCATGCATCATAGAGGGGTATAAAACTGTCACATACCTTTGCTAATTATAATGTGCTCTCAAGTAATTTTGGAAGTGGCTGAGAGCCCTTCTAATGCTCAATTTAACATGCTCTAGTTTGATTTGCTTTCCATTCTTCGGGAAAAAAAAGAGATTAATATTTTTGTAGGCTTCTATGATCCTTGGTTTTGAAGTAGAGCAACTTTGCCTTGATTTTGATATTATTTATGACAGACTTTAAAAAAAAAAGAATGACACACAAGAGAGACTGCTTTTTACCCTGTTTGATGGCTAAGGAGCATTGTCTGGTAACATAAGACTTTCTTTGAGTTACGGATATCTGTGTTTAACTACAGAGACTACTTAATGGGATGCTACGTGATCTTCTCCAAAATCTTATTAATCATAACCTATTATAGCTGTTAGGAACACTCCATTGAGTTGGTTCTTGCTGTGTTAAGTACTGCAGAAGTACAGAACAAAAACCAGTTGCCTGCATTTCTGCATCTTTAGTAACGACCCTGTGGCTGTCCTTGCCTGGCACCAGGTAGTTTGAGCACTTGGCCAGGACAGTTTCCCCGTTGCTTTCCTCTTTTTACTCTGAGCCAAAATACTTGTGTGTCATGATCTGCAGCTTTTGTTGTTTTATAAATACCCCTCACAGTATTCATATACCATCTGTACCATCTATGTGTAACTATTATGGGTGCAATAGGTATCTAAGGCATGCTTTGGTTTGATGCCAGTGAGATTGCCCACAGGTTTTTCCTGCTCCCAGCTTTTTTGCACAGGTCTTAAAATGTCTATGTTTTCTTTTAATTGCTTCAAAAGTCAAATGCCCAGAAAAACTCTTATTAGAACTTGGGGGGTTGCAAAAAAAAAAAAAAATTAAGCAGTTTGAAAAAATCCTGGTGCTTGCTTCAGATTCCCTCTGATATAAATTGGGTAGCTGCATAGTCCCTAGGGGCTGCCACTTTAATTCCAGCAGGAAATGTGGCTTGATGACTTGTATGAAGACAGGAAGATCAGAGCTTCAGCTAACGGCAGCGGCCGCAGCAGGAGCCTTCTGCAGCTGTTTTTAAGTAAGAAGTGATGGTGTGACATGGATGTGTACACTCAACTAAAATATTCCAGAAAAGCTCCCGCTGTTCAGCTTTTTTTTGGGTGAAACTCATTCTTCAATGTTCTGTTATTGCACTTCTGCTGTTTTTTCTAATGTGATGGCATAAAAAGTTTCAGTAACTGTATCGTATTTCTTATTGGGAGGCATTTTGTATGCTACTTTGTCTCAAAAAAGTCTTTGCTGCTTTTTCTTATGTTTTACTTTTTCAACATCCACAAATGCCAGAATGTGAGGAGGAAGAAAAACAGTATCTCTTGCTTTTTTTTTCCCCTATGCCCCTTGAGATTATTTTGGTTTTTTACACCTCAGGGGATTGGTCCATCAGTATAGCTGAAAACTCTCTTATTGACTTCTGTGCCACCAGAGGGGATTTGCTTCCTTAGGAACCTCATTTGTTTTTTCTTGTTATTTCTTCCCTAATGCATTGGAATTTTTTTTCTTCCCAAGGGGACCATTGGTTTTACACCCACCTTAAGCTCTTTTGGGATACCTAAACTATCCTTGCAGTCTTTGGCTTGTAGTTTGCACCTGGTTTGTTCTAATAGGGATAATAAGAGGATATTCCTTAACTCCTCTTCCCTTCCCCACAAATGTTTAAATTATTTCTTTCCTATCCTTAGTGGTGGCATTGAGAAACACTCCAGTATGGCATCTGAAGAGCTGTATTTCCTGCTTGCTGAGTTGCCAGTCAAGAACGCTGTGTCTGTTCTGTGTATGTTCTAACACTTGCTCTGTAATTGCTTATTTGAGCCTTCATCAGAAAGGGAGAGAGAATCTGAAGACTTCTAACCTACTGAGGAACAGTACCTGTTTCTGAGGACTGTGTTTAGTAGCTCTGGGTATTTTGCTTCTTCCTTCTTCTTTGTCACTTCCGTCCAGCCTTGTCCTTTATTCTGTGTGGACTGTATCCTTATAGGTACTTTGGGGGTTACCCCAGGTCTCATATTTTGGTAAGAGACCTCAGTAAAATGCTTAACATCTTGAAATCACCCCTGTGCATGTGCCTACGTGAACTGTGTCCTTCCAGAACTGCTGTTTGTCTGGTCTAGGGGATAAAGTGGCAGGTCAACAGGAATAGCTGGCAAACCAGTGCTGAGATTTCAGTCTCATGGATACTGTGTGAACTAGGCTGTGGGAAGAGCTAAGCCAAGGTCCTAAGACTGAGCTGGATGAATTCACCACTTCAGTCCATGCCATAACCTCTAGGGCAGCCAGCCTAAGCTCAGTCTCAGCAGGCCTGGTGCCCACCACCTTTGGGCAGAGTTTTAGCAGCCGGCTCTTGCAGCTGCGCCGGTGACCTTGGTTATAACAACTGCTTCCGTGGCCCGGCCACAAAGCACCTCACTAGCTCAGAATCAGATTCATGAATGCCAAGTGAATATCAACAAGATCAGCATTATTTACAGTCTGACTTTTAACAAGTGCTGCCTTGCATACATCATGGGTATTGGTGGATGGCCTCTGGAATCAGCCCGCTATCATCAGCACAGGAGATACCGTGAGGGGGCGAGGGAGATGAAGTGGCTACATTGCTCATCTTGGATCTAATTTTAATATTTATTATAGTAATAGCCAAGCCATGCAAGGTGAGCCTTTTAAAGGGTAAAAAGTGAAAATGAAGCAGCTGGCAGGTGTTGGCAAAGGAAGGATGAGATTACAGCAGTAAAATAACCCGGTCATTCAGAGATTAATGAGAAGCACAGTGGAATAAAATTATAGAGTTGAAATATAACTAAAGCTAAGTAAATGTCTTTGATTCTCAGATGGATAAAATGAATCTTTAAAGAAGAATTTGAAGAAAAGTTGGTAGCATGTTCTGGAAGTGGTATTCCATGGATGTGGTGGAGAATAAGGACTGAAAACGGTGAAAGAAAAAGAGGAAAAGCTGTGCTGTTATTGTCAGGGCAGATGGATGAGAGACAAACAGATTGGATTGCTGGGGAGAGGGAGTTATGCAAAACATTGACAGGGAGGAATAGGTGGCTAAACTTCAAAGGAGGAATAGGGAACAGTCAGCTAAGGGTCTTGGAGACTGCAGTGATGTCATCATGCCAGTGTCAGAGCATGAAATATGAAAGGGACAGCTGTATTTATAACTTCTTGATGTTGCAAACCAAGTACTCTGGAGAGGAGGAAGAAAGCAATGATGAAAAAAGAAACTGAGAAGGCAAGTGCAAATATCTTCTCCTTTCAAGGAAGAAGGCAAAGAATTGTGGAGAGAGACAGATGGGGTGTGGAGGTTAGCCCGATGTGAAACCTTTGCCCTCTTTTGAAACCTTTGCAACTTTTGAGGCTTGCAGTGATGCTCCAAAACACTGGTGCAGGATTTTTGCTCCAGCACAGTTGCTTTTGAAGGCCACTTCCCAGCACCTCATCCAAGTTCAGAGACCAATGTTTAGTCCAAGGGTGAATATTGGAGAAGATGTGAAGTAATTTTTTTGGAGCCTTTTAGCCTCAGTGGGCTCGATGAACAGCTGGAATAGCTGCTGGCCAGCTGCTAGGCCACTGTGATGATGTGGTGTCAGACTCTGTTCTAAGTCACCTTTTACTTTTTCTCCCATTTTATCTTCCAGCCTTCCTCAGTTTCTTTCTGGCTCAACCAATGTAGTGGTTTAAACTTCAGAGAAAAAAGATGAAAGACCTATACTGAAACAAATCCCAAAAGGGACTTCTTTAGGACCTATTTATTTGTAAAAACTTGGGTTTCTCCATGGTCTCCAAAAACTTACAATGTGTGGGGCTGGTTCTAAGAAATGAAATTTGCTAAGCTTATTTGTTTCAAGGCAACCCCGTGCTAGGTATTTTGTGCCTCACAGGGGACTCTTTTCTCTGACATTAAGTGTATTTTTCTATGAGCAGCAAGGCACATAAGGGCTTGTTTCATATGGATTTGTGCTGTAATACACGCATGTGTCCTATTTCCCCATCATCATCATCAAGACAATAACTCCAGCTTCTTCCCCACAGTGCTCATCATCACTGTAATACCCTAAGGTCCTCTCTGCAGCCCCCAAACAATCAGAAGTGCTTATGGCACAGCAATACTGTTGTCTTTCCTTGTGGCAATGAATTGGGAGCGTGCTTTCTGTTGATGGGCACTAGGAATGAACAATGCAGCATTAAGCTGGCTTCACTTGTTCTTCAAGGATCCAGGAATGAATAGTAAGTAATGATCCTCTTCCAGTCTGAATGTGGAGCACGGTAAGCCCCATTCCTATTTGCTCCTTCAGAATATAGGAGATGTATTTGGGTCTTTTGTAAGTTAATCAGCTCCAGCTCCCAAGGAGCTTCTCCTCAAAAAGAATCAAATAACAGCAGTAAAAAGAAAGAAGCCTGTGGATTAAAATTGGCAAGTGCATATTGAAGCCTGGCTAGATGCAGGTGAAGGTCATTAATGGGAGAAGTGAATTGTCATTGCAGAAAAACCAAAACCCTTGCTGTTCAATCACAAGGTGAAATTTGGGCTGTGTGTACATTTGTTTATTCTGGACCATCCAGAAGACTGTATTCGTCCCTCCTGAGACAGAGAGTACTGTGGCTTGATCTTCATTTCATCATTTCCAGAGTGGCTTCTTGTTGGGGCCATACCTTGTGTGGTTGGTTGTTGAGGTCACACAGAACAGGACACTAAACAAGGAAGAAAAGATCTATGCTTTAAAAGTCAAAAACTTGCACATGAAGCAGTGTGTGGCACGAGCGGGGAGTGCAGTAGCTGTTCTCACACTTCATTTGTCTGTGTGGCCATCACCACCCCTCCCTGCACTTTTCCAGGTCAGAGCAATATGTGCTGGCTGTGTACCCATCGTGCAGGAACCAAAGTGTCCCTCAGCAGAACCCCTCAAAGCAGTAGCCAGCAGCCTGCATCTTGCCAGGCCTCTCACCCCCCACCAGTGTTACCCAAATCCCCTCCAGTCATCTTCCCCAAAGGAACTTGTTCATTCTTTTTCGAGCACTCAAATCTTTCTTGCTCCCTTTTTTTTTTTTTTCCTATCAAACAACATGTAACTAGTTTTTGGGTTAGTTAATAGTTCTAACACTGGCTCTTTTTGTTTTGATCCTTCAAGAGATTGCCCTTTGTTATTCAAAGCCGAAGGTACTTGACACAGAAGCAATGCAGAAGCCCCCGGGCTCCAAGCTGCCCTGGCTGTGTGATCCTTATGCCTATGAGCAATTCCCATCCTCAGTGTCTGATAAGCCTTGGGGAAGAAATGGGAAGAGAAAAGAATGCAGGACTCCGAATTCCTGAGGGGTGCTGGGAGGCATCCATCCATGTGGGGACTGGAGGACTGACCAGGGCCTTTCAGATTCAGCACTTCTCTGCCAGGGGACCCTCCTGCCTTTGACTTTCTTTACAAGGCTGGCAAAAATCTGGCTTCCAATCTGTTAGGGAGAAAGCTATCTTGCTTTGCTAAGTTGTTTGCAGAAACATCCAGGTCAGATGGTTTTGTGTTCAGGCCCAGGAATTGTTTTTTGAGCTCTAAAACTGACCCTAGGAACTGCTGCCTTGGATTTACTGTACTGCTCTGTGGAGAATCCAGGTTCTTTGTTTTTGTGTCATGTCCAAAAAGTGGCATAATTTACTGATACTGCTAAGTTTGTTGGTGTCATCCAGCCTGCTGATGTGCCTGTAAAATCTCCAGGTTAGCATCAGCATGGCTTGATCTTCTCTTGGTGATCTTAAGCTTCACCAGGGGACCAGCTGTACTCCACAGGTCAGAGCACTGTTCCTTCAGTCTTACTCTGCACCTCTGTCTCGTGCACCAGTACTGTTGACATCAGAACCCATCATGAAAACATCTCTTTGCCATTATCTTCCCATCCTTTAGTACCAGTGATTGTCCTGTGCCTTTGGCACACAGCCTGGTGTTGGCTCTGAGACTCAGGACCTCTCTTCTGCCTCCTGCCATTCTGCCTTGGTCTCTGTCACTCGCTTTCTGATTTTGAACATGACAGAGTTCTCTGTACCTCAGGATCTTGGGAGATTCTTCTCTCTTGTTCTGAACATGCTCTGAGGGAAAAATTCATATTCCCAGTCTAGCTGTGGTGATAGATCTCGTTGGATAGGGAAGTGCTTGGCTCCAGCTCTCCTCAGCTCTCCAAGCCTATTCACTAGCATGCCAGGGAAGTCATTGCTTAATGAAAGCCATTTTCCCTGGCCTCCCCCAGCCAAGATCAATGTCATCACCTGGCAGGAGATGGCCTACACTTAGACATCTCCCTTGTGTGTTCCTGTAGAATCACAGCTTGACAGCAAAGCTTTTTAGGTGTAATAGGCATTTTCAGTTCTATTGTTAATTTATCACAGGTGATGGTGTGAGATAACTTCTTCCCTTGGTCCTTCCAACCTCAGACCGAAAATGTGATGGCATCAGAACTGGAACCACCCTGTTCTAGTACCTGCTGTGCTTCCATTGCTGGCTAAGGCTTTCATAACTGATACTGCCTCTTTCTTGGGCTCCCTTGGCTCAACAGATTTCTCAAGGCAGGAAAAGAGTAGCTGACCCTTCAGGGGACGCCCAGCTTGTCTCCACTCTGGTTGCTGAACTGTTCAGTGCAGCCCCCACCAAAGAAGCAGAAAGCTCTTACTTCTTGACTGACACTGGAGTTTTCTTCCCATTCAGACAGGCAGGATGTCTGACCAGCCTTCTCACCAGGAGTTTTCTGGAAGTTCCTATATATTTCCAGATGCACAGTATTTTACATTTTCAGCCATATCTGAAGGAACTGAGGTCTCTATTTTCAAGCCTTCCTTCATGCTGGAGCTGTAGTGCAAGTTTCAACATGATGGTTGACAATGCCTGGCAGTGACTGATTACAGAGCTGTTTTCCTCTTGGATTTTAAAGCTGCCCTTGCTGCTTTCATGGGCTGTGTATCACATTGAATGGAAGTGATTTGTTACTGCACCCTTTGACTAATGGTTTCAGGGTAGTACCCTAAAGGTAAAATTGAATAAACTGTGAAGTACAGAGTATCTGTGGGGTTAGTGTGTCAGCAAAGCTGGGCAGGTGTGTTTAAACACACGTTTGGTGTGAACATGTTCACCCTGAATCAAAAACAACAATGCCCATGGAAAATAGCATAATCACTCTTCATTTATTGTATTTATGCAGATGTAATTAAGGGACAAGACAGTTTTTAAAACTGTCTCAAATTGTCTCTCTATGCATTCAAGGTAAATAATCCTTTCTGTACATCTAATGCTACATCAATTCATGTTTTCACAAATATATATAGCAATACAGTTTGCTCAACATAGTGATGTTTCAGGATCTTTTAGCAGAATTCTTTTTCCCCTGTTTTAATCCAGTTATCCAACTCATTGATTTGTCATTATTGGTTTTCCCTCAAATTGCAGCATCAGTTGTGGGGGGTGGAGTTCTGCTTCTCTGTCCAAAACCCTGCATATAGTGAGAGCACAAATCATCCCTTGATGGAGATTGTGCAGAGACTCACTGAGCTTGAAGGAGGGGTTGAGCTAGCATTGAAAGACAAACAAATTTTATTTTAGTCCCGTTAATATTCCCTGAATCTCTCTGGGCAGTGTATGTATCGTCCTGCTTGTCCCTTTAGCCCCCAGGGTTTTTTCTTCCTGTGGTACCATGTACCTTCAAGTGTTGTTTGGGATGTTTCTGGCTGCTCTGGTTTCATTGATACTCACAGTCCTATTTCTTCCTTTCCCTAATCAAGCCACAAAACCACAGAAGCAGCTCTTGCTTCTACCTAAAAAACATATGCAGGCCCCTGCACCCAGCATGCATCTAGTTAACAATATGTGTCTTCCTCATCCTCCAAGAACTGCATAATCCACCAGGCTTGGCAAATCCAACCCCTTTTTCCTCCAATGTTTCACATCTTCACACCAATTGCTTTCTTTCTCTGGCTCACTTGGCCATGTAGGCTGCTGGTCTCTTGGGATGGGGAGATGGATGCTGGGCATCTGCTCACTCCTTCCTCATAGGTGGTGGGGAGAAAACAGCAAGGCAGATAAGGGCAGTGAGGAGCAGCTGGGCATAGGTGAAAGAAGGGCCATCAGTGCCTTCAGGTTGTGTTTCCTTCACCTAAAATTACTTTCACCTTCTCACATGGAAGGAGAAACAGCAATATGCCTCTTTGTTGCCTCCCTGTACTTTGAGGTGTTAGAGGCAGGGCCAGAGCACGAAACACTTGTGGTCCCTCCTGCTGATCCTGGGGATGATGATGAAAACAGAGCAGCCCTGGCTCACAGAAGGGTGCTTGGAGCTCCTGCAAGCAGGGAGAGGGAATACGACAGGACAGTTCAAAGTAACAGGTATGTGTGATTTCTCCTGCCAGTGCTCCCTTTCTCTCACACAGCCCAATTAACAGGGGTCACAGAGCACTGATTAGTGGCCTTGGTGTTTTGTGAACATAAAGCAGTGAAAAATCCAGGGTGAATGGGGGAAAAAAGATCAAATAGACACTTATCTCAGCGCTCCTGCCTGTCCCTGGCATTTGCCAGCCTAAGGGAAGAGCCTTTCCAGAAGAGACCAATGTAGGATGGTGCTGTATCTGTGCTGATATCTCTGCTCCTTTTCTGCCTTTTCTCAGCAAAATAACAAACAAGGCACCCCCAGCAGCTGTGTTGTTCATAGGGTTGTTGCTAGATAAGAGTCAAATCACTGGAGAAGCATGGGCCACAGGCAGCTGGGGAAGATCAGAGCGTGCCCTTTTGCCACGCTGGTGTGTGAGATGGCTTCAGTTCCTCCTCGGGAGGGGTGGACTTGCTGCCTCCTGCCCTTCGTGTGAGGGAAAAGGGGTGGGAGGCAGCACAAACCAGCTCAGGGGAGGTAAAAGGGCATCTCCATCTAATTTAGGACTTGCTGAGCGTGGTCTAGTAATGCTAAGGAGCCCAAGCTCGGAACTTCCACGGTTGCTCAGGCTGTGGCTGGGGTGAAAAATCTGGGCAAGCAGACCTGGAATGTTCCTGAAGGGTGGGCAGCTGTGGTGACCTCGTGCCTTCCCCTCTCTTCCTTCATACCCCCCTTTTTTTGGGGGGGTAGCAAAGCAACGCTCCCACTTCAGCTGTCATACCCAGGTTAAGTGGCTGCACTTGCTTCTGTCAAGCCAACACATGCTCCTGTGGTGTGATCCCTTATTAGAGCAGACAGCCCACATCAGCTCTCCATTCTCCCTGCCTCCCCAGGGACACTGCCTCGCTCCAGAGCTGTTCCTATTCTGCTTCTCTGTGGGATGCAGCATGTCTGCCAGCTCCCCTTCCAGCTTCCCCAGGTTTGTTTGCACGGAAGATCGCTCAGGGGAAGATGGAGGAGGACAAGGAGTAGGAGTGTCCTTGTAGCTGCTGACAGCCATGGGCTTTCACAGATGATTTTTTTCCCCTCTCCTAAAGACGAAGGGTTTCGGAGTTCAGGTGGGAAGTCCACCATGTAAATCCAACCATGTAAATTAGATCCAACCATGTAAATTAGATTCTTTTAGGAGGATTGTGCCGCCCTTCTGCTGGTGAACCTCCTGTCCTAGCTTAGTGGTACCATGTTGGAGGAAAGGTCCAGAGCCCTGATATCTTCTCTAAGCGTTGCTTCAGCATATTCTCAAGGTGGTCTCTGGTCTCTGCCACTTTTGAATTCTGGAAGTGAGTTATGGGATGGACAAACGAGGAGCAGGGAACAGAAATTGCTAGGGTGCTTAAATTACTTTACTGTCCTTTACTTTTGTGGAAGACATGGGTGTATCTTTCATGGATGTGGAAGCCTCCAATTGCTCATGTTTCAGACTGCCTAATCCAGGAGTTAGGCCAGATTGTTTTAGGGAAGAGCTGCTGCTACTTAACATTTGCTAACCAGGTAATCTTTTTTCCTTCTGTTTTGAAACAAAACAATGGTTCTAATGTAGAAAGATTTTATTCCCATGTTCAGGAATGGTGAAGACAAATGTCCTTGCGTGTAGAGCCCGGTGCCATCCACCTGCTTAACTCTTCAGATGTCTTTATCTTCCCTTACCTGATGGCCACACAGGTAAGCCACAGAATTACTGAGGTTTGGGCAATGTCTGCATTCAAAAAACTAGTTCTAGCTTGCCATGGAGGACAAAAGGCAGACCTGTACATGCCTTGTGATGGTCTTGTGCTCCAGCAGTCTCTGCTGTCTTTACAACTCTGGGAGGAGAAACTTCACTCTGGAGGTCTGATCAATGTAATTTGAATTCCCCTCCCCCCCCACTTTGTGATCTCATTCAGGGTCCATTAATGCCAGCTGTACTCCTCTTGTTTGCAGCCACTAGCAGGCCAGCAGGTTTTCTCCAGGCACAATTCAAAACAGACTCTGAAAAGCAGGATGTGTCTGAGTGTTGGTTTCCTTCATCACGAGAGCTCTGCCAGGGTTGGACCTTGCCAAGTTCTGTCACAAGTGTGGTGTGGAGTTACTTCTCCCTCTAGACTGTCCCTTGAAGTCTGTCCCCATCAGTAGTGCAGCTAGTGGCACTGCTAAACTGTTAAAGCCTAAGGTCATGATTCCTGGATCTCCAGCTTCTTGATCATTTTGCTGTGCTGCAGGGAAGTGTTCTGTGGAGAGACCCTTCAGGGTGCTCATTGCCCTTGGGCCTCAGGCAGTTTGGTCACCCTGAGGACAAGCTGGCCCGTGGTCTGAGCAGTATGTGCTCCCTGTTTGTGCACACCTCCTGAGCCAGCTACACACGCAGGGCTGGGAAGGATTCCTCTCCAACCCTCATCTCCCCCTGAAGGATGGGGTAGTATCTCTTCCCCTGCATCATACTTGACTTAGTTTCTCAGTAGGGTAAATTGGAGGTGAAGTACAAGCTGGTCCATAAAGCTTCCTCCCCCACCTCAGATAAGAAAGCTCATTAATACAGTAAAAAAAAAGGTCTCCATTGTTACATGAGAGCTCAAGGTCAGGCTGGTAGTAGTAACTCATATTGCTTCTAAGGTCAGCCTAAGCTTTCTCTTTCTGACAAGCCAGGATAGATTGACCATGGGGGCCCTTACATTTTTTTTTTTCCTTCTGAAATAGGCTTTGCTTCTCCTGATCCTGTTAATGATGTTTGACTGAGGTCATCCCAGCAAACCCTGAATCCTTCCCATTACCTTCCAGAGGGCTTGCCTTTGTGCCAAAGCATTGTATGCTTGTTAAGAATTGAGCTTTCCTGATCTCTGCTGTAGCAAAGAAGCTGTCTTCATTGGAGAGGCGAGAAATATCTTGAATGCCATCTGTCAGTTAATGCTCTCATTAACACCTGAGTGACTCCCAACACCAAGCTGGTGCCTTTTTGCCAATTCAGAACTTAAAAGGTGCCAGCCCATAAGGTGAAATATCTTCAGTCCATAAAATTAATTCCATTATAAAACGTCTGTTCTGGTAAGACCTAGGTTTTTGTTGTTGTTTCTTTTAACTAGAGAGATCACAGAGGCAAAGCCAGTTCTCTTGTGTGCTGTGAATTAGATGCCCAAGAAGTCTTTTTTCATTTAGTACTGAGAACCTCCTAAAATCCACACTTATGCTGGGTGACTGAATGTATCCAAGTCTTTTTCAGCTTTTAAAGCCTTTACTGGACAGAAGTATCACCTCTATTATTTCCCTTACTGGCTAACTCTGTGACAGGAACTTCAAGAGTAATTACATTTACGTTTAAATGGTCTGTGGTAGAAAGGCTGAGCTCTTCCAGTCTTGTTTTCCATGTTCCTCCCACATACAACTCTTGGACAGGAGTTGGAAGAGGTCTGTTGTTGTTCCTGCTCTCCGTCATCCGCTGGTTTTGTCAGGGTTCTTGGTGTTAATCTCAAGAACAATATACTGTCTGGGATTAGATGCAGGTCAGACCTGCCTTTTTCCCAGCAGTTTTAGCTCAAAAGCATGCCAGTATTTACTCTTCCATTGCATTTTGTAAATTAAATGAAACAAGAGACTTAAAACACTGTCAACATGATAGATATTCTAGCTAGTGGGTCCAGGCAATTATTTGGCATCTAAACTTTCAGAAGGCTTATTTGTGTGTGCCAGCAGTGTCCAAACATTGTTGGTAAATTTTTGTCTCTGATATTTCAACTCCTTACCCTAATGTTTCCTTTAATCCAGTATTCGCTCCCATAGGACCAGAGATTTTGTGAGGAGTGGGTTTTAGGGGTTTTTTTAGAGAGGTGTGTGGGGGGAAAGCTTGTAAAAAAATTGGCAGCAGTAGACCAGATAGGGCAATGTGCTGTGACAGTAATTCCACACTTGGGCCATGGCATGCTGCCTGCAGGAAGCACAGATTGACACAGGGACTCTCTTACTGAATCAGTGTTTGGTTTAGCTTTTGTTTGTTTGGCTTGATTTTGTTTACAGTTTTCCAGCCAAGATTTGATTTACTTTGGAGTCTTTAAAACTAAAAGCACAAATGACTCCACTTCCTTTGGGCATGAGGATAAAAAAAATAAGCATTGTGTGTCTGTACACATAATTCCAGCCCCAATTTGCTCAGAAGGAATTTCACGTTGAGTTTGCTCCTTCGGGGTCCCTGTGGGGCTGGGGTCTCTAGGTGCAGCTGTTCCCTGCCAAGCACGCACACCAGAAGCTCCAACCAAATTTTTCCATATATCCTGTCAGCTCTGTGAAATTCTCACCCTCTCTTCCCGAGGTCTCCAAAGGAGCCCCTCTAGGAAGCCGGGCACGGTGACGAGCTCCGTGGCCAAGCTTCTTTTTGCTGACAGCAGAGCGTGACCCCACGCGTTGAAAGCCGGGGCGATGGGAAGGGTGCCTCTCCTTTGAGCAGGGGAAAACACTGGGATTGCCAGGCAGGGGGAGGAGTCCTCAGCTCCCCTCTCGGGGAGCACAGAGAAACCTCCCTCTTTGGGAGGCAGCCGGGCAGCAGATGGCCGGGCTGCGGCGCTGAGCTGTCAGGGGTGGATCATTTCTCTGGCTGTTCTGGGCGCTGATACCCATGGTGGAGAGGAGCCCCTCCCTCAACTTGCTCCATCTTCTTTATGCCCTGATTTTTCTGCAGCTGCTACTAAAGCTCACAGGCAACTTGAGCTGCAGCCTCGGTGGTACTCTTGTGGATTGTCTGACGCTGTTGCTACCCTTTGACACAGATGTGCTAGGTTGTGTCCTTCCCTGTGCCCCAGATTTCCCTTTGTATATGCAACATATGATTAAAACTTTCAACCACAGTTGCAATTCAGCTTTGACCTCCTTTCTAATCTTTGCAAAAAAAATAGGGACCTCTGACAACAACCCTGTGGTTTCAGAGTGTATCCAGGGATAAGACTAAGAATTGCACTGGGCTCTTGAAAAATCATCTGCATCCATGTGGGATGTATGACACAGATATGCATGTACCATTCCACCACTGCCCCACTATAGCTATCCAAATTGCTTTGCACATCGGGGGGCAACTGCAAAGCAAGGGATGTTTTGACAAGTGAGGGAAAGTTTATGTCAGTTTTATGAAATATTAATGGTGCTAGTCAAGTTGGCATAGGAGAAGTTTTAGAGTTGCAGAGTTCTTCGAGGTACCTTGTCTGATCCGTTATAGCTGATTTGTGTAGTACTTTTCCTTGGTTAGTGAGCTCTGTGGAAGCTGCCTGTGCTGTACATCAGGAAGTTGTTGAGATGTGGTGAGAGTCGTGGCCCGTGGTCTCACACTTTTCTAGTAAATTGTTTCTAAGACTCCCAATTTACTTTCAGAAGAGGGTTGGTTTTCCTTTGGATACATGCCCTGAGACAGTACCAGTTCAACCTCCTTGGGAATGCTGCAGTTTGTAGAGAAAAGGACATGACTGACCTAACACTGCCTTCACTTGCTGAGTGTTTTTACACATCTCAGTGGTGCTGAGAACCTCTGGAGAAGAGATATATCTGTCTCCTCAGCTCAGTGATTTCCTTCCTCCCTTTTTCCCACTTACAAAAGAGTTTTTGGAGGTTCTCAGCTACAGCAGAGACTTTCTAGGACTTTCAAGTGTATTGCTGTCCTACTGCTGAGCTTGAAAGAAGGGTATTTAACAGACTATACCCAGGTAATTCCATTCCTGGATCCAGTCTCTCTGATTCTTGGGTTTGAATTTTACAGGTAATTCTAAACAGTTGTTCCTGGGCATTTCTGCTTTGCACAGGGAAGAACCCCAAGGGCAGGGTTCTCATAGATTGCTTGTCCTCCCTGCAGATTTTCTTCTCCAAACCAAAAAAAGCTGTTTCAGAAACATTTTCAAAGGGAAATATAAGAGATGGGATAAGTGAAACTAACTGTAGGTGTGGCAGACAGGGTGAAGACGAGCACCCTACATTTGTCTGGAGAAAAGAGGTCGGTTCCCATTAAGAGGGAAAATATAAATTGGGTAAGATTGAGAGTGATTGGGAATGCCTTGAGACATCTGTTTCCCATCTCTGGTTCTCATTTCTATCCTTATTCAAAGCGACAAATGCACAGTAGCTGTCTCTGAAAATTGATGGGGGTAGGAACTCAAAAGTACTCTTAAGAACAGAGCTTGTAATGCACTGAACACCGGGTGGATGGCGGAAATTTCTAGTGTTAGCCACTTATGTGAAAGTCAAACTAAAACCAAATTGGTTAAACCAACAGAGCCAATCCCTAGGGGGAAGGAGAGTTACACAGGCAAAGATTTCAAATGATCTTCTGGAATTAAACGGCTTCCTGGATCAGTTTTCTTTGAGAGCAGCCAAAATGATAGAGCAAGATAAGTGAACTCATGCAAGTGGTAAAAGTATCTGTCTGATCCATGTCTTCCCGCTTTTTTTTTAAGTAGAAAAAAAAATAGGAGTAGATAGAACCCTTTTACTTTTGTGGTTTCTTCCTGGCAATCCTCTTCATCCACTAGTTATTCAGGATCCTAGGGAAACTGCTTTTTCAGTCCATTTTATTGGAAATAGCCAGAACCTCTGTATCAGATTTGCTGAAATCATCTTCTGCCTTGAGCTCTGGCAGAGTGCAAGAACTGAACTTGTGGGGCTGAAACTCGAATGCTCTCTGAGAGCTTACAATCATTTGCCTTCTGGTACTGGACTAAGCATCCAAATACAAGTGATGCTCTACTGCTTTCAGGAAAAGATGTTCTAGTCACTATTTCTGTTCTGGAAGACAATGAAAGCTGCCTTTCTTTCTTTCTTTCTTTCTTTCTTTCTTTCTTTCTTTCTTTCTTTCTTTCTTTCTTTCTCTCTTTCTTTCTCTCTTTCTTTCTCTCTTTCTTTCTCTCTTTCTCTCTCTCTTTCTCTCTTTCTTTCTCTCTTTCTCTCTTTCTCTCTTTCTCTCTTTCTCTCTTTCTCTCTTTCTCTCTTTCTCTCTCTCTCTCTCTCTCTCTCTCTCTCTCTCTCTCTCTCTCTTTCTCTCTCTTTCTCTCTCTTTCTCTCTTTTTCTCTTTCTTTCTCTCTCTCTCTCTCTCTTTCTCTCCTTCTCTTCCTCTTTCCCTCTTTCCTTCTTTTCTTTGCTTTAATCTAATGGCTTCTGTAAATATTTGACATTTAAGATATGTGATCAAATACCACTCCTAAAAAGTCTGTAAAGAGAATCTATTATTGCCCCCTTTCCCAAATCGTAGTCCTTGCTGGAAGTTCAATCTTGGGGTGTTTGAGAAAGACAGTGCAGGAATGCACAGCTACTCCAGGTAGGTGTACTGTGTACTGAGTATCTCACTTTAAAAAAGGATGTTTGCTGTAGTTTTCACCCTAAAATTACTACTTGAGGCAGTTCTGAGGCATTTCATAAAATGTCAGTCCTCCCTTTCTGGCTGAACTTTGTCATTGTAGGGGGCTGTTTCAAGTTATATTTGTGTGATTGCTGATATTAGTGAAACAATCATACTTGGGAACACTGATGCTTTGCTTGTGTAATGCAGATGGAGCAAACTCCAGGTTGTAGAGGGCACTAGGTCCAGGTACACTCAAGCATCTGTTGTTAAATACAACCAGAGGGCTGGTAGCAGTGGTGTGGTGAGAGGAGATATCTCTGGGAGGTCAGCTTGCATTTGACGTCAGAAAGAAGCAGGCTGGTGAGGAGTGATCTGCAGGGTGCTCTGTACTTCCCTCTACTCAAGGAGGAAGGGAAATGCTGCCAGGTGGACATGGCTTGAGGCATCTGTTCCTTCATTCTCACAGTCACTGTCCAGTCATGGTCCTTGCAAAGAAGTCCAGTCTTTACCAAATGTGTGAAGACCCCTGTCTAATAGCTAACTTCTTGTTGACTTTTAATGATCTTTCTTCAGCTGGATCACACTCCTCCACCTCTTTGTTAAAATATAATAGCTTTTGTAGAAATTTGCAGTTTCTCAGGGAAATGCAATTCTGTAGTGCTGGCGCCGTTCCATTAATCATATAGAGTAATCTGCTTGTGCCAAAAACCTATCAAGTGGAGCTGCCTTTTTGAGAGCTGGTGGGAATGTGTACCCAGTGGTGTTCTTGCTGGCATATGGACTTCCCGTGTGTGCAAGAATGGCTGGGGCATGGGGGGGGTCCCCTTTTGCTGTGCTCAGGGTACACAGCTCAAGCAGGCTGAGTGAGCCTGGCAACTCTCAGGACTCAAAGTCATATGGACAGATCTTCAGAAGGTTTTATATTTAGGGACATGGCCCCTTTTCAGTCCTTTCCCTGAAATTTCGAGCATTCAGAATAAAAGCTTAAGACTCATTGAAATATAGACAAGAGTTCTTTTAGCCTTAAGCTCCATCAGTGGTCTTATATATGTCAGATGGGGACATTCACTCTCAGTGCTAGATGAGGGTCAGAAATATCTGTTTGCTTGGGTTTTATGATGAACTGCTGGCAGTGAAGGTAGGACTTAATGTGACCTAGCTAGAAAATGAGAAAGATCATTTTAATAGTAATGTTTATGAAGAGCTTGAGTGTTCTGCTTGATAAGCTGAGAGAGTGCAGAGAGGGGAGTCCTCTGTACTGACTCCTTTTTGGGAGGTGCATTCCTGTTGGGGATGAGCCTTGTTGTGTGGCAGCGTCCAAGCCATGTGTGTGAGGTGGGCTCTGCAGATGTCCTGCCAGAGCCACCAATGGAGGAACAGGCAGAAAGTGGCAGCACCTTTGGGGATGGAGGGAGAGGAGGCCAGGGACCATGACAGGAATATGGGAAGCATACAGCAGCAAAGTGGGGAGGAAGTATCAGCTATGCAAAGTCTGAAGCCACTGAACAAGGGCATGGAAAACTTTAGAAGCAGAGAGGAGCAGGGCTTGGCAATGACAGATGTGAAGGGCAAAGAGAAATCTGAAGAAAATGGTCTCCACATCAAATGGGAAGAGTTGGAAGGGGACCAGACTCATAAATTTTGTTGCATCCCATTTTAGTAAAGGGTGGCTGTTGATGCTAGCACAAGGCACTGCCCATTGGGATAGAAAGGGGATGAGCTGCTACCATGTTTGGCTCATTCTGCTTAGAAAGAAATAACAGCGTGTGTATAAGAAGCTGTCTGTGTATAACATGACATCCCGTGGTGTTGCAATGAGGCTGCTGTGTTTTGGGTACATGAATGACAGAGCTGCACCCAGCCATAGCTGACAGTTTTCCTTCAGGTGCTCTCTGTCTCTGCGTTGGGTTTGTTGCCGTCGCTTGGTGCGCCAGGTGTTTCTGGACACGGCAAACTTCAGTAAGTGTGTGAGACTTTTTCTTCCTTGGTTAGATCCCAGACGTTTCACAGCTACCTGGAAGACATCATCAACTACCGCTGGGAGCTGGAGGAAGGCAAACCCAACCCTTTGCGGGAGTGCACTTTCCAGGAGCTGCCCCTGCGCACGCGGGTGGAGATCCTGCACCGCCTCTGTGACTACCGCCTCGATGCAGACGATGTCTTCGACCTCCTCAAGGTGCTTTGGGCAGCAGGGATGAGGGAAACTGTGTGGCCTCAGGAGCTGGGCCAGATCAGAATCTTCCTGGGATGAGAAGAGGTCACAGTGGGTCGGCAGTTCCCTTTGCCCTCCTCTGCCTTGCACTGGCTTGCTCAGGACTTGGGTCCTTGTCCTGTGGGGACATATTCATAACCTGGGAGTCACCAAGGAAATTGGCTTCGTTGGCTACTCTTTCTGCAAAGAGTGAATTTGGAGATGCTTTTATGGTAATGGCAGGGCTGTGAGAGCTGAGACTGCTGCCTTGCTGAGGGATGCTGTGAGATGAAAGGATGGGGATGAAGTATACTGGGGAAGCTGGGGGAGGGTAGAGGAGGGAAGGGGGGAGGGAGCTTCTCAGGGCTGTGCGTGACTGTCGCCAGCACTAATTAGACCTTCCCTGTCAGGAGCACCAGAGATGAAATGTTAAAACGAGAGAGGCCATTCAAATTAGAGATGCCAATCTAAATCCCTCCCTGGACAGAAGTCTCCTTCCCCCTGGAGTAACATTTTCCCAGCTCGGTCGCGAGGAGCAGCTGTACTGCTGCTGTGGCATGGTGGGAGGGAAGGAGAGAGGGAGGTGTTTACGGAGGGGTGTCATCATGTTTTGTGTGACAATGTGGCCGCTTTTCAACTTGTCACCGTCTGGCGGGGGGCTCCCGGTGGGCGCAGGGCTTGGACGCCGACAGCCTCCGCGTGGAGCCGCTGGGCGAGGACAGCAGCGGTGCCCTGTACTGGTACTTCTACGGCACGCGGATGTACAAGGAGGACCCGGTGCAGGGCAAAACCAACGGAGAGCTGGCTCCAGACAGGTAACAGCCCACGCACACACCCCTCCCGTGTCTGGGTGCAGGGGCGAGGGGGGCACGGCCCAGCCAGCCCGGCCGGAGGGGGCTCCGCCTGACTGCTGTTGTGCCGGGGGGAGCGGGGCCCGGAGAGGGGCAGCGCGGGCGGGACCCGAGTTGCCAAGCAGACTGGGAGCTGCCCCGCGCCATGCATTGTGTCGCAGGCAGCCTGCAGCCTTTGTGGCACCGGCAGAGCCTGCTGTGGGAGCGATGCTGCCTGCCCCACCGCATTCCTGCCTGTCTGCCCCGCACCGTTCCGTGCCGTGCCGGCGGCTCCCAGATCAGGCTCCCAGCCAGTGGGAATCCCTCCTCTCCCCTCCCCGTCCTGTTGCTGCTCTGATTTAATCCCTCCTTTGGTTGGGATCCTAGCAGCTGTTCTGATTTCCGTGCCCTTCTCCCATCCTGCCAGCCTCGGTTCCCTTGTTCGGCAGATATTTCATGGTGGTTTTGCCATTTTTCAGGGGATGTGGGGAGCAGACAAATACCCCAAATGTTCCTGGGAAAACAGGCAAGAGACGAGGGCGACCTCCAAAGCGGAAAAAACTACTGGAGGAAAATTTGCTGAGGTATGGAAGGGTTCTTCTTGAAACAGACATAAAATACATACATTCCCAGAGGGAAGTATAATGTATTTCTGGGGTTCCCCCAATAACTATGTATATACCATGCAGCCATAATTTCAGTGCAGCTCAGAAGTGGAGCAAGCTCAGACTTGGTGGATGCTTTGATTACTCTCCAAAGCAAATTCTGACTGAGCTGGAAGTTTGGTGAAACAGTGGGCATCACTCTTCAAACGACCTCACTTCAAATGCAGTTCCACCATGCAGTGCTAGGGAATTTGCTCCTGATAAAGAATACTTCCATTGTGTGGCTTGAAGCCAGAAATCCTGGCCACTTGAGTCCATATAGATTTTGGGATGCTTCCCATATGAACTGAGATACTGTACTTGCCAAACTTCATCCTGCACCCTTCACTTATAAAAACTTCACAGAGCTATGATAAATATATATTTGAAGATATATATCAAACGTGTGTTCTGCAGTGTTCTTTTCATGGTTTTGCTCTGCACTGAATGATTGTGGTGTTCCCTATTCTTCTCCTCAGAAACAACTGCATTTCGGTGATGTGAAGTAATGCACTTACTGTATCACTCCTTCTCTTTCTTTTTTGGTAGGGAGAAGGCAGAAGAAAACTTGCTTATCCACGAGACTCAGATAAGAAATGGTAAAGAGATTTTGCAGTATCAGGGTTGATACCACCCACTAATAAGGCTCTTAAATGATCAAAACCCAGAGGGATGCCTGAGAGACAACACAGCCTTTCTCAGGAGAGTCTTGCTGCTGGTGGCTGGGGCCAAGTTTGGAAGGAGGGGTTTGTGTCCCTGGCAGCTGGGAGCCTGGGAACCTGCAGGCTTCCTATTTTGTTATGGTTGAGTTTGGGATGAAGAAACCTAACCTGCTGGGATACACTAGAATTCAAGGCCTCACCTTAAAAAGCAGGCTGTGAATGGTCCTCAATCTTCCAGGGGTGAGGTAAAAACACACCCCTCTTGTTAGCAGGTGTGTTTTTTCAGATGGGGAAGAGAGTGGAGTCAGTGATGCTAAGATAGGGAAGGAGGAACCTTTTTGATCCTCTCACTTTTCCTTCCTCATGGCCATCGGGTGGCTGAGAGTGTAAACGATGTCTTGGGGGTACCCAGCTAAGGGTTAATGAGGCAAAAAGCGAGTTAGCAACATGATGTGAAAGTGAGTTCAAGGGAGCTGGGACTCATTTGTCATACATGTGTATCCACTGGCTTCCACAAAACCCAGGGACTCAGCCTGCCTGTTGCCTCACAATAAAAGGCAAGGGTGGCATTGTCTTTCCCATGCCTCCTTCCCTTTGCCCTTTGTCTTCAGATTTCCTGGCGGCCACTCCGGCTGCTCCGGAGCCGGGCGGCAGAGCCGGGGCGATGCGCGTGAGGCGCTGGGGGTTTTATCAGATCATTGTCTTCCAGCAAATTGTGTCACTTCAGCTGCAGAGTAATCTTCTGCTGGCACAAAGCAGTGCCTTAGTCCTGTTTGCTATTGAAATGAGTTGTCCGTAGGCAGCTGGCAAGGGAATGAGAAACAAGGATGCAGGCTTTGGGGGCAGGATGCAGGTAAGCTCCCTGCTGCAGGTGGGCAAGGGATGGCTTTGTCTAGCCAGAGCAGCAGAACCAACCCATGGCTGGACCTTTGCTGTCTCAGTTACCAGTCCCCAGTGCATTCACAGAGCTGAAACTCTGTGCCACTGCCATTGCACCCCAGGCACCTGACAGAGAGCAGGTGCTGGAGGGAGCCTGCAGCTTTCCAGTCTTCCTAGGACAAGCTGACAGCTTGCATGTCGGAGCCACTCACAGCTCAGATCCACAAAGGGCCCAGAGTCAGGTTCAGGCTTTTACTTCTTTATGTTTTTCATTGTTAGTTTGCTTGAAAATGTGCTCAGAAGGTGCATGGCATCTGCTAGTGGTGCTGATGACCATTGCTTTCTTTCCGGGAGCCAGTGGTTAGCCCTAGAAAAGTCTAGAGGGAGCTGAGAACCCCTGAGCCTGAAGATGTTTGATCCAAGACTTTCCCCACTCCAAAAAAAAAAAAAAANAAAAAAAAAAAAAAAGGCCACAACCTTTTTCTGCTTAGAGAGCATCCTGGGGCAAAAGCATACAAGTTGCAACCCATGAGGCTTCCCTGCTCTCTGTAAACATTTGTGGAGCAGGAACCACATTCCCCATCTCCAGGTGGGTGTTCCAACCACAATGCAAGAGAGCCCTTCCTTCACAATTAATATTCAAATGTTTCACACAAGGTGGAACAGCTCTCAAAGTGTCTTGGTGGTTGGGACATGCTTCAGAGCAGTGGGTGATCTGCTTCAATCCCACTCTGGATGGAGCAGGGATGGGATGTGAACTTTTGGAACTTCCCCCTCATCTGGCAGCCTGATGAACCCTGTCCTTTGCTTCCTCTTCTGCTCTTTCAAGTGCCTGCAAACAAAGTATTTCATTTGCAGGGAGCAGGAGGATTTTTTTCACTGCAGAAATGGTTTGCAGTGCTCTAAAAAAAAAAAAAAAAAGCTTATTTCAAATTACATTATTTTTTGATGGCTTTATTCTGCTGCCAGACTAAATCAGACATTTGCAGTTCCCTATGTCCTGCTCTGGCTGACAGCCGCCATTACAAAAAACAAATTAAATTCTTTACTCCAGTCTGCAATAACTGGAATGTGGGCTTGCTACAGGGATGTCACACAACCCTTGTGTTGCCATCTGCCACCATTATTTCTTCACCTGTGTACTTCCTCTCTACCTTGGTATCACTCTCAGAGGTAGCAGTGCTTCTGGTGCACGAAGAGAGCTTTGGGTCTATAGCAAATGGAATGTTTTCCATGACAGTGGCCATTGCCAGTGTCTTTTGCTCTTCCTGAGCCCTGAGGAGAGAAGGGATCGAGAGGAGCTGTTAGTCATAACTGCTGTGGAGATAACATCCTTTCATGTTTTTGAAGGGTCCCAAGGGCCTGGCCGTGGGACATGGTGGTTGCTGTGCCAGACGGAAGAGGAGTGGAGGCAGGTCACAGAGAGCTTCAGAGAGAGGACTTCCCTTAGAGAGAGGCAGCTCTACAAACTCTTGAGTGAAGACTTCCTGCCGGAGATCTGCAACATGATTGCACAGAAGGTGAGGAGACATGACATCCTGTTTACCTCTCTTTGACCGCTTCCAAGAGCATGGATGCTTGCTGAGTGAAGGAGAGCCAAATCCAAGCAGCCTGTCACCCCGTTCTGCTCCCTGCACCTACAGCCTGCAAGTGTCATGGATGTGGGGGCTGTTGAGCTTGTGGATGGGGGGAAGACTCTCCCCCATGCTGTGGCAGTGCTGGAGTCGGTGCTCGAGGATCTGGTTTGTGATTGCACGGCAGCGTAGGTAGGATGGCTGAAGGGGTTACTGTCTTCAGCCATGTTCTGTGGCCCTTCCCTGCTAGCAGGGGATCTCTGTGCTTTTGAACTGCTGCGATTTACAGCCTGGCTTTTCTATGCAAACTGCCCGTGATTCCACTTTTACTGCCGTTTCTCTGCTGGCTCTGCTGAAGGGGCACTGGCTGCTTAGCTGTCCTAGCTAAGTCTGCTTTGACCCCAAAACTCAGAAGGGTATTTTCCGTCAGCTGGATGTTTTCAGGTGGGACAGATCTGGAAAGGGATCCTTCGGCTAGATGGCTTTGTAAAACAGGCTCTGCAGTCAGCGTGATGTTCTTGGATTGAGTTCAGTTTGCTTGTTTGCTACCCTTGTAAAGCTAATAGGGATTTCATGGTCACTTCTAGCCCTCAGTTTCTCCTGCCAGTGTCACCGATGTGCCCTAATTTCCTCCACTCTCTTTTTCCTCCCCTCAATTCTCAACCCTGTTTCAGGAGAAGCGTCTGCAGCGGACAGAGTTTTCTCCCAGGTGGATGTCTGACCATCAGCCCATCAAACCAATCAAGCAGGAGGTGAGGGGGGGTGCGAGGGGGAGGACAACGGAGGGAGGCGAGAGCAGATGCCTCCTGGGGGAAGAAATAAACCTCAGCATCGCCATTCAGTGGGAAGGAGTCGCTTGAAAGTGCCTGTGCTGAAAGAGAGATGGGTGGTAATGCCCGTCAAAGGCAGGCTGACACCCGGGGTTTCTATGGCGAGCAGGGAGGTGCTGCCCTCTGGATCGCAGAGGTAACCGGCCTCGCCGCAGACCCCGCTGCAGCTGCATATGGAAATCTGCGCTCAGCCTGGGGAATTCCACTTCAATGAAAGTGCTGGCACATTCGAGGCAGTTCAAAGAAAAGTTGAAGAAGGATGAGAGGGCTAGAAGAACCGGCTTACAAAGGGAAATGACAGAAATTCAGCCAAGGGGAAAACGTGAGGCTGCAAACACATGAGGGTGTAGATAGCGCCGAGGGAGAGAATGACTGATGCAGTATGGAGCTGAACTAGGAGGGGGTCAGCTGGAAATGGAAGTCACAATTTAGGCTGCTTAAAAAAAATGCTTACCAAACTGCAGCCTTGTGGGCTCAAACGGCGCTTTCCATGCCCCCTCACCCTCATCTGCTCTCCACCCCATCAGTGCAACAGCACTGCTGCTGCTTGAGGGTCTGTGCAGTGAACCAGACCCAGGAAAATGACTGGAGTTAAATATAACCTTTTTCTTTGGTCGGGGTTATTTTTAACATAGATCAGTTTTCCGATCCAGTTCACCACACAGCCCCTAACAGTCACGCCGGCACAGGCGGGGGACACGGGGCCGTGGAGATGGGGGGTCTTTGAACTGGCAACTGCTACCCAAAGCCATCGGTCAGACAACACAGGATTAGCTTCGGAGGAAAAGATTTTCTCAATTTTATCAGGCTGGGGCATAATCTCTCACTGTAGATGTAATGGAAACATAGTTACCTGGTGTTTTGTCAAACCCCAGGAAATTAGGCTGCAGGGAGTATGCCCTGTGAGCCAGAATCAGGGGTTCCCCCAAAACAAAGGAGAAAGTACAGTTCCCCCCTGCAACAAATGTAATTACTTAGAACAGATAAATAAAAGGAAGGAAGAACCTCTCATCGTGCCGCAGATAAAAGCCTGCTGAGAGGAAAATAAGACCCCATCGATGGTCAGTTCGGGGCCAGAATTGCTCTCTGCAAAGCCCACCATGCAGGAAGCACAGGGACACGTGTTTGTTCACAGGCAGCAGAAATCCCAGAGGAGGAGGGGAGTGGGAAACACATGGAGTCTGAATGATGCTAATCAGTACCGCAGGTGCTCCAGGTCTGCGGCGGCAGAGGGCTGTTAATTGCCGCCTGTGGGCCAGTGAAACGTTTCCAGCGAGCAGGGGGCCCTCCTGGCACCCGCTGCGCCGGGACACCGGGAGCCAGCCAGCGCCAGAGTGGTGATGCTCGTGCTGCTCCCCCAGCAGGATGTGGCGGCCATCCCTGCCATGGGGCAGCCAGGGAAGGTGCCAGCGTGTCTGACGGCTTGTTCCTCAAGCTAGTGTGGGCAGCCGGCAAGCCTGGGGGAGAAAACCTCAGCCCGGTGCAGGTGACCCCTTTCTCTTGGCTGCTGCTTGAGTTGGAGATGTAACTGCTCCATGGGCTCCTGATCCTGCGGGAGATTTCCCAACAGGTGGTTCAGATTAGCTCCTCATTAAGAGCCGCCTGAGCAGCACCCTCATTAGGAGAGCGCTGTGGAAACCTGAGCGGGGAAGGTTTGGCGGATGAGGGGCCAGGGCGCTCGCACCTTCTGGCCTTCTGCCCCTGAAGTCTGATACCCACTGTCTGGAGAGCAGAGCTAAAGGCAGAAGTTTGGCCCTTTCAGAGTCCCGGGGCCTGGGGACAGCAGTGATGTTGTGTCCTGGAGTGCTCTCTGCCGGAGGGAAGGAGGCGGTGATGCCTTGGTCGCCGTGGTTTTCGTTCTCCGAGCTGGGAGGAAGCTGGAGAAGCGTCCTTTTGCCACCTCTGTGGTCAGGAAGGAAGTTTAACTTGTGTTTGGTTCTTGCTTTTGTCGTTCCAATAAGCGTCCGCTTCCACCAATCCAGTTGGAGTTTGCTGGTTCATGTTTGCGTATTTTCTTTAACCCTGAGTTGAGCACACTCGTCCCCAATGGACTTAGGTGGGACACCAGGCAGAGGGTCCCTCTGAAAATCAGGTTGTTTCTGTGTCTGAAGTATCTCAAAGAGCCCATGCCAGCACAGTTACTGCCCTGCAAGTGCTGCAGGGAGTAAGTGCAATTGTGGGTGTCCACTGCAGTCCTTGGGGCTCACTACACTGTGTTTGTAGATTCTGCTTTTCCCTTTTCTTTGCTTTCTAGATCTGGTAGGATGACACCCTCTCCTTTGTTTACAAGTGCTCTGCTGATGCCATATTTGTGGTGGGTTGATCTGGAGTGTGCTGTGGATCCTGTGTCACGCCATTGAAGCACAGGGTGCTGTGTGCCCTGCAGGCTTGGAGAGGTCCTGGTCTGAGCACTGCAGCTTGGATGTTGTGTTCCTGTTTCCATAGGACAGGAATGGTGGAAGTTGTATTAATCCAGAGAAAGGGAAGGTCTCACCTGTGTACCAGCAATCAAAGAAATCCTAACATGCCAGGCTTACATCTACTGGTTTGAGAATGTAAAGGCTGATGGTCACATCCTCATTAAAATGTCTTGGCATTGCAAGTTTGGTGGCTGGTTCCTGCTCACCTCTTTCTCTTACTGCAGAACCTGACTCTTTTGGTTCCTATTGCAATTTAAAGATTTTTTAAGACAGAGGAAAACTGTTTGACAGTGGTCAGGATCAGGTCTGAAAGGAAGTAGTTTGCAGCTCATGAGTAGCAAATCATATGGTAGAGCTTTTGAGAAAGGGATATAAAAAGAATCAAAAGTGGAAATGTAGCACCCAATTCTCTAGGTTCTTGACCTGTTGTCCTTGTCATAGTACAATCCTGGGCATCCTGGTGTTTGGCTGTTGATCAGGGAGGAAAGGTGTGAGAGATGACTGGAATAATCATTCCAGGGAACTGAAAGGATTGCTTTATAAGAAAACATTTAATCTAACTGTAGAAATGTGGGAGTGTTGTGTAAGTGTCTGAGGAAGTCCGTAACGTTAAGGCTGGAATGTGACTGAAGAAAAGGAGAATTATGTTCACCCAGAAAAGTGTAACTAGGAATAATTGGGTGGAATTTAGGGTTGAGAAACAAACTTTAAACTGATTGTGAGGAGAAGCTGGCTAATCTCAAGGCACCTGAACTCACAGAATGATTTCCCTAGGAAAGAGATAGACAAGTAAAGTGATAACATTTTGACAAAGATATAAAATGGAAAAGAAGAGAATGGTTCCCTCTTGGTGAGATGAAGCTCTGGGTTTCACCTTAAAGGATCAGCACAGAATAGGTGGGTTTTATTGCCCAATCTGTCCCTAAATACAGGATATGATCCTAATTTTGTCAAAAGTCCCATGACCCTCTCTTGGACACTTCTCTGTGACTGTTGGTGGTTGAAGCATAATTCTCTTAATGTATTGTTTCTGCTGGAGGTGATGCATGGTGCTCATCTACAGAGAACTGGAGTGGGAGTTTGTAGGGCAGCACAGGGCTGTGTAGGGGAAGGGGAGGCAGAGGGGGAATGAATGTACAGTGAAACCAGACAACATTTCTAGGCGTTCATCAGAACACCCCCAGGTTCCATTCCTGGGCAATGAAACAAGGACAAAATAGTAATCGTGGTGCCAGAATTTTCTTTTTTTCCTGGGGATTAATAATGGGCCTGGAGAAGTTGATGGTCTGAGCAGCAGCCAACGGACCCCGGCTGATTGCTAATCCTCAGGAAATGCCTTCTGCCTAAGTGGTGGTTGCTGGTTATTCCCTGAAAATGAAGTTGGAGCAAACTGTATGTACATTGTTCTTTTCTGGTTGATATTCCCTGCTGATAAGGCACACATACCTTGGTCACAGGGGTAGGAGTGGCTGGTGGATGACTGATACATTTGTCTTAGAATTAAATGAAGGTAATAAAGATAATTCCACACTTCCATATACATACCTTATCCTTTACTGGAGAAATAGGAGCAGGCAGTCCCTGGTCTGGGAAGCCTGCAGTCTTAAGTAGGATCAAACACAGCCTTGCAGCCTGCTGGCAGTGGGGAGGTGAGAAAGTGGGGCAATAAAGAGCCAGGTGTCCTTGAATGAGAGAACTGGTTTTGAGACCCAGCAGGAAAACTGTCCAAACAAACAAATGAGAGCCAGTTCAGGGGAGATTAGCACACAGAAATTTTGGACAGGAAAGGAAAACATTCCTAATGATACCTTGACACAGGGCTGTACCAGACGCTTTTCCTATTGAAGTATTCTGTGTTTTGCAGCAGAGACAGGTTTGGCAAAGTAGTCCTTTCTTCTCACACTTGCAGTCAGAGCTCTGCTAGCTGGAAGAGGTAGAGGTGTTGTGTAAGGGTGTCAACAGCCTGAATCCTTTGCCCAGAAGGGAAGGGAAGCGCGCACGGTGCATCTCTGACAGAACGGCAGCTTGTCTAACCCATCGCTTCTCCTTCCATTGTCCTTGTATCAGTAGGATTTCATTGCTTGACAAATAACTTCCCTTTCCATGTTGCTTTTCATCTAGGAAATCGTACTTACAAATCCTTTTTTTCCCCTTTTTTTTTTCCTCCCAGTCATTCATTGTAGGTGTAAGCTTTAATACTTCCTCAAAGTAAACCTGCCTCTGCTCATCTTTCAATAAGCCCTCTGCATTACAGTTTTTGGTGCATCATTCTGTTACAGGTAAACCCGAATGTGCTGAGCTCAATGGAGAAGCAGAGGCGCAGAGAGGAAGAGGAGGAGCGCCAGATCCTTTTAGCAGTGCAGAAGAGGGAGCAGGAGCAGCTGCTAAAGGAGGAGAGGAAGAGGGAGATGGAGGAGAAGGTCAAAGCAGTGGAAGGTAACGTGCAGCCAGTGTGGAGCAGGAGTGGAAGCCTTCAAAGTCAAGACTGAGATCTTTAATTAAAGTCTGCCATTTGCATTCCTCCCCTGCCAGACTTGCTAATGAGAATCTTTTCTTGCACTTACCTCTGATAAATTGGTCTGACTGTAGTTTCTTTTCCTTTGTCTGTCCTCTCAGTGTTGTGGCTGTTCTCTAGGGGACCTTTAGACTGTGTTGTCTTCTTCAAGTTGTGCTAATTTTCTTCCTTGCCCCAGCTGTCAGATTTTTTTCTCCTGCTACTCATATTGTTTCTCAGTTCTGTCTCCCCACTTGCCTCCTCATGATTTCCCTGTGTGCAGGATTAACTTGCTTTGCTCTCACTGGATAGCATTTGGTTCTTTTGGCCCTTTGAGGAGAAAGGGAATGGGATAACATGGAGTAGTATTTTTATATTGCTGGCCTTATCAGTTGGAGAACTAAAGATGAAGGGGCCAGGCTACATAGAGTACCAAAGGTGGCAATTTCAGGTGTTGGTCTAAAATGTTTGTGGTTATGAATTAAATGTTGATTTAAGCTGTTCTGGAACAAACAGCCATGTTGTGTTGAATACATCAGATCAAGGCACAGACAGCAGGCAGTCAGCCAGTACATGTAGGTGTGGGTGTCAGAGCAAGCTCATTTCTGACCACCTTCTCTCTGTTGGCCTCCCTTATGGGGGACTCCTTTAGCTGCTGCTTTAGCCACAGTGACTGGCTGGGCTGCTCTACAGAAAGGCTGAAGATCCCCAGAAAACTGTGGCAATGTGGGGAAGAATCAGTATCACGAATCCCAAAGTGGATAACGAATCAGAAAAGGAAAAAAAAGATTAAGTTCATGCAAACCTTGTAAACTTTCCAAAATGAAACAGTTTGCTACCAGATGTTTGGTAGGAGGCCAGATGTTATCTAAGAATAGCTTCTTTTACCTGCTTACCTTTCTAACCTTTAGAAAAACCAATTAATTCCTTGGCCTTCATGTATTCCTGGTTGCTAGTCCTAGCTAATCAGGTGCTTTAAACTGAGACTCATCCAGCTTCCATATCTGCCACAGATATCTGTTTCCTTTGGCAAATTGCATATTCGCTGTGGTTTAATGCTTCATTTCTATCGACAAAATTAGTCTTGAAGTTCCACAAGAGCTGCAAAGATAAATGTTCCTGTAAAATGGTTCTGTTTTGGTGTAAGTCACTTCCTTTTCTGGGTAAATGCAATCATTAGATCACTGGATTCAAAGGCACCAGAGCCGTGCAAAGAAACTGGTGTGAGGTTGAGCAGCAGCCTCTTTTAAGCCAAGTTGTCATACATTCATGCTTTTATTGGCAGAGCTGCTTTAATTTTGTTTTGTGCAGTTTCTTTCAGTTAGTTTAAACTCTTCCCTAGTCCATTTAGGCTTAGTCAGGAGAAGTCTGCTTTTAAGCTGGTGCAAAAGCTGTTTGCAAAGGTTGACTTGTTCAGTTAAATCACTACAGTATTTTTTATCCCTAGAACCAGCAGCTGTCCAGGTAAAATTGGCTTCTTAATGATCTTTTCTTAGTGCCAGGCACACCCACCACTAGCATTTGCTGTCATGACAGTTCTTATGATGGAGAGGAAGTGATTTGAAAATTATGTCATTCGTTTTACTTGGTTCAGACTTGTTAAAACTGGACATCCGACAGCAGAAATTTTAGGGTTACAAAGATTTTAATCTAATTTTCAGTCTCTTTGGAATATAATATTAATTTTATATGCCCTTCTGTAGAGGGGGGATGTGAAATATCTTCTCTGTGATAAATTTCACCTTCTTCCCAGTTTTGGATGGTATTCCTGTTTTTACATCACATTCCTGTTTCCAGCCTGAGATTACACTTCCCCCAGCTCCAACACACCCCCCAGGTAGCAAGTTTCCTGCTGGGCCCATCTGTACTCTCCTGAATTTATAAGTTAAGGCAGCTTTCTAGATTTCTACCACAACAGCAGGTTAGTTTCCCAGTTCTCTTTCCAGATGCTGCTTCAACATAATCTCTCACATATATGACTTTCTAGCTGGTTGAGGTACTTTTTAGGGAATTATTTAGATTTTGAAAGCTGCTGGGTAGGACTTGACCCAGGCCAACAGCATGAGAATGAACTCTGCCAGTGATCTTGAACACACTCTGTTAATCACTAGCTGTGGTAGAGGCTCCTGCTATTAATCCTAGCTGAGATCTGGTACCAGGGTGGGACTCCTTGATTCCTGTCAGTTTACCAGGTCAGACCCTTGGCAGACATCAGTGGATTTCTAAAATCTACACAATCTTTACCTCTTGGCTGCTGTTGTCATGAGATTTTCCATTCACTTCCCAAATAATCACTTCATGTTCTCCTAAGCTTTTTCACTTAGGCATCCATTGCAGTGCCATCTAAGGATTGCTAATTTTATGAAAGAAGCATTAATTCTGAATAGTACTTGGACAGACTCAGATATTCTCTGTTACCTGAAATTGGGTGTTGGACTTCTGTTTATGCAATTCTCTTAGATTCTGTAGGACACCTTGGATGCAAGTCTTATAATCCCGATTTCAGTGTTACCCTGAGTCTTCTAACAAGAAATTCGGGCTTTCTTTTACCAGTCTTTGACATATCTGCCAATGAATGTCCCTAGAAACACTCATCTTGTAGCTATTCCTACTTCTCTTGTGCTCTCAACCCCCATCCCAAATTAGTTTTCGACTGACAGAGTAAGACTTTAGTAAATATTTTTCCACCAGAGCTGGTAACTCTTGAGTAGTTGGCATTTTCCAAAGGCATAGCCTCTGCTAGAGGGTGTTAGCCAAGTCTCCCTCATCTTTCTTTCACTCTGGGTGTTCCCTGATGTGGCCTGTTCCTGTGGCATCTCTTCCTGAACATTACTCTCACAGAATTCTGCTCCTACAGAAGGTTGGTCCAATCGCAGGTGTTTCGCAAGTCAAATGAATTCAGATTTCCTATAAGAAAAAGGAAATGAGGTTCATAAGAGCCCATAAACTTTCTATTATGAAGCAATCTGTTAGCCAGCTGTCTGGTTGCAAACCACAGGTTATATTACCAGCATTGCTTCTTCCTGTGTCTCACTTCTTTAAATAAAAGCTGTCCCAGTGGCCCTCGTGTGTGGCAACTTGCTCGCTCTGGCTGCTGGCCATGAAGACCTACCTGTGCAACCTTCCCAAAGCCAGCCATGGAGGATAATACTGCCCCCAGTTACTCATTGCCACTCAGCTGGTAGAACTTCCCTCGGCACTGCTCTTCATCCCATTCAGTGCAAAGGAGCTGCCTCAAGTTCACCTGTCTGAGGTGAAGCCCCTAAAGGAAGAGAACAAGCCAGCTCTTTCCATAGTGCTGAGCTGTGCCTAGGGCTGGGTGTTGAACTTCCCTCTTTGTACCACACCACTTCTGGAAGTTGCCTAAGGCAGCATCCATCGCAGTGGTGCTTCAAAATTGGTGATTGTAACCAAGGGAGGATGACGAGGCGTGTTGATGGTGCACTGCATTCTCACCTCACCTGCTCCTGTGCTGTTGCTGTTTTTGCTGAAAGAACAAAACCATCTCACTGGAGTTCTTGAGAGCTGCAGGAGCACCTTCTGTTTCCCTGCAAGGTGTGGGCAAGGCATGCTGAATGGTTTTTCATCTCTTCCCACTGCAGAGCGGGCCAGGAGGAGGAAACTTCGTGAAGAGCGGGCCTGGCTGCTGGCACAGGGGAAGGAGCTCCCCCCTGAGCTTTCCCACTTGGATCCCAGCTCCCCTGCCAGGGAAGAGCGAAGGACCAAGGATATGTGAGTACACAATGGGGCATTGCAGCACACAAGTTTATTGAAGCAGTAAGTATGGCAAGGAGAGGAGTGTGATCATTCACAGGAATGCAGAGGGAGAAGTGAGGTTGGAGAACAGTGAGAGGAGTAAGCTGAGAAACATCTGGGTTTGGTCCATATGAGAGGAGTGTTTGTAATGAGGCCTATTTGCCTGCATTATGGCACTGCATGGGTGGAAGAGAAGATGAAATACAGAACATGTCTTATCTCTCCTCAGTCTGCATATTCACTGTGGTGCTTCCCATTACAGCTTCGAACTGGACGATGAGTTCACAGCCATGTACAAAGGTTAGTCCCACCCCAGCTTTCTCAAAGTGAAATACTTCTCTGTGTGTGTGTGAGTGTAACCATTCACCTTTCTCTTGCTACTGCCAGTTCTAGATGTGGTGAAGGCTCACAAGGACTCTTGGCCCTTCTTGGAGCCCGTTGATGAATCTTATGCTCCCAACTACTACCAGATCATTAAGGTATGGAAAGTGGCCCGGCCAACTTGACTGATGCACTTTGTTGACTGGGATGCAGTTTTTTGGAAGTGTTTTGAAGTTTGGGCTGTATTACTCAGTCGATCTCCATGATTCTGGCAGTCCCTTCTAGCCTTACAAGTCAAGAAAACCAAAGATGGATGGCTGCCTCTCTGGAGAGCATCCTCTGCTGCCCATGCCTTCTCTGAGCTCTAACTTAGTAAGCCCCACTATGCTTTCTGTAACTGAAGGGAAGTTTGGTTGTGTTCCAGGCCCCCATGGATATCTCTAGCATGGAGAAGAAGTTGAATGGAGGTCAGTACTGCACCAAGGATGAATTTGTGGGTGATATGAAGACCATGTTCAGGAACTGTCTTAAGTACAACGGTGAAGGCAGTGGTAAGAGCAGTAAGATGCTAAATTTGTCTATTTGCAGTGCTCAGCCAAAGCAAGCAGTGCCCTCTTCCTCCTCACCAGTACTTGATTTGTGCTTCTTCTCTTTCAGAATATTTTTGGGAGACCAGATGAAAGGGTAATCGTTACTGAGACCTGCACTGGGTTTTAGTGAGGCTTTTAGCACAGTTTGGTCATGCTGAATTGGGGCATGGCATACTAAGGACTGCCATGTTGGTAGATGGTGAAGGCAGAACACACAAAGAGAGTGTTTCTTTCTGAGCTCATTCCTTCATGTGCTTATGTGTGCCCCTTTTCCTCATAGTCACTAATACAGACTTTGAAAAGCATTGGATTCTGGTTAACTCCCAGTGTTTGTTGAGTACCACAGGAAGTGAGGAGTGAACCATGCCAGTCCTTTGGATGGAAAATGTAGTTTTTAGGTTCCTTGGCTACTGAAGGAACAACGTGAGTTTGCAAATGGGAAATCCTGGGTTTAATTGCCATGCCAATTAAAATTCTATGTGTTGCTTAGATAAGAAATCAGTTCCCATATGGTGGGTTATCTCTGCAGACTGTCTCACCAGCAACACCTGCTGAGAAAAGGAGAGCAACATTAAGAACAAATCAGCTTGTTGCTGTTGGCTGCAAGTAAAAGCATACCTGCACTACCACTGGGAGAGCTCTGTTTCTCAAGGAACTTCAGGATTAGTTTAGTGGAAACAACTGGAAAGTCACTTGCTTCAAGGCCCTGTCACCAACCCCTCTCACATGTCTTTTCCTTCCTATCCACTCAACAAAAAGTAAAAGCTCATCTCAGCAGAACCATCCAGTGGAAATGATGCAGTGGGGACACTGGTGTTGGCAATAGCTTTCGTGTCAGGGTCAGCAAGTGCTTTGGAAACTGCACGGATAAATGTGTTTGCTGATTTTCCTCTGTCTTGTGGTCCACAGCAGAGATCTGAATGAGTCCAAGAAAAGCCTGTGAAAGTAATCAAATAGCATTGCTGGAAGTCCACATTTCTTCTCTCAGCACTCTTGCTGGCTGTGTGGGTCACACATCTCTGCGAGCAGAGGTGGTGCTCCTCCTAATGTAATTCTTGGCACTAGGCTGGAACACTGAGTTAGTGCTGACTCTGCAGGCCCTGCTGCCAGTGGTACTCTGTCATGCCTGTGTGCCTGTCCTCTGGTGGGGTTACTGAACAGAACTGATGCTGTGTTGCTTATGGAGTTTAGGAACCAAAGCCAACTAGTTAGAAACAAAAGTCTTCCTTGGAGAAACTTGGCAGAGGGGAGATGATTTATCTGATGTTGAATAATTGCTAAACTGCTTCTCTCTATGAGGCTCTGACATTCTTGGGCGTTTTTGACTGCAGAATATACAAAGATGGCTTACAACTTGGAGAGGTGTTTCCACCGAGCAATGATGAAGCATTTCCCTGGGGAAGATGGAGACACGGATGAGGAGTTTTGGATCAGAGAGGACGGGAGACGAGAGAAGAGGAGCCGGCGGACCGGCCGCTCCGGCACCGGCAGTGTCTGGACTCGATCACGAGACCCAGATGGGCCCGGCAAGAGACAGCAGCGCCTGGAAAATGGAGGAAAACCTCCACCATATCGAGCTACTTCCAGGGCTCCTGCTTCTTCCTCCTCTTCCTCTTCCTCCTCCTTCTCCTCGTCCTCTGTAGATGACCCAAGTGGCAACCCAATGCAGACTGCTCGAGAAGTGGGCCCTTCCAATGGGCGAGGCTTCCCCCGCTCCCTGCAGTACGGCGGCATGCCCAGCCCTGTGCCACATCCTGGACAGATGGTAAGGAGCACTTCCTGCTGTCCTTTGCCCATCAGGACGAGGGAGGGAGGGAGGGAGGTAAGGGGGAATGAAACTTGCTACCATGAAATCCTCAGTGCATGTCAGGAACCTTTTCCCAGAGATAAAGGGTCAGAGCTATGGTTCCTCCAACTGAAACTTTTCAGCCCTTAGATTTAAATGGTATATTTAAGTCTTTGCCACGTTAGGTGGGGGCAAATCTCCTAATGTTTCCCATGGCTGGCATGTCCCAGTGTAGGCTTGCACAAACTGATTCCCCTAGTTCTCTTCTCTCTTTGGAGAGTAACCCCGGTGTGCATGGAAAGCTGTAACATTTGTTCCCTTACCTCCCAGTTCATGAAGCTGAACAAGCCTGGTCTTCTTTTGTCTCAATTGTTTACAGATGCCTGGTAACTTCGTGCCATCTGTGTATTACTGCATTTCATGCCTTGAGTATTTATAAAAGCAGTAAACTAAATCAAACAAAGGCCACCCTGGACTGCAGCAGTGACCTATCTTTAGCCCAGCATTTCTTCTCTGAATGCCACCTCTGTTTGGCCTCCCTTCTGGGCTGTTCCTCACCCATCCTTCACTGCCTTTTCCATTTTAACCAGTGATGGCTTGTGGTGTGATATATCTGCTGTTCCCCTGAGATCTAGGCTATCCCTTGCCCTTTTAGCTAGAGATCAAACAAAGTTTTTAGAGTGATTCTTGTGCTGCAGATAGTGGGAGATGGTAGGAGAGCTGGAGGCATTGACTATTTTGAAGGAAATCCAGCACATTCCCTGTTGTATTCCTGCTTCCATACTCTTGTGGTCCATTCCTCTTCTTGAAGCAAACCACTCCAGTCTTCTTGCCTGCTCCCCAGTATTTGGGTGGCAAGTGAATGTATTGCAGCCTTAAGTTCAGGGGTAGCTGAGGTGTGACAGAGTGGCTTTGATACGGCTGTGTCACCTCGAAGAAGAGAGTGTACAGGTTTTCCACGGTACCTCCAAAACAGTCCAGCTGCTTATTCGTGTGGTTACTCCAGCCTTGGCTTCCCCTCACCTGCAGTACTTCTGCTGCTTTTATGCGCTCACAAATTGTTTTATTTCTGCCCCCTGCACCCCTCCCCGTCCCTCAGAGACCAGCGGTGCCAGGAACGTTTGGTCCTTTGCGTGGATCCGATCCCACTAAACTGTACGGCTCTCCACGAGTGCCTGAGCCCCATCCCGGAGACCCGGTCCAGCAGCACCAGCACTTTGCCATGCAGGTAAGCCCCTCCTGCCGAGGGGTGCAGCACCCCAGGCCCCGCAGGTGCGATGGCTCTCCCTGAGATCCCCTTCTCTCTCCGCAGCCGGCCGTGGGACTGAGCGAGCACCGCGGGCACCGGCTGGGCACTCCGGAGAAGCAGGCGTGCGCGGCACCGGCCCACGTGGCCGGGCTGGGCCCCCGGCTGGGCTCCCTGCAGCTGGGGCGCGTGGCCGGCCCCCCACCCGATGCCGTCTACCCACCGGCCCAGTTCCAGCAGGGCTTCCTCCCGCCACGGCACAACGGGCCCCCGGTGAAGCTGCCGGAGGGCTCGGAGGTCCCCCCAGGACACATGTACCGGCCCTACAAGTACCTGAACTGCGCACATCCAGCCCTGTGGAATGGCAGCCACGGCCCCGCTGGCCAGGCTGCCATGGGGCCGGAGGAGAAGGCGCCCATGGGGCCGGGGCCCTCGCTCCAGCCCCGTGTCCTGGGTCATATGATGGACCCCCGGGCCATGAGGCCGCCGCTGCCTCCCAGCCAGTGGAGCGAGCAATCGAATTTCCTACCTCACGGGGTGCCTCCCTCAGGGTACATCCGACCGCCCGGGAAAGCCACCGGTCAGAGGATGCCGCAGCCGCCGGCCGCTCTGTTTGGGGGACCACCTCAGGTTCAAAGGGGGTGCCAGGGCGGGGACTCCATGCTGGACAGCCCGGAGATGATCGCCATGCAGCAGCTATCCTCCCGCGTGTGCCCGCCGGGCGTGCCTTACCACCCTCGCCAGCCGCCCCCGCCGCACCTCCCCGGGCCCTTTCCCCAGCTGGCTCACGCCGCCTCCGCCGGCGGCCAGCCCCCAAAACCCCTCATGGGAAACGGGAGCTCACAGGATCCAACCGGCCAGACCATGGACATGGACAGCAACCCAGGTAACGCCCTGAGAGCCCAGTGGTAGCACTGGACCTTCCCTGCCTGCATCTGTCACCTCCACCGCTCAGAAAATCATTCAAATCTTGATTAAATATCTGGGGGGGAACAGAGTTTTTACACATAGTTTTATTATTTTTTTTAATCTGAATTGGAATATATTTTCTACTCAGGGTGTAGCTTAGATTTTTCTAGGACTGTTTTGTTTCACTGTAGCCTGCCAGGGGTCCCCTCTGTCCCAGCTTTACCTGCAAGTTATCAGTGTGCCATGAGGTGCAAATGCAAAGCATAGGCTGTGATGCTTCTAGAGCTCACCTGGAGTTAATATAAAAATTGGATCTGCAGAGAGTTAGGTAAGGAGAGGAGATGTTGTGTGAATAAATGCCTTAAATATACTCCTTTGAGTGTGTGTCAGTATGGCTTCTCCTCTGAAAAGCACATCTGCCTTATTTATGAGCTCTCAACATCTTAAAATCTTCACACACCAGGGCTGCCCAAAAGCCCCTGAGCAGCTGTATCAGTTCAGGTGGGATGGCAGCATGTCATGCATGCCCTTACCAGTTTCTTTCTGGTTGAATTTTGTTTGTTCTATCCGGTAAACTACAGACAATAAAAAAAAGAGAGATCCTTAAAAATAAAACCTAATGTAGAGATCAAAAAATTTCAGAGATCAAAAAAATTTTTTTTCATTAATTCTAGCTGGTAAACTAGAGATCAAAACCCTTGTATCTTTTATCAATCCCTTGTGTGCCTTGCACTAAGAGGAAACTCTTTCCTTGTGTGGCATTGCTTAAAAGTTATCATCATAATTTAGCTTGCTGGATATAGAACAGAGACAGGGGTTGAGTGATTGCAGGACAGAGAAGTCGCATCTCCAAACCACAGTTGGTTAAAATATGGCTGTGATCAGCTCTGCAGTATCTCAGGGCGTGGTGGTGCCTCTGCCCAAGCAGGATGCAAACAGATTTTGTGGAGGGTGGGCTTAAATTTGGTGTTAAGAAGAAATTATTTACTCTGAGGGTAGTGAGGGACTGACACTGACTGGCAGAGAAGCTGTGGATGCCCCATCCCTGGAAGTGTTCAAGACTAGGATGGAGGGGACTTTGAACAATCTGACCTAGTGGAAGGTGTCTCTCTCCATGGCAGGGGGGTTGGAACTACATGATCTTGAAGATCCCTTCCAACCCAAACTATTCTATAATTCTATGACCAGGAGGGATAAGGCAGCCTGAATTCAAGCTGCCAGTATGCCAACACCTTATGTTGCTGTCATGTGGACACCCCAACTCTGGCTCTCTTTTAGGCAGCCTCTGCACATCTCTGTGTCAGACCAAACACGTGTGCCATGTTACTCCAGAGGGCCTGTGACTTAGTGGTGGCTTGCAAACTGCAGTGTCTACCTGTCCCATCTTTCAAAGAGAGATGCAGCCTCATGAGCAGTTTTTAAAAGAACACTTTAAAAAAAAGCAGCTATTAAAAATCACCCAAATTTGCAAAAATTAGGCATGTGTTTGACTTTCTTCCCTCTCTTTCAGTGGACACACCAGCAGGCATGGACGAGAAGGCTCAGTGCATCAGCATTCCCGACGGGGCCTACGCCAAACTCCTACCTCATCCCAAGCCCCCGCTGCCCATGGAGTGCACGAGGCGCGCCTTGCCCCCGGATGGGGAGGGGGATGGCCCCGGTGTGAAGGGCGACCTGAAGGCGGGGCAGGGCAAAGGCGCGTGGTCGGCAGAGAGCGGCTACGCAGGCGACCCAGGCTGCGTGAGGGACCTGGTGCCCACCTCCGAAAGAGGGGGTCCCCTGCCTCAGAATGGGGCGGCGGGCGAGGGGCCAGCAGCCGGCCCCGAGGGGAAGGGGCTGGCTGCCAACCTGCTGGAGAAGCCCCTCTGCGGTGGGGGAAAGGCTCTGCCTGAAGCAGCCATGCCTTGCATGGGACAGGGCAGCAGCCTCCCTGGCGTTGATGCCACCTCCATGGGGGCCACCCCCAACCAGTTTCATCCTCTCTACATGTCCAGTCTGGAATACCCGAATTCAGCCGGGCGGTACCACATCAACCCAGGCCTGCAGGGGTTCAGCCCCGTGATGGGGGGGAAGCCACCTCCTCCTGCCTCCCATCCCCAGCATTTTCCCCCGCGGGGTTTCCAGCCAAGCGGCGCCCACCCCGGCGTCTTCCCACGGTATCGTCCGCCCCAAGGAATGCCGTATCCTTACCAGCCGCAGCCCCAGCCCTCCTACCACCACTACCAGCGACCGCCCTACTACGGCTGCCCACAGGGCTACTCGGACTGGCAGAGACCTCTCCACCCCCAGGCCAGCCCCAGCGGGCACCCCAGTGCCCACCCGCCCCTGGCCAGGCCCCCTTTCCCAGAGCGGGGCTCCGCCGGCCTGCAGGGCTGCGAGGCACTGAGCGCCGCCCTGGCCTCTCCCAACCGCATGGACGTAGCAAGTGCCAAAGAGGTTTCTCCAAGCGACGGGCAGGAGCTGGGGCCTGAAGATGAGAAGTCCGAGGAGTCCCAGGAAAGACCGGAGAGTCCCAAAGAGTTTCTTGATTTGGACAACCACAATGCAGCCACTAAGAGGCAGAGCTCAGTGGCAGCAGGGGAGTTCCTCTATGGAGCCCCCCCGCCACACCTGGGTGCAGGGATGGGATTCGGCCCATCGGCTTTCCCTCCCCATGGGGTGATGCTACAGACTGGCTCTCCTTATGGATCCCGGCATCCTGCCAGCCACTTCCAGCCCAGGACGTATGGATCGCCCATGAATGCTCACCTGTCTCATCATCCAGCCTCCAGCCAGGCCAATGGCCTCTCTCAGGAGGGCCCCCTGTACCGCTGCCGAGAGGAGAACGTGGGTCACTTTCAGGCCTTGCTGATGGAGCAGAGAGGCAGTGGAGGTGGCATGGGGGGGCCACCCCAGGACTTGTATAGACCCTCGGGGTAAGATCGTGTTTTCTGCCAGAAGGCAAGGTGGGAGGGGGGTGATGCCTGGGTGACCATCGGTGTTGGATACCCTTGAAGGGATATGGCTTCAAGTCACAGGAGATGGCAAGTCAAGTTGAAAGGCTAAGAGGTGGCTCTGGACTCTTGGAGTAAGAATGCTAAGATGGAGAGAGAGTCTCATTGCATCTCCTTAAAGCAAGGAGCACTCGCTGTCATGGAGAACCTGTTAGCCTGCCCCATCCATCCCCACACTAGAGCTGAGTTTCTCCTGACAGTGTTTTGCTAATGTGTCACCCAGGGCTGGGCATCTCTTAATCACATGGACTCTTGCCATTTTCTTTGCAAATGTTTTATTTAATCTTGCTTGTGGTGGGGCAGAGACACTGACTAAAGTGGAAGTTTGCCTCTTGTTATGAACATCCTTAATGTTGTCCTCTTTTTCCCTCCTCTTGCTTTGCCCCTTCTCTCTGTGTCAAATTTCCATCACAGAAAGTTACTTCTCACTGAGACTGCATATCACATTTTATTCCCAAGTGGAAAATACTGCTACTCCAACAATTCCCTGTTCAGTTTTTATGAATGTGCCTCAACTATTACTGTTTTGTCATCATCACAGCATCAAGTCCTTCCTTTTCTAATATTCAGGGAATTTGGCTTAAAGCTAAGCCATTGGGAGAAAGGCATGGGTTGAGGGCTGTGTTTTGGGGGGAAGCCAGACAGAATATACAAGACAAACACTTGTATGCTAATGTTGTATGTATGCCTTCAGTGAAGTAGTTTTAACCAAGAGTGGGGATTTGCTCCTGACATTCATGTGCTAAAACTCTCTCCATTCAACCTGACTGCAGAATGCAAATGCATCAGGCTCAAGTTCCTTTCCCGAAGATGCCTACAGCAACCATGTCCCGGGAAGATTTGTCATCACAAAAACCATCAGCGTTGCCTCTGGATCAAGTAAGGGCTGCTAGAGAGAGCAGAGCTGAAATGCAAGTCTCTCTCCTCCCAGTGGTTAAAGGATTGAGGTGTTTGATGAGGGTGGGAAGAACTGGAGGAAGCTGTGAACTTGGGCAGATCACTAGTGTTAACTTTGAACCGGTTGCATGCGATCACGAGGTTGTTCCTTTCTAAAGCTGCCAGTTAAAGCCTCCAACTCTCGTTCTTCCTCTTCCAGAGCTAGTCCAAGAAAGGACGGACTTCATGAAGAAGAAAGCCACACATGAATTGGACAGCGGAGAGGAGGGGCAGGCCTTGCTCCCACCCTCCCCTCGCCCGAGCAGCATGGAGCTTCCTGGGTCTGTGGAACACGGTGCCGTGCCGGATTTTGTGCTGGAGACGCGCAGCGGCGCTGGGCCCCAGCCGGCCGAGCAGCTGGCTCGCCATCGCAGGGCACCCCAAACTAGTGGCTTTCCGTGACCGGAGACTGCGTCTCGNGAGGGCGGGGGTGGGGGTGGAAACTTTCATTGACTGCTAAACTCAGGTATATTTTTCAGGGTGGAAGAGGACGATGATGGAATTTTACTTGTAGTATTAACGTGTGTGTTTTGGAGCTGGATCCAGTTTACAGAATTTAACCTGTTGCCTTTCTAAATAAATTTCTGTTGTTGGTGAATGTATTGTACATAATGGGGGAGGGGGTGGGCCCAGCTTGTAGTGGGCTTAGCACTGGAGGAATCGTTAACTGTTTACAATCATATCACACTGAAATCTTTCAGGATAGGGTGAGGGTTTGGGGAGAGTGGGGAGAGGTGAGGAAATGTGTGATGGATGACTTGCTGTCTTCCTTCCTGTCCTCTGCAACCAAGACACGACCCCATGGTTGGTTGACTTAATAGTGGGAATTGCTCAGGAGCATAACATGTCCTCCTCTTTCTCTTGCCTTCTTCCTCCTTCCCCTCTTACTCCCACCTCCACCCCTCTGGATCCAGGGCCTGAGTGCACTTCCAGCTCCTGTCATCATGGGGGAACAAGGAAACCAGGACCAGGAATTGAAACCAGGGCAGGACACCCATGGCATTGTCCCTTCTGCTAGTATAGTACCCTTCTCCCTGCCTTTCTGATAGAAGAAATGTGTGCTCTGGAAAATAGAATATGGCACAACTGGTCATCTTAAAACTTATTTTGGTGAAACCAGTGCATCTGCAGGTGGAGCAGCACCTATCCAGTAGAACAAATTTTGTGCAAATCTGTACTGCCCTGCTGCCCGAGAAGAGGAGCCAAGTCCCCACCTCTTCCTCTGACCCTGGGCTATATTCACTTCTTAGCAGCAGTGAAGCAGAAAGTGCCACAGGCTTCCTGAGCACTCCTGCTGAGGAGGAAGAGCAAGAGGCTGCCTTGGGGGAATGGTAGGATGACTGCAGTGTGAGCCATTTGTTGGATTTGGCATTTGCAAGTTGCAGGTGAATTGGAAAGCACTCAAGCACTCATTCAGAGTTAGATGTTGAGGTCGATTGGCTCAGAAGCTGAGGGACAAGAGGGCTGCATGCTTGAGTTGAGTTGGTTTAACTTTGTTGTCAAATTACAGGTCCTAAAGGGCCAGTGGCAGCTTCCCTGAGTACAGTGGCAGTACTGCACTGGGGAAAACCCTGTGTGCCAGTGCTTGGACAGCCACTGCTTGTTCAAGTGAGTTCTGCAGGAATTTCATCTGCATTTATTCACATCTTAAAGCTAGCAAGCAGTTGATTTTTCTTGGGGAAGCTGGAGTAAAATAGGGGAGTTGTTAAGTTATGAGACTGGGCAGCAAGAGCTGCTGGGAGTGTAGCTCCTGTGAGCAGGCTGCTGGTTGCACTGGGGGAAGACAGTGGTTAAAAAGAGGATCTTTTTTATACTCTCCAAGGAGTCGGATAGAGTATGGAGCAGGAGAAGGACACAGCAGCATGCCCTTTAGTCTGTGCTACCAGCTAGAGGAGGGCTTTTGTCTCCAGTTTCTGGAGAATTTTTCTGTCTGCTTTCTTGTCTTGGATGGTGCCACCACCCCTGTCTTTAGCTGGCTTGCACCAGGGTGCATGACTGTACTGCCTTTGTCCTGTGTAGATCTACCACAAGCTGGCAGAGCTGTTCAAGTAAATGGCAGGTAGCATCTGACTGAGCCATTGCTCTTTCTGTCCTAAGCTTTTGGAAGAACAAAAGGCCTAGAAGATGAGAAATATTCTTTCCTGAAATAGTTGGGAAAAGGAAGGATTGCCATGTTAGTGCCCAATAAGCCTCACTTTTCTGTTGCTACAGTACTTTTGCCTCTGATGAGCTGTGTAGTGCCAAGGCATTTTCCAAGCCCACCAGGAGTTAAAATTCCTTGTGGGATTGCACAAGTGTGCTTCCAGATGCAGTTCTTACCCACTGCTGCAGCCAGCCTGTGAACTGTAGCTGCTGGCTGCTTAGGCCAGGCAGTTGCCTGGGACATCTGTCAATGTGCTGTGAATGACTTCCAATATCTATCTACAGATGCCATTACATTAGGAAAGGGAAGGTGGGGTTTTTGGTATGTTTTTTTTCATTTGTATTCATCTGTCAGGGAGCAGTTGTGACTGGTGGATTGATCTAAACTGGAAGAGATGGTCCTGAAGGTTGACCTTTGACTGAGAAATGGGTAACTGCTTTCCCCAGTCAAGAACATTATGTTATGTCTCTTCCAAATTTGTCCCAAATGTGGCTCATCACCTGGCAGTGGTTTTCAGAGGTGCCCCAGCTGCTCCAAAAGGCAGGCCTAGATCCTTCACTGAACAGAGCCACAGAAGCAGTAGTAGATATAGTAGTAGATATTAATGAAAAATTGTGCAAGTATAACACCTCTTTAAGACAACAAACCTGTGACAAACACAGTTGCTTCGCCTTGTAAAGCAGTCTTTACTTCACTGTAGATATAAAAATAATTGGAAATAACAGATTTTAAAACATAGGAACTGGAAAATATAACTTGTAGCAAAGCACTGAAAAATCTGGAAATGTGAATGTAGATTCTGCAAAGAAGCCCTGCCATATTTCAGCCTGACCTCTGTATCATAGACAGCTGAGTATCTGAAGTGCCTTTCATTCAGTCCATTGTGAACATTGTGCAACAGGAGGTTTTTAGAAGCTAGAAAAACTCTCCAAGCAAGCTGAAGCACACTTCAGCTGGAACTGGCACTGAAAACATGGTCCTAGTGGTCATGGTCCCTGGATGAGTACCAAGCCTCAATCAAAACAGGAGACAACTAAGGAGGGCAAGAATTGCTTGTAGTCTGCCTGGAGAGGGTAGTGGAGTGTTAGACAGTGATAGATACCCTCACCTGACATGAGGCAAATCTGGGAGAAGGGTTTGACTTGCAGGTGGCAGATAAAACCAAGTAGTGAAGCTGACTCCTCCTGGGAGGGTTTCTAGGCAAATGGCTTTTGATGTAGTCAGTAATTTTTATTAAAGTGGCTAACAAGCTGCTGTTGTGAGGACAGATGTTTCTGTTAATAAAGTACTTACAAAGAATACAGGGAAAGGCTGGGCTTTCCTGAGGACACGCTGAGGTGGAGAGATGCTGGTGGAGTCTTAGATCGGAGTTTCCAGACTTTCAAATGCTTTGTTCATAAGTGAGGGTTGGGGGGTTTTATTTCCCTCTTACAGTATCTAGGGATCCTCTCAAAATCAGAGCCTAATCTTGCTAGGTACAATCTGAGCAAATCACTGAAAACTGACTCCCCTCAGAGGGCACAGCCCTGGGGGAGGATTGCTGGGCTGGAATACCTGTGCAAATGTGAGGAGCAGATAATGTGAATTTTATGATTTTCAAACCATGCTGCTTTGTAGATATTGTTGCAGAGAGGTTTGAGGGATTCAGAAGAGTGGCATCGCAGCTCTTTATGGACAGAGTGATGTTTTGTGCCATGGGTTGGCTTGCAGTGCAGGAGAAGTGTAGCTGCACTTTAAAATAACATGGCTTTTGAGTGCCATACTTGTGCCACTATCTTAAATTTTTAACACAATACAGAGAAACTCTAGTGCATTCCCCAGCATTGTTGTAGTACAGTGTATTACCAGGTGGTCCTTTTTCAGAAAGCATCCTGAACTAGTGACTTTGCAAAACTTCCTGTAGCTATTACTTTTCCCATCTGGAGGATGTGTTTTGCTATAATTATGGATTTCATGTTAAACGAGATTATATAATACATAGAACAATTATGAAGTTGACCATGCTCAAGCATGACAAAAATTTCCAATATTCTCAGAAGAGCTTTGTATGCTACTCTACCTTTTTAGCCTCTTGCTCTCCCCACCACTTCCTCCTTTCTAAGTGGTGTGTGGTGTTCCCAAGCTCTTGGGATGTCAAGTTGCCTTTGCAAAGGCCATTTTATAAAATCCCCCTGAGACTCTGAATCTTTGGGCATCTCAGGCCCTGGCAATCCAACTGGAAAGGGCAGTCACTGAGGCGTCACTGTGACTTTTAGCTATGTTTAGAAGAAGTTTGCAGTCTGTAAATTCCATGGTGTGACCCACCAAACCACTCAGTAGCAATCCAAGGCACCAGCCTGCAATGAGGAGGACAAAAGTGGAAAGTAAATTTGAAGCTTCAAGGCCCAACTGGTTTGATTTGTGACTTTGAGGTACACGGAGACACTTTACTTGGAAGCTTCTGATTTTTTCTTGTCTGCCAAACGCCTTTCCCATGCAGACTTTCCAAAGCAAATCGCCTGTGTATATTTTTGTAAGTGTGGTTTCTCAGGGTCTTGGAGAGCTATCAGCTTTATGATGTCTTATCTGAAAGCAAGTCACAGAGGCTGTCTTTCATTCTGCTGACTGAGGCAGCTCCCCTGCAGGTTCTCACCCCAACACTTCTCCATTTAAAATGAAAGTATAATTAGAAAACAACCTTTCTTTATTTTCTCCACTGATCCGTGTCAGGCTTTTGTTCATCTCTCTGTTCAACCAGGGTGGTTCCTTTGTTCTTGATGGCTTTGTTCTGCTTTCCTTTTCTGAAAAGACTGTGTTGCTGTATGCTCTGTGGAATTTCAGAGAAGGTGCTGAAATGAAATGAGTGACAGGGAAGTGTCATCCCAAAGGGTGGCTTGGAGAAGACCAACAGTGGAATCTGTGATGGTGTAGTTGGTCCTGGTTCCCCTTGCTGCAGAGCAGCCATGCAACTGGGTCTGCACTTAATCAGAGCAACCCCTTAAAAAGTTTTTATTGTGGTGCATCAGTGGAGCAATGGAGGAGTTTGCTCTTGCAGGAGTTTCGCTTTAAGGTGGGCACTGGTGGTTGCAGAGCAACCAGTGTGAGTTGGCCAGGTCCTTCCTGCAAGGCCAGGATTAAGATAGCAGGCTGTGCAAGGAGGGCTGCAGCTGCAGCCCCTGTGAGCTCTAAGAGCCTGTGGTTATTGTAAGGGAAAAGCATCTCAAAGGTTGCCCTCGCAGCCTCTCCCCATCTGTACCTGTTTAACACAGATGGGGGCCAGCACGCAGCAAAGGAGAACTCTTGTAACCAGCACACAATGAACTTCTGGTTTTCACTCTGCCCACCTCCCACTCTGAAAAAGAGCTGGGGAGGGACCCATTTCCAGCTGTCTCCCAATAGGAGCTCCTGGGGACAACCAGGGCAAGGCTCAGTCTACCCCTAGGCAGGGAAATTCAGGACAGGGTTTAATGGATTTGAAACTAGATAGTAACATCCAAGTGTATCTTTGAAGTGAGCTGTGTTGTGCCCTTCCCTTTTTGGTCACTGTCTCGCCTTGGCTCACATGCAGGATTTGAGAGACCATGGAGCATTTTGTAGAGCTAACACTGTTGGCCTTGCACTGACTGAGGGCTTTTTTCCCCCTCATTTGCAGCCATGGCCTAGATTTCTTTTGGCAAAGGTCTTCCTCTTTTTGAAACATGGATATCAAAGTGAACAGTGCATCCAGGAGAGAGCAAGAGCTACATCCACTAGGGAAAGAGGAGACAAGGGATTAATTAGGATTGAGACTTAATTGGGATTTTCACCAACTCTAGCAAGTCCCTCTGTCCCTTGCCCCTTTTATTTGGAAACACTTGGCTCACTTAGCAGAAGGGCAGTAAGTGGAATATCTTCTAAATAAAAGCAGAACTGACTCTGTGAGCACAATTCCCTTGTTGCGAACAAAGTTAGACCAGAGAGCCACTGGGGACTCCTTTGGGCATCAAATGAGTAAGAGGCCCACAGACACCTGGTGCACTCAAACACTGGAGCTCGGCAGGAGAGCAATCTCCCTTTCTAAAGCCAGCCAGGCAGCTACAGGAGCTCAGGTCTCAACTCTTAATCTGCAAAGTCCTCTGATTCCCTTTTGTATCATATGCCAACACTTCCCCTCTCCTTGCTTCCCAGCTTTCAAGTCTCTTTCCCTCTGCTGGCTTCACGGCAGTCGGTGGCTGTCAAGTCCAGAGATGAAAGCTCACTGCCCATGCGAGCACAAGGGCACAGGGTTGGCCTTGCCAGCTGCCTCCTCTGCACACACACAGACAGCAGGTGGGGAGGGCACATTTACTCTCCTCATGAACTTAGGCTGTCCTCAGTGGCTCAAGAGTGTTCTCTTGTGTGTCCCTGGGGTTTGCCACCCAGGCACAGCGGTGTCTGTCCATCTGCCAGTACAAGGATTTCCTCCTGGTCCCAGTGCAGGGCTCCCACACGTGATCCTGGCATGTCTACCTCCAGGAGGGTTTAGGTTAAAAGTGTCTGTGCATATACTGTGTGCAACTGTGGAAACTCTTGTCTCTCCTCCTTGATGGATCCATGAACGCTGCTGCCTGATCTTTTTCTGAGCAATAATACCGTGCAGCAGTGCAACTTTGACCTTCCTGTACTGTTTTAGGGCTAAGATGGCTGTGGAACACACTGGAGGGTCTTCACAGTCTCAGTGGGAAGCAAGGTGCTCTCTGTGGTCCTACATTTTATCATGCCATGCTCCTGCTTTCCCAGAGACTGGTGGGTTGATTTAGGTAACTGTGAGAGAGCTGGTTGCTGCTTCAGTTAGGTAGAGTTGAGCCTCATCCATCCATTCATCCATCCATCCATCCACAGAGCAGAGCACATGGAAGAGGGGTGGGTGGACCACTGATTTAATGTCTCTGGAGGAGCAGAGTGACCCACTGCTGCTTCACTTGGCAATGCTGGGGAAGGAGTGGGGGAGCCTATGCCACTACATCCGTTCATTTTTTCTGAAGTTGGGCAACATTGGGGTTGTTTTTGTATTATTGTAAGTTTGTAAAGAATGTAATCTGTCTGTCGGGGGCACAAGGAGAAAACGGGGGCCTTTCTCTTTTTGGGTGAGGCTGTTCTTATGTTGCTGTGCTTTTTGTTGTTGGGCAGGGAGGGGTCTAGTGGCCATGGGGGCAAAAGCCTGGCCCTTGTCAACAGCGTGCAGCTGTCCCAGGGTGACAGGAGGGTGAGCTGAGGCTGCTGCAGAGACCTCCCACACCAAGCTGTGAAAATGCCTCTGCCTGTGTCCCTCAGTGAGGGAAACCTGACCTCTGCAGTGAGGCTCTGCACTGGCATGTTTTGCTGGGTGTGCTGGGATGTAACACTCGAGGACTGGGCTTGCTTGTCCTCAGCTCACTTGGAAACGGGGCTGAACAGCTGCCCATACTGTTCAGGAAAGGTTGGACTGGATGGGCTCAGTTTATCAGCTCAAGGAGGAGTTCATGCTCTCATGCTGGAGCTGCTCATCCCAGCACTTCTGTTCCCAGCAGGGCCTCAGGGGCTCCACCTCTCCATCACCTGCTGCCCAGGAGCCCCTGCCTCCCTCCCCATCCTGTAGAGCACAGTGTCAGGGATCCTCTTCTCTCTCCTGCTGCTGCAAAGTTATGTGAACTTTCCTGGTCAATACTGGAAAGGGGAATGCTATTTATTTTTATATTGTGTATATTTTGTCTTGGTCTGCTGATTACCTTTGTTCCCCAAGAGCGACAGTTACCTCAATAGTTAGTTTAATACTGTGTGTTGGGTAATTTTTTTAAAGAACTTTTTTAAAATCTTGATCCTTGGAGGTCTGTAGATTTTATTTCCATATGAATTGGTTATTTTGTATAAAGTACGTTCTTAAAATAGCAATCACCCTTGCTGTATGTGTGTTTTCTTGTCTCCTGGATGGTCTCCCTCTTCCTTTGCAGGGGGAAGCGGATGGGGGTGGGAGGATAACACAGAGGGCTTTTTTTCAGAGAGACAAAGCCCTGGACTGCAGTCAGACACCGTTGTACCACCTGTAATCCATTTACAAGAGAGCACCTGGAAAGCTAATCGGGATCATTTCCCGTTCAGAAGCACAGCTGTCTGCCTATGAACAACCCAGCTGTGGAAATGAGATGGTGTCACTGATTTCCCCCCAAAGTCCCTGGTGGGCTGTGGGTTTTCCTGCAGCCCAGGTGTGCCGGAAAACCTGCCTCTCTCCCCAAAACACACCATGCTTTTGGGCCACAGGTAGTCTGTGCCCCCCCACCCACATGAAACCTCTCTGCTTTAAAAGTGGTGACTGCCCTGAATGGAGCCCATGGAGCTGCTGAGGAGGAGCTCATGTAACCTCTGTGGCTCCCCTTTGTGCTGGTTAATGATGGCCCTCAGGGGCTGTTAGAGGAATGGAAAGCCTTTCCAGCCCATGTGTGGTGGTCCAAATGAATATTGGGCCCAAAAGGGCACTTGCTGTTTGCTGTTTATTCAATCTCCCATGTGAGATGGGGCAGGGGTTGCAGCCCTCCCAACAGGGAGGTGTTTAAAGACAGCTTAGCTCTTTCCCAGCGGGGTTTCAGCATCACAGCCAGGAACTGGCCATACTGGTTCATGCTGGAAGGTACCTGCTGTAGGTGCATGGGGGCAGCTTGCACTTGGCCATTGCACAGCTGCTCCCTGAATAAATAACTTGCTCAGTTCTGCTGATTCGGCAGCTTTATATCAGGACAAAACTGAGGTGATTTTCCTTAAAAGCTGGTGCCAGCAAACAGAGGCATGTGGGGATGAACAGCAGAAGGGGGCACAAAGGCTCCCAGGTGCATGCTGCCAGCAAGTCTCTTCCTTCTCCTCAGCTCTATCCAGTGAAATCTCCCTCTGTTCCCTCCAGGGCTGGTAACAGACGCTCATATCTCCTGCCAAAACAGCCCTGCAGCGTAGCCTGCCTGCTCCGTGGGCTCCATCTGCCCCTCCTGTGGGATCCTCACTAGGGCTGGGGCTGCTCCCAAGCTGAGCATGCTCTCCTGGCTCTCAGCACCAGAGCTGTCTCTGCAAAGAGATGCCCAGGAAACATTTGTCCATGGTGCAGGACTCCATACTCGCTGGCCAAACCAGGGGCCAGCATCTTTTCTGGCCAAAGAAGCTCACAGGAGCACATGAAGGCAACTTCCCATCCTGGGCCTTTGGAGGAGCCTGAGATGTGATCTGCTGCACCCTGACATCTTCAGTAGCCCAAATCCACCAGCTGGGTGCCAGAGCTGCCCCTGCTGTCCAGGGCAGGCAGATGAAGTCAAACATCCTAGCAGGGCTTTTCCCAGCACGGCTGCAGCTCCAGGCCCTGCAAAGTCTTCTGAGGACCTTGGCTCCTTGTTCCCGGGGAGGATGAAGGGCTGTTCTCTGTCACGTATCCCCCTTCCCCTCTCCCCTCCACAGGGGCCAGAGTTTGGGGAGACAAGAGCAAGCTGTCCAATTTAGGAAGGGGAGGAATTTGGTCACCCTATCAGTCCCAGGAAGTGTTTGGGTCAGAGGGGATTGGCACGGGGAGATTTTTAATCCTGGGGCTAAGCCGGCACAGAGTGGAGTCAGCACTAATTGGAACCAGTCCTGGGGAAGGGGCGGATGGAGAGTTGCTCCTTTTAGAGCTGCCTTGCAGCCCAGGCAAAGACAAAGCTTATCTGTGCTATAGGAAATGCCATGTCCTGATCTTGACAAGATGCTATCACGAGTGTAACAGGCGGTGTCAAACCAAGCCACGTGTCCCTTTTTGTTTTCTACCTTTCTTTCTACTACTACCCACAATTCTTGATCCTTCTCCTCTTTCCTTTCTTCCATGGGCTGGAAAAGCTACTCCCACTCCCTTGTACAGAGGGAGCTTTCCTGAGCTCTTAGGCTGAGGCTTTCTCTCTCTCTAGCCTCCTTCTCCCTGAGATCAGGGATGCTTCCCAAACCCAGCTTTTTTCCCAAAAAAAAGCCATTTCGAAGCAACTTACTTGTTCATGTAGGCTTGAATTTGGGATGGATTTGATGAATCAGTTTCAGTAGGGACCAGTTTAGTGCCCAGTTTGGGTGTGCAAATAAATGGCAGCCACTCACCCCATGATGGGGCAGACCCTGGGGAAAGCTCTGATTCCAGGCAGGTTTTGCTACAGCTGGAGGATGATGCAGCTGTAATGGAGCTAAATGCAGCATTTTGGAAATGCCTAATGGTGAAAGAAGAACCAGAATGTCTTTGGCATGATCAGTGGGTTTTGGGGGTTTTTTGGGTTTGGGTTTTGGTGGGCTTTTTTGGGGGCGGGGGGAGGTTGGTTGGTTTTTTGTATTTCTCTAAAAAATAAAGCATCTTGCAGGTAAAGTTCTCATCTTGAATTTTCCCGTTAGTCACCACACTTTAGCATGGGAGAGACTACCTCATAGAAAGGCAGGACTAGGACATTTGGGATAGCTCAGGAAGACTCAGTTTTAGGCTAAAACAAATTATTTCTAATCGCAGAAATGTTCACTTATAGGTATTAGGAAAAATAAATGCACTCATAAGTTCAAAATTTTGATCGTTTTTCCCCACACTGAGATGTAAAATGCAACTTCTCCAAGCAGATGGGGATCTCTTGAAGGGTGGGACCCTGCTGTATCTCCTCCAGCCCACAAAGCTGCAGTTTTTGCTTGGTGGAGAAGTCAGAGGAACAGGAGAGCAAAGCAAAGCCATTGGCCTGGTGGGGCAGTCCAGATCCCTGCCTGGTGGGAATGTACCTGAACCCCTTGTTCCCAGCCATAAGCTTGGTCTGAGGTGCAGTGTTGGTGCCTGGATGTTTATACACTCACAGCTATTAGGGTCTCCCAAGTGCTAAAATAAAAGTAAACTTGTCCTGGACCATAACAAGAGCCCCAAATGGGGATTCCCAAGGGCCCTTTCTTTGCCAGGCAGCAAAGAGGCAGAGAGGTTTTGCTGGAGGAGAGGGAGGAGGTGGGAAGGGGCAGTGACCGGGGTTTGCCATGGGCTGGGGCAGCGTTTCAGGGCTGCCCCCTCCTCTTCTGTCAGCTCCCGGAAGCCTCATGGCCACTTTTTAAAATTCCTTTCCCAAAGAGACTGCCAGGGTGGAAGGATTGTAAAAAGTTCACCCCCTTGTCACGAATGCTCCCGTTCTTCCGGGGCCGGTGGGCAAAAGTTGTTAGCAATTTCCTCGGGCCGTGACCTTTGTTTTGACCGTGGCAGAGGAGGATTGCAATCCATCAAACCCTCTCCTGGCCTGGGGAGAGGGCTGAGAAGGGGGAGCCCTTACGAGGGGCAGGGGGCACAAGGACACGGCTTTGCCCCTCAGGTCTGGTGAGGAGGCAGGGGGGAAACCTTGCTGCTGGCTCAGCTGGAAACTCAAACTTCCTGATGTGGGATTCAGTGAGGAAAACTTCACTGTGTGGGCCACAAGAGAGATTTGAGAGTTTGCTTTCATTTTCTTTCCCAAGAGGGATACTGGATTACAATTTGCTGCATCAGTAGAGTGGGGAAAGATGTCCTGCAGAGCTTGTGCCCCGAGCCAGCCCTGCAGACCAGCTGGCTGCATCAGCAGTGTAATTCCAGCAGGAGCTTGGGCAAAATGGGAGATGCCAGCAGATTTACAACCTCCCAAGTCCCAGCCCCTACTGGTCCCTGGTTTTCCAGGCTGCATGGGTTTTTGGAAGATCCCATAGGACTGTGTTTTGTTAGGAAAATCAGCGGCAAACTAGAACTCCCCCCTGGGAAATGGCTGGCTCCCACAGACAGCTGCCTCTCCACTCAAGTTCCCAGGGGGGCAATTCATCCCTGGAGCATCCCTGGTGCTCCCCTGCACCCTGGTGTCCCCTTTGAAGACATACCTGCATATGAAACAAATCTCCCCTGAGGAAATGCAGCCAGTGCATACCAGTCTACTCCGCTTCCCTTGGCTGCCTGCCCCTGCCTCCCCTCCCTCTGATCTCCGCTTCCCCAGGGAAATGCATCCCACGGCACTTCCTGGCTGTTAAATACAGATTCCCTGGGGAAGTTCCTCTGTCAGTTATCACCCTGATGAGGCCCTTGGAGAGCACCTAGGTTTTGGGGTCAGCAGGGAAGGTTGCAATGTTTCACCTGTCCCCTTTGTAACACCACGCATGGCCTTGTAACACCCAGACCTTCCTTCCCAGCCCAGTCACTTGCATGACAACCAGGGCAGATTTTTCCCTAGGAAGCAGCTGTGTGCTCACTTCCAGACACAGCAGAGCATGATGTGGAGAAATGTGCTGCTTATTTCCTTGTTTGACAAGGATCTGTTGAGCCTGAGGAGAAGAGAAGAAGACCTTTTACACCTCGAACTGAGAACCTTAGGCTGTGTGAGGTAGCTCCTTGGACTGGGAGGCACATGAGTCCCCCAGAAGGTCTGGAGAAGGCAAACCAGACCTCTCTGTAAGAGTGATCCTCTGCTTCCATGTCAATTGCTGCTATGCCTGAAAGCCTGTGTGCCCAAATGCCCACACCACTTCCCTCTGCATCTGTATTTTGTCTGCCTGACTCATACCAGACCCAATCCTCTCTTTGTCTGTGTGCACTTCAGTCAGCAGCCGTTGACATCCCCCCACACCGTGATCAGTTGTGCAGAGATTTTGTACACTGGCTGTTGACCCCAGGCCTGTTGGCATTTAGCATCTGCCACCACCAAAACACTAAACACAGCCCTCCTTGTCATCCTGTGTCCCATGCCCATCTCAGGGAGCATGTCATGCTGTCTGGGCTCAGAGCACCCATTCTCAGGCCTCACTGAAATTAAAGCCCCAAAGGCTGCTCTCCTTTCCCCAGGCCCTGCTTTGCTGCTCTCCCTGCAGCCCAGACACCCCTCCGTGCCGTGCCCACAGCTCCGCGTGGCTCAGAGAGGTTTGAGGGGCTAAAGCCGGGCCCCAAAGCGCTTGCCCCGGGTACTGGCGGGAGTGGGAACGGCGAGGAGCCGGGGCCGGAGCCACAAGCGCTGCCTTTTCAGCAGGGCTGATGCTGCCTGGGTGCTTTGAAGGAGAGGGGCCATGGAGCATGGGAAACAGCACCAGGCTTTGGGTCTGCATCCCCCTCTCCCAGGCACGCATGGCTCTGGGCCTGCCCCACAGGCGGATGCCCACGGACCAGATGTTCTGGGAGATCAAAGTGGCTGCTCGCTGCATCCTCATTCACGTGTGTGCACACACCCCCCTGCGCCTCCCAAGAGACTCATAATGCTCTCTATCTTCTCTCCAAGATATTTTCCTTCCCTTCCTTTGTTTGCTTTCCAAACCCCCATTTCTTCCTTGGCACTCTCTGCAGTCCGGGCGCCAGCAGGGAAGGGCAGCCTTTGCTCCCACTAACCACATCCAGGGTCAGGGGCTGAGCCGGGAATGCCTCACGGGTTTTCCGCCCTGCTTCCCTGCCTCTGGCATTTGGTGCTGCTTGGGTGGGAGGCACAGGGACCTGTCACCCAGGGGGTGCTTTGCAGCACCCCTGAACCTCCCACCCCTGACGGCTGGGAGGAGCTGAGCTGAAGCTCAGCTTCCCACAGTGACCAGGAAATCCCCTGGAGACGTCTGCCTTTGCCCCCTGCAAACTCCTGCAGCCCTCTTACCCCCTCATAGTCCTGGGGGGGTTTCTCAGCCTCTGCTGAAGTCCTGAGACCCCTGTGGATGCACTGAGTGGGATACAACACCTCTAGCACAGAGGTTACTACTATTCACCAGCATGGAAAGCCTTTTTGGTACATCAGAGGTCTCCAAAGTGAGGTGCATGCAGAAGAAAACACTGTTGGGGTGCAGGAGGAGGATACAGTTTGCACTGTTAATAAATAAAAAAATATTTATTTCATATTTATATAATCCTTTTTTAAATTTCTAGTTTTGTTATGCTTTATAATGTTATTTGTACAGTAGCACCTGCAAATAATTTATAAATCGACATATTTATTTGGGGCATATGCCCCCAGTGTGTTTTTTACTTTTACCAATATGGGTGCACAACCAAAAGGGCTGGCCTAAATTACCAGCCAAAAGGTTGAAGTCAAAGCAAAGGGTGATGCCTGCATGCCAGAAACCCACTCAGCAGCATGGACACCTCTTTATGGAGATAAAGCAGCCAGGCTTTGGTGAGCTCCAAGGGTTTGCTCCAAAAGTTTGCCTCTCTCCTCTTTTTTCCCCTAGCACAACACAGCCAGAGACCTTCCAGTCACTACGTGTAGCTGGTGCTCCATGAAAAAGGGCAACACAGGATGAAAAATGGTTAGCACAGAGCAATAAAACCATTCAGATGCAGGGAGATATGGTAGCAATATATTACATGGGGAACAGAAAAAAAAGCCAGATGGTTGATCCAATTTACTTTACAACTCCAGATGACTTCACAAGAGGTCACTTGGTGAAACTGAAAGGCAAATGCTTCAGCTTGGGTGAAAGCAAACAGCTCGTGCCTGCCAACGTAACGCGGAGGAGACCGAGGAATGTCCTGCTGCAGAATGGCACTGACAGAGCTGCAGAAGTAATGCTTTTAAAGGTTTTTAATAGGTTATCACCTTTAGCCTGCATTGCAGCTGTAGCCACAGTTATGCTGGGATTAACACATCCAATGCCAGGATTTTAGAGCATGAGTGATGAACTGCTCATGCTCTTCGTCAAGAATGGTTCCCCCACACACAGAACAGCAGCACTTCCTGCCACACAGAGGTGGGGTGTGGATGTCTTCAGTGTTAAAATTCTCATATGCCCCTTCCTAAAGTCCAGCGACTCAGCAGTCCTATCCCACAGAGCCCACCGGTGGTGGCAAGGACACCTGGCAAGCCACCCATGCAGCAGGTGAAAGGAGCCTCCCAATTCCTGGTGTCCCAGCCCTTGCTAGTGATGATAGCTAACACTTCAAAGTGTTTGGAGCTGAGAGCAGAAGCATGGAACAACTGTCTGTGCTTGAACTGCTCTATTTCTTATGCATGTGGGGAAAACAATCATGATTTCATTTTTTGGACATTATTAATTTTCTTGTGCTGCCACCCAAACACTGCTTTGGGATTAACTTGTGGCATATTGCTGCTGGTAGTGAGGCTCCTCTCTCCTTCTGCAGCCCTCTGAGGAGAAGCACCAGCCTCTCTCCAGATGTTCCAGAAAGGTTTTGTCTGTGACCACCTGAGTAAAAGTGGCCTTTGCTGGGAAAAGGAGTTACAGTGGCACTGCAGGCAATGGTCCCAAGCGAGCGAGGCAGAGACTGTGCACATGTGGATGAAAGAAATTTTGCAAGAGATAACTGCCCCCCTCAATGCCAGGAATACTTCAATGTGTCCCTCTCTCCCTTGTGCTCAGCTCTCCAGCTCAGACAGTTGGTCCCTTCTCCTGTCCACTTCCAGCCATGTGCCAAGGTGCTGCCTCTGTGTTTGGTGCCCTGCAGCCAGGGAGAGCTGAGCAGCCCCAAGGTTTGCACTGGGGTCGGGTTTGTGCAGTCATTTGGTGTTCAGGCAGTGCATATGTGGGCCAGGGGCTGACTGGGAAAAGGAGCTGATCTCCTGCAAACCCTCTTGGACATAGGAAGGAAAAATGGCCTCTAGAAATGCTGGGGGGGACCACCCCTGATAGTTTCTTTGCAGTCTCTCCCCACAGATCAGCCTTGAACTACCTAAAATAACGTGGTAGCCTTGATTTCCACAGCTTTTGATTTCCAGCATGTAACAAGGGCTGGGAAATGACATTTTTGGCACATTGTCAGTATGATTTTAACCCGAGAATGCTCCTGTACAGATGTTTTTCTTGCTTTCTCTAAAGCAAAGCCAAAGAAACAGTATGGGATGCTCTGAATGAGATGCCTAGGAAGACAGATTTGGGGTTTCCCAGCCAGCTCTACTTTGGCTGAGAGCAGCAGGAACGTCCCAGCCCTGGAAGGGCCTTCTTGTCACGGCCTGTTCCCTGCAAACATGTTTGAGAGGCAGGATGGGGCCCCCACCTGCCTCTCTGAGCTGCCTGTATCTAACAGCACACCCAGCCAAACCACGCTGAAGTCTGTCTGGGCTCTTGCTTAGGGCTAAACACCTTTTGCCAAGTTGCTTTACTGCACTATCAAGCCTTTGCTCCCCAGAGTAACAGCTCAGAGTTCACGTAACTAAAGAAATTTTTTTGCTTTGAATTTTCCCCTGGGGTGGTTCACTTTTATTTCCAAATTTTTCTGTTCCTCCTTCACTGCACTTTCTTTGGAAATGAATAAATGGGTAATTTTCTTTTGACCTCCCCAACTATTTCAGGCACAGGCTGTGTGTCCATGGAAGTGCTCCCAGCCTGGCTGCTCTGTGTGTGCTATTGGGCTGTGTAAGGCATGAGTTTACACTTTTCTATTTTCCAGGAGATGCATATTCTGCTTGCTAACAGCAGCAGGTCAGGACAGGGGCATGCAACAAGCAAGGTACCCTCCTTCTGCCAGCTTCTGGGTGTTTTCTTCTAGGCTTTCTCTCTTCCTGACACTTGCATACACTTCCAGGGATTATTCACACAGCCTGATCTCCCTGATTAATGTTAATATGCCTAGGTGTGAAAACTACCTTCTAAAATAGGGTTGTGATTCAGATGTGCAGGAACATTTCAAGTTCTCTGGTGACCACTTAGTGTCAAGCCTGCTCTTAAATTTTCCACTGCCAACTCTGCAGAGCAAGTGCAATATTATACATTTCCCTAACTCCTTTTCCATTAGGCCAAACCATCTCACTGTTAATCTGCAGTGCTTGCCTCTCCCATCACAACTTCATAGAGAATTTTTTCCTGATTTAATGCCTCCTTTGTTCCCTGTATTTGTCCAGTTTCTTAGTGTGCTGATCTGGTTTAGGGCTTGTTTAATGTGCCCAACTGGAATATTATGCATGCTTATACAAAGATGAATAAAGATCAATATTCTCACTGATCTGCCCGAGGTCATCAGGCTACATTCAGCAGTACAGTTCAACTTACAAAACTGTGCTGCAATAGTGCTCCAGGAGGAACTCTGAAATTGTCCTGAAATGCTGCTTTTGTTTCACATTTGACTTGCAAAAATCTGTGTACAAACACTGAAGGAAGTCTGGATGAAGACATTATAGAGTTGCTAACTACACTAGGAACACCTGGATGGGATATCCCATTTTCCTTGGTAACAGTTCCTATTACCTGGAATAAAGGACCAGGATGTTCCAGATAATGCCTCAGTCAGCTTGGGGGGACCTACAGGGGTACAAACCCCCTAGTCCTGGACTTCAGCTGTGAGGTACATAAATCTCAGACCCTTTCTTAATGACCTGCTTTGAATCACTGCTGTCATGGACTAACACGGAACACATTCTGGTGGACACCAATTTTTTAATCCAAGTGTAACAAGTTTCTTCCTCTTTCCTGAGAAGGAAGGTACAAAACTAACAGAGAAAAGTAAATGGTAAATAACTCCAACATCTTCCAGTGTGAGATTCAGTCTAACACTTATCTAGTTATTATTTTGCTTTTCAAAAGTGTGCAAGACCTGGATTTGTGAAGGTCTTGCTACCTTCATGAAAGAGACAGACCATCAGATCCTGTCCAAAGAGTCTCATTTTGTCACAGACAAGCATCTGCAAACAGCTTACTGATGAGCTGGATGAAACCATCAGAAAGGACCAAAACAAATCTGCTTCAAAAGGTACTCTCTGAGTCAAGAAACAACACAGCTAAGCATGCACATGCAAAGGCTTATCCTTCACTACATGTGTCACAAAACCAGAGCCCAGTGCTTAGCTGGGAAGCTGGATCAGTGACTGTTGCAAAGATAAAAGCTGTAACAGGTATCCAAAACCTAAAAAGAGGGGGACTTTAATCCAGGCACACTTACTGCCCAGTTACAGAAATGTGCTGAAAAGCAAAGCACTGAAGGAATAAATACCATAACCATTTATGTGGAAAACGAGCTGGCATCTAAATGCAACAGCAAAGAGCAGTAAAACCAAAAAATCCAACCTTGCTAAATAATCTTATTTCTTAAGAGCAAATTTAAAGCCTTTCTTCCAGAAACAGATTAAATAAGCTTGGAATGAGGATTTTCTTAGCAGTCAATCTCCATTTGAGAGGAATGAGGCAGTAAAAGGCTTATCTAGCATTTAGAGTCTACTTTACATGAGGGCACACACATTAGGGCCTCAGGTTAAAAACACTGCATAAAAAAACACTGTTGCTGCAGCTTGGCAAATGCCCTTCATGGCACCATGTAGAATTCCTACTGTTCCTGATTCACTGCAGTATTTAGAGAAGATGATTTCAAAACATATTTAAGTAGTAATTCACCAGCTTCTATTTTCCACAAAAGAAATCTCAGAATTGAGCATTAGGAAGAGTCAGGGCACAGTTTGGATCTCCTGCACAGAAGCAACAAACCTGTGATGGGAAATGGATTGTGTTTGTTTTATCTAAGCAGCACAGTTGTGTTACTCCAGGTCTCTCCTGTGACAGAAGATAAAGGGAGCAAAACTACTGACCCATTTTTCAGGCAGAATGATGCTCCAGAATCCTGGAGTCCTATTCAAAAGCCTTGCCTGCAATCCAACATCATTCCTGCAAATAACTTGACACTACTCCTTGCACTTGAATTCCAGCTTCACAGAACAGTTTATACAGCTCAGGCAGGAAGTCCTTACACAAACAATCCCACTTTTCAAAGGCTGCTGCCAATGCCCCAGAGAGAAGTGACAAGGAACTCCATACACACACACATTTTTATTTTAATAAATAGAGTTTTACAGGCTCAGGCTTGTTTTTCTTTTTTTAAATCACATATACAGAACAGGAAATGCCTGACCAAGTAACATAAATTGAACTACTAACCTTGGGAAGGAATACATGCCCTCTATAACACTGAAGACCATAACTGAAAGGGGATTTGCCATCAGCAGCATAGTAATTTACTTCACAGATCAGACAACTTGAGAGAGACGTGGCCAAAGCAAAGAGAGTGACCCTAAATGGACCACTTGCCTTTACAGAGTCACAACAGTGTAAGGAAAGCCAAGACCCCAAGTGCCTCCATTTTCTAGTGCCACTTCAGGATGAATATGTATGTCTTCACATCCTCTGAGCAATGCATTCTAACCACAAGTAGAGAGGCTAAGCACAGCAGGTATGCAAAATTATTCGATTGAAGAACAGATACTGGATGACACAGTAATGTTAAATTTCAAGATTTTAAATTAGCAGATGCTTTTGCATCCCCTTCAGTATGGCAGTGGAACAGATCCCACCTTCTCTCATAGAGGTTTAGTCCAAAAACTTCCTGTTGGCATTAGCACCAAAGAGAGCCACTCTGATTTCTGGCATCATCTGTAGAGAAAGAGCACATCAGTTATGTGAAATGGGCAATAAAACTGCTGTATGTTCTTCCTGCAGGCACTGTGGGATAGTTAGGTTGGCTTCAAAATTAACAAGTCAGCTCATCTGAGCTTTCTGAGTCTTCCTCTGATCACACATTGCCTGCTACTCTACAGACTGAAAGCACTGCCTGTACTGCAGCATAAGAAAGAGATGCCAGAGCTAGGGTTTTTTGCACTTGGGTGTAATAAGTCTCAGCCAAAGTTTGTACTCAAGCTAGCTTCAGTAATTCAAGTTAGCCTCAGCATCTCAGCATCTTGACTGCAGTGCAGTCATAACCAAGGCTTTCAGTATCATAATTCATAGTTTTATGCTTAAGCTTAATCCAAAAGGAATCATTCTGGGGAAAGCCATGGCTTTTTGCTGCACAAGCAACAGGTAATTTGCTTCTTTCCATTCAAAAATAATTTCCTACTTGTCATTCCCAATGAAATCTGATGCCACGCACTACTGTGACACTTTGGAAACACAAGGATTTTATTACAAGAACAAACTAGTTAATTGTATTTTGTTTACCTAGGTTGTTGGAGAAACTCACCTGCTGGGCTACAAGGTCCAGCCGACTTTCCAGGGTATTGGAAACTTTAATTTTACCATCACTGTTGTAGATTTCAACACCTCCAGCACTAAAGATGGCCAACAAAAAAAGAAATAATTCAGTGATATCCACAGGTCAGAGTCAGAATGTGGCAAACATATCCCAAATCAACATTTATAGGCAAGTCAGAAACATGGCTAAGACGTCTCTTTTTTAAAAAACAACCTTTTTGATCATGTTTTAATATGAATCAGCACAAAGAGATCCAGTGAAGCAGCAGTGCAAAGCATCTTTGGAGTTATAAGAGACCACAGCTATGTGCAAGGATCCTCATCAGCATATTTTAAATGTAAGTGGAGCTATGAAATTTGTCCCTTCAAAACAGCTTCAGGCTCTGTGTTATTAAGACAGTTGTTTTATTTTGAAAAGTGAGGAAAAGAGCTAGAAGTATTGTTTGTTGGCCCATACATAAGGATGACAGAATATACAGCTTTGTCTATGGTACCTCTATGATACCATGTGGAAATGAAGCCTTGCAGACAGAACAGACAGAAACCCCATCAAGTGATTATCCTGCAGCACCTTAAGACTCAGTTTGCTTCATCTTGAGACAAAAAGCAGGGCTACACCCATATTCTCTCTCCTTAAAAGACCAGTGGCTCAGTTCCTGGGCACAGTTATTCCCTACTCCAGCACTGTGAATCACGTTGGAGACTGCACAAAACTTTGCCTCACATTTTTGGTGGAGACAGTGCTTGTCTGGAGAAAACTGCAGTCTGTGTCTGATAAACTCAAAGTGCCAGTTCCACAAGAACAGCAGCAGCCACTTTATAAGGACATTCCATACTTAATTTTCTGACACTGATGTGAGCTGTGGGTTGAAAAGTTGCATTAAGTTAGTGCCCTGTACAAAACAATACCATTTTCCTTACATATCTTCTGGCAGGAAGCTGTCTTGGTCAATATGAACATCCACATCCCTTTTTATGGCATTTTTGTAGATGGGAATGCTCTTCTGTACAGCAGTCTAGGACACAAGATAAACTTCCAGTTAGCACTGACAAATGATACTGCAGCACTCGGGTTTGATCACTCAATCACTTGTACTAATAAAATGAAGGGATTGAGGCCTCTTTTTTTTTTTAATTAAGCAAATGCATTTCAGTTTGTCTCTTCAGCCAAACCCAGTTATTATTCTTAAGATTCTAGCCATGTCTAAAGTTTCCAAGGTAATATCCAAGCAGGGAAATGATCCCAGACTTTGGAAGCACATTGTAGCTGCAAAAGAAGTGCAACAAGCAAAGCTTGTTTTCATATCACACAGAGAAGGGGATTTGAGCAGCAAATATATGCAGTCAGGTCTCAGCCTCTGTGAGCACTGTCAAAATATTCCAGGTGTCTTACCTTAACCATGGGGAGATCCTGCTTCCTGCACCGAACAACTAATTTGGGCTCAAGCAGCTGGTAGAATCCCTGCAAAGAATAACCAGTCCAGTTTCAGGAAGTCAATGTTTTCTTTGTCAGAATTATTTAACCCCATAAAGGAAAGAAGCTGATCCATTTGAAACCCAAGCCCCAACAGTATCAGCCTCATTGATTTAGATCTTAGCTCACAAGTTCACCTCACACAGACACTCTGAGAGGACAGCATCAGCATTTGGAGAAGAGCCCAAATATGGATGATGTTTTTGGAACTCAAGTGCAACTAAAGATATGGAATTTCAGGTCTGTGTTGGCCATTTACACATAAGGATCACTGCTGTCTAAGTAGACAGAGCTACAACTAAGGCCCTGAAGACATGCAGCAGTTTCAGATGCCTGTTCTAATAACTCCTGCCTTGCAGTTCCTGTGGTAATACCTGAGGCTAGAACAGAATAAAGTATATTTAGTTCCAGTTTGAAGGAATCTACAATGATCATCTGGTCCTGCTGTGAGCACAGATCCCTCACTGGATGTAACATAACGAGCCAAGAGAAGTGTGGCCAATTTGCAAGAACAAGAAAGGTTTTTTTGATGTACAGCAACACCAGACCTGAGTGTGACAAAGAAACAACACGCAGTTGGAGGCACTACTGAGAAAACTCTGCCATCCAAGTGTGACAGGAGAGCTCGTGGATGGCTCCTGGAGTTCACAGCAACAGGACCAGTCTGTGCCAGAAGGAGGCACCACAGCTCACAGGACTGAGCTGGCCAAGGCTTCCTGGACTTCAGCTGTTCAATTCTGGGGCTTGAGGATGTTCTAGGCAAGCAAAGCTCTGGTTTCTGCCTTCTGTGACTGCTTCTGTCACAGGCACATTCCATACTACAGTAAATTTGTCAAAGCTTATTAAGTCTCAAATGTTGGAAAGGTTTTCGAAGCAGATATTGACTGACTCGTGGGTTTGGAGAAACAGCTTCTGACCAAGGTGCACTTGATCCAACTGATCACTACAGGAGCTCAATGTGTGCACCCTAAAATGTGTGTGGGCACAGCTGCAGTTATTCTTACAATGGAACTGCTGCTGGCATACCAGGCTCTACACCTCAAAATAAGCTGCAACCTTGTCTGTTCAGAATCCAAGACTCAAAGATATTGAAGTGGTATTTAAAACTCAGGGATCACCCAGCAGCATTTGATCCAGGCTCCAATACAACTGTAACTTTCAGAGGGCTATTTCTGACAAAAGAAACTTAGGGGGCTAGGGCAGCGATGATCCATTTTTTTACAATTTAAGTATTTACCTGTAGAACTAGTCCATCCAGCAGTGTCTGGTACCTGGCACTATCCTTCACCACCTTGGCAAGTCTCTGCTTGGCCTCATTCAGCAAATCCTACATTCAGAAGAAATCAGATCAGCAGAGCCCATCTGTTTGGCATTTGGTTTCATGCCTACCAACTTTCTGTACTTCTATTACAGCTCTCACACCCTGCCAACACGTAAATGTACACTCCAGCTGGTGTGCATCCAAGCTAGACCTCCATCTCTGTGCATGGCACACTATCCCTGCCCAACACTTCCCTTCTTCCTGCCCTGGGCTGACCTCATCAGAACCTGACAATAATTCCTTTTGTGTGAAAAACGGGAGAGCTCAGGAGTAAAAGGATGGTACTTAGAGTGTTAACTTAGATAAACTAAATATCTAGTAAATTATTGCTTAATGCAAAATAATACAGTTGTCCAAATAAATCTTTTCAGCTTTATTTATTTTTTCAGGCTGAGCAAAGAAATCCAATCTATTTTTCCATCATATAATATTCAGATTAGGTATTCTTTAATTGTAAGTAAATGCAAGTCAAAATTTAAAAGAGAGAGCTTATTTTTAATTTGAAGTAGCTCTCTTGATTATCGTTACTCAGCAAATCAGCATTGGATGGGGTTGAATTTTTAAGAAATTTTTAAAGAGTCAACTCAAAGCTCCTAAAACTGAACCATCAGAAATGCTTCAGAAAAAGAAGCTCTCTCCTGTCCTACCTCATAGTGTTTAGAAAAAGAGTGCACAGTAACACAATCAGTATGAGGATATAAAACTATCACAATTTACTGTCATGGTCAAACCTAGTTATTCTGTTCTCCCTAGAGTAACACTGCAGTTCTGGAACTGCTCATCTCTCTTCATGAAAGAAGTCAAAGATCTGATAAGGGAAGAAAGAGTGAGCAGCATGTGACTTTAAATGTCTTAAAATGAGGAAGAGTGTTTAGAACTACTCAGAAGCATGAGGTTGAGTCAGCAGATAAATGAGGAAGAGATTACCCAGCAGAGACTACCACAACAGAGTTAGCCCTTGAGCAATCCACCTTCCTCCTCTCTGGGAATACAATCTAAAGTTTGAAACTCGTTTTAAAGAGTCAATAAACTGGTGATTTTCTTCTGCTAACTCTTCTTTTTCACGGTAGCATCAACCTGAACATTTATCCCATCTTTAACTTTTGACTTCCAGGGGCCTCTCAAGCTTCTCCAACAGCTCAACAGCCCCATCTAGCAGAACATGAACACCCAAACTATCTCTGAGAAGGGGTGGGAGAGCACAGCAAACCTCAGTGAGCAGAACGGGGACACACTGCCCATGGTGAGAGATACACACAGGAAACCCAAACAAGCCTGAATGCAGCCTGCTCTGATGAATGATTACTCACCCTCTGTGTCAATACACACAATGGTCACCAGAACAAGAAGCAAAACTTTTCATGTACTGTGGGCCATTGAAGGACACAAAAAATCCCAGTTAGTGGTGTTTCAAGCCTCCTTGCTTAAGCCATGCTGCGTTTTTCACACAAACATTGCTTCAGGCAAACAGAAATTCAAAGTTCTACCAACTGTGCAAGAGAGAGCTGCTGCTCTTCAAAAAAACAAGCTAGTGTGCAAATGACAGATACAACACTACCTGCAATGCTCCTGACAGACCAATGTATTTCCCTAAAACAGCAGGTAATGGAAACTGAAAATAAGGAGATTAGCCAAGCTGGACTAAATCCTCGAGGCCTTTCCAGAGCAGCTTGGAAAGCCATTTTTGTACGTTGAAGCAAATGTCACTCAATCAAAAATCGTATTTTCTTTAGGGAATGGTTCCATTTCCTAACATATGGTAGAAACAGAGACTGTGTGTTTACTTCAGAGATACTCACTGCAATAAGGTCATCCCTTGCCTTGAGGACCTTCAGCCTTGCTTGATTCATCAGGTTGGACATCTGACTGCAAGTTGCATGATAAAGCTGAATCAATCCATCAGCCTTTGACAGAAGAACTGTAACATTTAACTGCACGCTTTGCATTTAAAGGTAACAATTCTACAACACCTAAAAAGAAGGGCTGTTCACCTGTTTGAACCTGTTTCTGGACTTGCACAAAAGATTAAGCTGCAAAACCCCTTTTTTGGTGAAGACCCAGCCAAACTAAACCCGACATGATCATCTGTCCCAGGGTAACAGACCAGGGTAGAGTTCTATATGTTAACTACATAAAGAAATATGAAGGATTCTTCCATCACACTAAGTTATACCATTGTAGCTCAGCTTTGATAATTTCTCCCCAGAAAAAAAACAGAAATTCACAATTAGAACGAAATATGTTGTCTAAAATTTGCCTGTTTGCAAGGGCAGAAGAATTTTGTATAAAATTAAGAACAAAATGTGAGCTCAGGCTCTGAAGTCAGCTGTCTAACCCAAGCAACTTACATTTTCTTTTGCTGTTCAATTTGCTTCTCCTTCTTTTCATAATACTCCATGATTTTCAGCCTCTGTGTCTGAACAAGGCGACCCTTCTCAATGTTGAATTCTTCTTCTGCCTACAGTAAAAATTAAATAACTGAAGTGGAAATTGATTCCTTGGGCTGAAAAAAACAGAACCAAAATGTAACACAGCACATTCACAGACAGGATAGGATGATACAATTTATGGTTCCATATAAAAACCCTTCATCTCTTTAAGTAATTCTTACACAAGGAGGGTGACAGCACAGCTCTTGCTTTTTTTTTTGTAAAGCCTCACCAGACAGAATGTAAAAAACACATGGATAATTCTCCTACTTATACCTGAGCATCCAATCTCAACTTCTGAATTCTGTTTGCTGATCTTCAGGAATACATGCTTTAGTACTGATTAAATATTTATGTAAATCTAAATCCTTAAGGGAGATTAAATATTATCAGCAACACATATGCTGAGTGCAATACCAACAATGCATTTCACTAGTGGTACAATGCAGACTGTTGGGGCTGAAAGGCACCATTAATCCTTCTTCAGTAAACATCTATACTCTATCACCAGGTTAATATTAAACCCAGTCTCTTGTGGCTTAACATAAGTGAAGCATTCTGCAAGTAATTCACCTCATGCCTTAAATACTAATTTAGTGGGGGAAGGTGTTCTACTTAATCCAATTGAGTCACATCACCACTCAGCTCTCCTGATTGCTTAAAAAAAGGGGTGAACTTTGATACAAATACATGTACATTCAAGAACCACCAAAACATTGACCAAAACCAGCTCTGAGTCATTCTCATTTGTCAAAAGCTAAGAAATGCTACCTTTATTTGGTACAACGTTTTTTGCTATGTAATAACTAAACAGAAATCAGCTGCAGCTTACAAAAGTTCCTAATTCTCTCTGACTGCAACTTTCAAAGCAGGATGTGGGATGCAGTTTTCCTTTTGCACTTACTGACAGTGAACTTCCATTTTTACCTTTGCATCTATTTCTTCAGCCTTTTCATTGGCTTCCTGCTCGATGAAAGCCATCATGTGCTTGATCTGTAACAAGAGAGAGGAAAGCAAATATTTTCTGTAGGAAAGGACACTGACCAGAGGAAGTATATAAATACTCATCTGTAGATCCTCCATATCCATTTACTATTTCATATAATATTGTTTTGCAAGGAAATTTAATTGAGCATACACACTAAAGAGTTAGTTCATCTTGACATATATTACAAGAAAACTATTTTCCCCAATAATTCTATATAATGCTGTTTCATTAACTGCCATTAGAAGAATGCACTTCCGGTATTCAACTATAAAAAGCCCAAAACAAACCAACCAACCCCAAAGTAAATTTGTATAAATGTGAGGCTGGGTATTTTTGTTCTTCATTAATGAGACCAACATTTTCACCCCTGGGATTATTTTAAAAAACCTCCCAAATTTCAAAAATCCTCCCACAGCAAAATGAGTCTGTTTGTTATGACATTTACATGAAACATAAACATTAACATAGATGGCATCTGAATGGACCTGGGCCCTCCACAGGTGAACAGTGAAGCAAAGCAAAGTGCTACTGACCACTCTGGTCAGATTTGTACAGCCAGAAGCTCCTTTGAACACCAGAGACACTCCTCTAGGAAAACTGTAATAAATTCTGTAAAGACTTACAAGGTCATTTTGGAGGGGCTGGGGAAGGAGACAGCGGCAACAACGCTCTGTGACCCAGAGCACATCAAGAATGTCACATGCTGCTTCAGAGCCCCACATGAACCAGTAAGTTCTACTTGAAAAACATTTCAGAAGCCACCTCAAAGCACTACAAAGCCCAGGTCCAGCAGCTGAAAGACCAGGAAAGCACTGAGACCAAGTTCTGTTCATCCATCACATGCCTGTCTGTGACCAGACCTCAGTTCAGGTTCCCATTTGGGGCAGACTGGAAGGACTCATTCCCAACCAAACTGCAGCTGGGATGAGGTACAGACACTTCCATGGCCACATGGAGCAGACCATAAAAACCTACTGACTTTCTGCTTGCCCTTAGTGATGAGACACATTCTGCAGAAAATCCAGTCTGAATAAACTCAACAAAAGACTCTCTTTTTAGAATCTCATGTTAAAATTAAGTGTTTTAAAGATATTAGAAAGGTGCCAAGGTGAAAACTGAGCCAATGTGCAGAACAGCACTCAGCCCATAGAGATGAAAAAACAGAAGTGAAGAGACAAGTGGAAGATTTTAAACACGTGTTAACACAGTGGAAGAAGTGAACAGTAACATCTACATCCTCAAAATCAAATCAGCAGGTTTTCTTTTAATTCGTGTCTTCAAAGACTTTCAAGTGCTTCTCTACCTACAGCATCATCTTCCTACCCTGCATTTCAGAAAGGACAAGAGAGGCATTTAAAGTAAGGATATTATTTTGCTGAATAGCCTATTGTTGAAGAAGACTGAGAACTAAGCAGCAGCAGCCTTTATGTTACTGAGTCACTTCCTCCAGTGTAGTCTGCTTTCTGAATTTTGGAAAAGCACTTTTAACAGTTCTGGGTGTTCAGGAAACATCCTCTTCGTAAAGAAAATGAATGAGATGGAAGCAAGCTAATATGGAATCCACTTCTCCTAGACTGATAAGACTGAACAGTGTTACTCTCTTTAAAAGCTGCTGTACTGAAATCCCCTTTTGCTTTTTATAGAAATGAAGAGAGATCCAAAGTAAGATTTTCACATCTATAAATAGGATTAGTTTTAATAACACTGACAAAAATGTATTTTGAAATGAGAGACTTATTTTAAAGCAGTATTTCCTATAGAAAGGAAGAAGGGGTTTTCCCATCAGGAGCAGAGTGATTATCCTTTCCAGGGGAAGTTCTAGAAGTTAAAAGTGACCAGATGGAACAATGTATTAAACACCTTTGACAGAACAACAAAGCAAGTCTGTCAGGGGGAAAAAGTCTCAATCAGAGATGATTTTCAAAGTGACAATCATCAGAAGTGTGGTGGCAAGGAGTTAAGAGGACCAGCTGGCAAGTTCATGCCAGATTCATCCACATGCAGGACTGTCAGCCATCAGCACTCTCCAGTTAACAGGATCATCCTGGGCTCAGGAGTGTACAGCACTGACAGGAATGCTGCAGATGTGAAATGCTATTAGTATTACATGTTTAATACATCACCAGAGCCTGAACTAACCTTTGAAGTTCAGGTCCATTCTGGCTGAGCAAGACCACCCTAATGTCACCTTTATTTTTATTATCTTCATGGAAGAGGCAGGGAAAAAAACCCAAGCTTTGCAGATAGAAGGAATACAATGTCATGTTACAATTCTCCTTCTGGGGAAAGGCAACCTACCAATTTTACTTTCATTGCAATGCTTCCTTGCCAAGAGAGTATGTTTACTGAATGAGAAAGTGAGACACAAGTACTTGTGATGCAGAGGACAAAGGAAACTCGCCTGATCTGCTCATCACCTGCAAGAAACTACCCACACCAGTGCTGACTGGATCTGCACAGCCTTTAATGCCACACACCATCTCCAACCCAGCTGAAAGCAGTTTTTTTAGCTGAGGGCAGTGTTTACTGTCAACAGGGACAGGGTGTCCTGCCTCTGGAGTGTCCACAGCCAGACTTCAGGGCTGGAAGTTTCCACTGCAAGGCAACCCCAGGCTGCACCACTCTGCTTAGGATGTAAACCTGAAAAGGGCATTCAGGAACGCTGAGCAGCCCACCCAAATGCTAACTGCAGGTAACACAGCTACAAGCAAAAAAGAGATGGGAAATCCTTAGGGAACCATAGAAGCATTAAGGTTGGAAGAGACCTTCAGGATCACCCAGTCCAACCATCAACGTAGCACTACCGCTGTAGCCTTTAAACCACTAAACCACTTCAGTCCAGACACCTCCTAAACACCTCCAGGGATGCTGACTCCACCATTGCCCTGGGCAACTTATTCCAATGCCTGACCACCCTAACAGTGAATTTCTTTTCTAGTATCTGATGTGAATCTCTCCTATCTCAGCTTAACGCCACTTTTTTTGGTTCTCCCACTGCAGGCACAGAAGAAGAGACTGGCCCTCACCTCTAAACATCTACCACAGCAGCACGTAAAAACACAGTACTCATCTAAAGCTCTGCATTTACCTGCCTTGGGGTGCAATTATACACTGCAGATACCACATAGCCTGCTCAGGAACCCTCTCGTTACAATCTGGCGTAACATGTCACCAAAATGCCTCAAGGAAGTTTCTCGGTGGGGTCCATCCACCCCGGCAGAGGAAAAATAGCTTTGTTCGGAGACTCCTCTTTCCAAGCCAGGATCCTTTCCCTCCACCGATCTTCCTTTCCCAGGGGGGCGCCCTGGCAGAGCAGCAGACCCGGGCCGAGCGCTGCACTGCGGGCCCCGGCGCCGTCAGCCCCGCTCCCCACGGCCCTTCGGGGGCCCCGCTCGGGCCGGGGCCCGCGGCCCTACCTGCTTCTGCACGTCGGCATCGCTGAGCGCCATGGCGGCGACGGTGGCGGCGACGGTGGCGGCGACAGGGGCGGTGGCGGTGGCAGTGACGGTGACGGTGGCAGCCGCAGGCCGCAGGAGACACGCCCGGTGCCGTCGGTGGCCGCGAGCGGAATCAGATCCGGTTCGGGTCACGGCCGGGGGGGGGCGCCACACGCCCCGCCCTCCGCGTCTCCGGACCAATAGGAACGCAAATAGTGTGTGACGTCATGCCGCCATATATGGCGGGGCGTGTGTTGCGTCACTGTCAGTGTGAAAACGGAGCCGCTTCACAGGAATGCTGCAGTGAGTTAAACCTGGCGCAGACAGAGGTGGAACACGGGAAGCAGCTCGCCTGTAAGGCCCTAAAGCAGCTTTGTGTTGGCAGTGCCCTGGGCAGGAGAAGCAGAAGGATGCAGCAAACAGCTGCACAAGGGAAGGGGCAGGACGGCCTTGCAGGAGTTCTGTGACTGCTGCCGTTCTTTTCCTTATGGCAAAATTCAAGCAAACTCCATCATCTATAATAATATTGGTTTGTTCTAATTGGCAAGAGGCTTCCATTTCCATTTGGAAATTTGGTGGAAGAGACAAAACCATTCATTTACAAATCAGTGTCAAATGCGGTATTCATCACATCCATGCTACTTCCTGACTTATTTCCATTTCCTTAATTTTTTCTGTGCTTTTTTTTTTCGGTGTGGAAAAGGTTATTATAAAACTATGTGTGCAACTTTGCTGTCTTTTCATATTGCCTTTATAATGCTTGTACTTCGGGTCTGGAGAATGCTTTACTATCACTTCAGGCGCCATCTGAATAATACTAAAACCAAGTTTTAATAAAGAAGAAATAATATATAGTAGTAAACGATAATGATGTCTATTATTATGAAATACACATTTCTAAATAAAATAGCAAATACAGTTGCAATTATATCCAGACTGGTTTTTTTCCGTGTGCCCCGCCTTGCCGGGGGCGTTCGGTTTGGGACTCTGACCCACCTCACCCACAGCTGTAGCCACGGAACCTGGAGGTCAGGGCCGCGGAAACTGAATTGCCAAGGGCTCCTTTTCCTCCGAATCCACGAGGAAAACGGGAGAGCTTGGCAGAAAGCTTCCCCCCACCCAGGTTTACCCTGGGGACGGAGGCTCCGTCACCACTGGGAGCCCCTCCCGCCCTTCCCCGGGCACTCACGTGACGCGGGCGGAGCCCCCGCCCGGCCCCGCCCCTCCCGGCGCGAGCCGTGACGCGCGGCA
>VZSE01010802.1:80410-255875 GCA_013398275.1 Promerops cafer | reverse complement strand
CGCCCGCCCGCCCGGGTATAAATATCTCATTCATCGCCGTAGTAACTGAGGGGCTTACACTGCGAGCGCCGGCGGCGCTGAAATTTGGAACGGCTTTTTTCGGCTTCTCAAACCCGAGTAGGCACGTTACAACAGTAGGTGAATGGAAGCTCGATAATAAAAGCTGTGTTTGTCGTAATTTAATGTTCTGGTGAGGTGGTTTGAAGCTGCAATGGATTGAGGACCTTTGTAGTGGGTAACGCATGCAGCTTTTGTTTTTCTTCCTAGAAGCGAAATCACAGCGTTTGCCTAGAATGCTCACTTAATTGCTTTTCTGTCAAAGGTCAGCTACAGCCACTGTCTAGATAAAGAACAATTATGTTTTCCAGTATTTCCATCCATTAAGTGCCACCAGAGGATCAGTAGTGGCTGCAGTATTGATTCATTTCCAGTAGGAACTGACATGTTTGAACTGAGTAGTTGTCAGTTTATTATAAACAATCTCTTAGTCATACCGTCATACACAGTTGGAAAAGTACTCTGCAGAATTTATCTCCCAAGCTGATCACAATTGGGTGCTTTCAATAGTCCTGCCTGTTATGGGAAGTGTTTTGAGAGACACCCTGCTACAAGGTTTAACTAGTCCACACATGCAGGTCTCACCCAAAATCCCCACACAGGCCTTCTGGTAAGGCTGCAGAGTGCCTGAATATTTTCCATCTTGTTGATATGGGGTGTGGCTTTGTCGACCTGCAACTCCTTGAAATTCGGTATGCTTGGTAAAGGGCACCGTGTAAACCCGGGGCTGTAGATGCAGCTGAGCTGAGAGTGGCTGCCTGTTGCAGAGATTGATGTCAGGAAGACAACCCAAACCGTGAGCATATCCATGTCAGGCGGCCCTAAAAATGATTTGAGCCGCAGTGCTGCCGCCGTGTTGCCTCTGTGCCTGCCCGTGCTCGGCTGAGCGCTCGCTGGCTGAGGCCGTGCGTGCGTTGCAATAATTCAGCAGCAGCAGGAGGTGTTCTGCCACAGCAGCTCGCGGGGTGATTGGGTTTGTGGCTGCCAAGTGAGGCCTGGTGACCCGGGCTCTAGGTGGGGAATGCAGCCAGCTCTGGAGTGACTCCGTTCCGGAGTGGAAGCTGAGGGCCGTGGTGCTGCTGTTTGGAAAAAGCTCTGGCAGTGCTGATGTTTCTGAAATCCATAGGTGACACTGATCGCCTACTGTTTCGTTTATAAAAACCAGCAGAACTGCTCTGGGCAGTAGAGCAGTGATGTTGCATTTTGGGGTTTGAATGACGCACCGTAAACACGTCTCGATGTGCGCTAGGGTTTTACAGATAGGGACTGAAACACAGCCTGGCCTCGTCGCTGGGGATTATATTCGCTGTATTCATTGGTAGGCTTGTGCTGCCCATTATCCAATTTATAACTCTGCTGTGGATTAGGACGTGACAGATGGGGAAATGTCAGTCCTACTGCAACTCCTGCTCTCAGGTCGCTTGAGCAGCTCAGCCCACATGAAACAAGTGACAGCAGGGCCAGAGGAGTGACAAGCTAAGTAAGCTTCAACAGGTACAGCCTTCTGTCCCCCAAGGGTGCAGAAACTGGGAAAGGTGATTTTTTTTTTGTAGGGAGTAATTGGTAATAATGTTGATCTCTGTAGCTTTTTAAGGACAGTATTCCTGCAGAGAACGTGTTAAATCAGAAGCAACCCTCTTGCCCTGGCTTTGAGACTTAGGGAGTCTGTGTAGCACCTTATTTCCTCTGCTCCATTGCATCTCCTGTACAAGCTTATCCTCTTAAACACTTTCTGGACTCTCTTCCATTTTGCTCCTTTAGTGGAGAGCTCTCTTTACACTGATCTGGTCTCTCAAGCTGTGTGTCCTTTTTCAATCCCACTCATTCCTGAAAAATGGCCTTTTCTGAGATATTTACAGTATCTGAGTCAATATTCTGTGTTTCTCTTTGTAAACAAAACCAGTCATTCGCAATCCAAAACGAGTCATTCAGTTACTGTGCTGGTGGTTTCTCTCAAAGGAAGACCAGTGATTCTGAAGTGCACTTCCACTCATGATATTCTATTAAGTGAATTTGAAGATTTCTTCAAGTTCTTAAGTGTCCTTTCTCATTTCATTATAAAACTGCCTCTGAAAATATACCCACCAAGGTAATTTTTTTTTATCATTCTTTCCCCAGGGAAACATTAGCCACTATTTAAATAAGCAGTGGTCTCATTCTCTCATCTCTGTTTTTTTTTCCCCCTCCTCCCCTCAGAAGTGCTGAGCCAAGCATGCTGTAATTTTTGTGAATTAGGCCTCCCTGTTGCACTGTGCTGCTTTGGATATCACGCTTGTTTTGATCAACTTTTTTTATTTCATTTTCTGCATTGATTTGGAATTATAGTTTGAAGAATAATCTCTGTTATATATCCAGACTTGTTCTTTGGTCCACAGCACAGTTTCTGGATGTCTCTGGACCATCTGTCAGGCTGATTTTTTCAGGAGAGATCAGTTCAGGTTGTCTGGAAGGGCTCCCATTCACTGTGTAGGCATTGCGAGAAGCATTTTGATTTCAGGGCTGTGGATCTCTACTGAACAAACCAGAACTGAAACATGCTGGGGAGCTTTTGCTTATTGGTGAATGGCACCTTTCACACCTGATGATGTGAACATGTGATGTGGTGATTGCGTGTGGTCTGAAGAGCAGATCTGTTGTTAAAGGATCCTAAAGTCTTCAGAGCAGTTATTTTTTTTCCAGATCCTCCTGCTCTATGGAAATCTCAGTTATGGAAGAGGCTCAAGGGTAACTGTGTTGTGCAAAAGCACAACTGTGTTGTGGTTCTGCTCTGCTGTGATTTCTTAGGTTTCTGAAGCAGGGTGTGTTGCCCGTGGAGCACTTTGGGATGGAAGAGGCAGCATAGACGAAGTGTTGACTCCAAGTTTATTGTTTCCTTTCTATATAATTCACTACTTTGGTTCAAGCTGTAGGAAAGACACAACCAAACCTTTCTAGTAAAGGCTTTCAGGCATTTTTAAAAACAGAGCAAGAGGCAGGGCTGCCATAGTATGGTCTTCATGAGAGAGCCCTTTTCTGTTTTCAGTACTGAACGAGTTTCAGAAACCAGAGTTTCTAAAGAGAATAGTCAGCCAATTTTACACCAGCTCTTTTCCTTTTGCAGCTTTTAGTTTGGTGGTAAATTTTTCTTTGCCAACCTACCTACTCCCACAGCAACCATGGCACAGTACAGTTCTAGTTCTGTTTATCTGCAGTAACCAGTGTACAGCTGCTGTTAATCTGAATTCCTTCTCAGGGAGGAGGGATTAGAAGTTAGCCCAGACATCTTGAATAGCTAGACAGGTAAGTGCTTTTCTTTTGCTTTCTCGGTTTATTATTATTATTTTCAATCTTGAGGCTTCATTTGCAGATTGTTCTTTGGTTTTGGAACCTGATTCTTTTGGTCCCAAGGCATTTCCAGTGCAATCCATAACTCTCTTGAGATGGTTCAGTTTCTCTCCCCTGTATATAGCATTTTGCTCATTCTAACTGCTTTAAACTTTAAACTTGATAAAAACTTTTCTTCTAAATGTAACTGCAGTCTGACATTACTAAATTATCTGGCTCTTTCAGTGCCTGTTCAGTAGCTGCTCTGTAGCACAAACTTCCTTGTGTGCCTTTCATTTACACATCCATTCTGGTGGCCAAGAATGGGCTACTGCTTGTTTGGGAATGACTCTTTGAAGTCCTAGAGAACTTAACTTAAAGAGTTTGTCAGAAACCCCTGGATAGTATTATTTGATCCATTAAGCTGACAGCATGTTGGAAATAGTTATCCAGACTTTGCCAGACAAAAAGAGCTCAAACGTTGATTAATCTCAAACATCTTTTTAATCTGTTGCATGGCTTTTTTGCCACTTCCATGCTGTTGCTTGAGGTTTTACTTTTTACCATGTTGTTTTTAGTTTCTGTCTACCTTAGTTTTTCCTGCAGGTCTTATTTGGATATTTGAAAAAAGCAGCAAAACAATTAGAGTGAAACAGGGAGAAGTTCTTTGGCCAGATGTTGCTGTTAGGTGTGGATTTCTGGTTTATACTTAATAATGTCTGGGTGAGAAATCCAGGACGAACAACCATCTGTGCTTCCAATCCCTACAATGAATGTGGAATTTACTCTGTTGACCATATGTTTTCCATTGCTGTTGGAACAGTAAAATTAATTCAAGGCAATTGTGGTCACTTTTTCTGCATTACAGTTTTTGAGCGTCACAGTAGCAAATCTTAGAAAGCAGAGAAAATATGCATGGGAGGCTTTGGGAAAGGGAGACTCCTCAGAACTTGTCTTTTTACCACATGTTGTGGTTAAGGACGAGTTCAGAATCCATCAAAACATGAACACGTGTGGTTTTGTGTGTGGTTGAGCTGGGAGGTGTTGGGAGGAGGACACGTGGTGAGGGACTGCTCGTTTTGCTTCCATGGGAGTGTGAGCGTGCCGGGCAGGAGTGAGAAATGCCACTGCTGGCAGCAGCCAGGGAGCTTCACTGGGGCACAGTTGCGTTGACTCTGCATGGGTCTTATTAAAACAAGAATGCATAGGATATCAGGGAAAAACCTGGATATTGCTTCAGGATTGTTACATAATTCCTCGTTACGTGTGGGTTCATGACCTGTTGCAGCCTTATAAACCAACAAACAAAACACTTCACTCTTCCCTGACAGCCTTCCTGGCTCCCCAGAGCGCAGCCGACGTGCCCCACGCGAACACAGCCAACCCGATGGCGTCCGCTACTGCCGTGCCTGTAGGATTTCACTATGAAACCAAGTACGTAGTGCTCAGCTACCTGGGCCTTTTAGCACAGGAGAAGCCACAGGAGCATCCTCCTCCAACTCAAGGTAATATTTGCATATTCATCTCTAGCCATTTACGTGTGCAGCTGTATTTGCAATTAGTTCTTCAGGTGTTTCTGCAGGCATGCAGAGTGTGAGCCTGATGTTCGCTGTAATGAATCTCTTGGTTTATTCAGTGAGAAATGAATAAATTTCAATTGAAAGATGAGAGATGCTGATGGAAACAAAGCTGTTTGTATGTAGATTCCTGTTTTAATTTGAGCTATGCCTGGGCTGACTGGTGTTTAGGAAGCAAGTAAGTGGTTTTAGTCACTGTCTTGAGGCTGGGGGGATGGATATGTGTAACCTTTGTTGAGCCATCATGAGAATTTCAGCCCATGCTTGCTATTTTTTGGGGACACAAGTAGAAGTAAGCAGGGGTGAGGTGGTGTTTACAGGCATAAACAGAGTGGTGTCTTGAGCAATCTCCTGTGCTAAATAGTTTTGCCCTGTTACACTGAGGCTCCTGTTGTTGTCAGTCAGTGCTGGTGCAGGGATGTGGCCTATGCTACTTCTGTTTATTTATTTACTTATGAGAAGTGAAGAGTACACAGAGTCAGATGTTTCTTCCAGGACAGGTTTATGGATAAAAGAGGTTAAATAAATAAATAGAAGGCAGAATAAAACAAGTTTGGTAGATTGTGTTTCACATAAACCTAGGGGGTAAAACTGTTCTCTATTTTGTGGTGGCAAGCACTTAAACAATGTTGTTTGTCAGGATTTCCTGGGTGACTTGTCACTTCTTAATGATGCTTTAGTCACTACCAGTTCTGTGATTCAGAACTTATTCTGATGAAAGGAGAATTAAAAAAAAACCAAACCAAACAGACAGTCTTCAGAATCTTTTTTTTCTTTGAACAATCATTTAAGAATGCATATGCTGTCATTTACTGAACTTACCTGTCATGAAGTGAGAAATTCCTGAAAAGATTGCATCAAAGTTATGACAGAACTGCCTTTTAGTTTGTCACTAAATCACATAGCACATGCTGGTTATATTATATATAATTCATTAATTAAAGTTAGTATATTTAATTCATAAAATTTACCTTAGTATATTTAAGGTATGTTTGCTACTTCCACTTTGACTGCATCTGTGGTCCATGAAAGGAGAGGCACCTTAGCTGTTTCATAAAACCCTTTGTTTCATAAAATCCTTTGTTGAAAAATGTTCTTATTTTAGCAATAGCATCTCATTCTGAACATCCCACCCATTTATAACTGGGCTGTAACTGGAGATGTATTGAGTACATATAAAGGTTCAATGTGTAAGAGTCTTCTTTGTTCTATAAATAGAACATTCAGAAAGGAAAATGTTAGCATTAAAACTTTTTAAAAATGATTTGGCTGCAGTTACCTTTGAAGTATTTGCAAATTGAGGTGAAACCTTTCAGTTTCAGAATCAGTTGATTCTGATTACTGAAACCTCTAAGCTTCTAATCTGAATTACAGAGTATATTTAAATTTTCTAAAGAGGAAGCTACAAATGCTTAAATGGAAATTTTTTAGTCACTTAAGAGGACTTTACTTTTCAGCTATTGTTTAGATGTGTTAGCTTGTGTGACAGCAGTCTGTAGTTAGACTTGCTACTGAAATACTCTAAAGCATTCATACTTTACAACTTCTAAAAAGGAAATCTTCCTACATTTTCCCCACCTCATTTCCCAAACCAGAGACTGACCACAGTATCTCCTCTCCTGGTCATGTTTCACTTTAATTAGGCCTCTCTTTCAGTGTTTTTGTTGCTTTCTGATCAAAGCCTCTGGATTAAATAATTTTGCCTTACTTTTAATTTGCCAACTTGTTTCTCACTCTGTTTTGTAATGCTTTGAATGGACTTCAGGCTGTATTGAACTGAGCAAACATTTTATCCTTCTGCTTCAGGATTTGTTTCATTCTTTCCTAACTCACTTTTCCTGGTGGTGATTTTCTGCCTTCCATGCTTCTGAGAGGTTTCTTTCGTCTGCCAGCTACATTTTAAAAATCCTTTCTCCTACATTTTCTCACCTTGCTTGTAATGAAGCAATGTTTGAGCTGCACTCCCGGGCTATGTGTGGTTATTTCAGAGTGCTGTGTGCACCTCCATTGACTGTTGAGCAGCTTGTATACCCAGTGTGTGTCTCCTTGTTGTTTGGCACGTGGCTGATGCCTGCTTGCTGTAATCTGCAGTCCCCTAGGAGGGGAGCACAGCCCATAATGGATTTTTCCTGCCCTGCCTAATGCACTGCTGGGAGGTGCAGCTGGGTGTTACGGTCCCGGGCGTGAGCTGAGAAACCTGGTTAGAGCAAGAGAGATGGGAAATGGAAATGAACTGGTGTTGACTGGAATCCCGCCCTGAGGAGGAGACTCCTGGGTTTGGTGACAGATACAGGAGGAGTTACAGCAGCACAGCATTGCTGCCTGCTTGTCAGTGTGTTTTCCAAGCACTGTCACCAGCTGTTGATACAACACTTTGAGTGATCCCAAATTCCTTCCATTGTGGATTTCTGTGGCACTTCAAAATGCTGGTCCAGGAGTCTTTCTACTCTATGGCTGAACACCATTGATTTGTGAATTGAGAGGATTCCAATAAAAACACCTGTCCTTAATCTTACTTTGCTTTGATTTGGTTATTGTGCTGACAGACCTTCCATGGGAAGCAATGAAGCAGCAATTTTGCTTATTGCCTGTTTCCTTTCCAGTTGCAGAACACTCCTGTATTTTGTGTTTCATTCATATCAGGCCGTGACTCTGGTTTGCAGTACTTTCTCTTCATTTATTTTTCTTAGATCCAAATAAGACTGTAGTCCTGGTAAGTTTTGTGAATCATATTCAGTGTAATGGGAGTATCCAGGAAGACAAGTTTTAGCTTGCCCTGGTGGAGTTAACCTCCTTGTCTGCCTGAGAGGGAGAGTGAGGGACTCCTCTAGAGGGCAGTTCAGCGCAGGATCCCAATTCCAGCCACCTTGTGTCACCCACTGGAGGATCTTCTGCCTTTCCTTTGCATGTGTATGGAGCATGGGAGATGAGGAAGAAAGGTGCACTAGGTGTTGTTAGGATTTCTCTATTTCCCTTGAGTCTCCTTCTACCACAGTCTCCCAGATTTCAGCGAAGTTTCAACACTCCAGTTAAACTAGGAGGTGTATCCAGTGAGTCAAAAACACCCAACCAAAGAAGTGATCCTTCCCAAAAGGAGTAGTACTATTTTATCTCTGCCAGAACTGGTAGGAGAGATTGAATGTTTTTGTTTGTTCCCCTTCTTTCCCTCCTACCATCATCTGCCTCTTGTTTTCCTGCATTTTGTACTGTTTTTTTTTCCTTGTGTATGTCTTTCTGTTTCAAAAACTGAGATAAGACTAAAACTTTAAGATAGGTTGATTGGTTTCCAGTTAAAACTTCTCATTTTTTGCAGGCCTGATGTGCTCTGCAAGACTGATGGTTTTTGGAGGGTTTTCATTCAGTGAATAGAAAATTCAGAGAAGTTACATAGAAAATTACATTGCTGTGTTTCCTTTTGGGTCTCTTGGTTGATCTTGGTTTTGTTGCAAGAAGGATGGCTTCAATTACAAGCACTGAAATCACTGCTGGCTTCAAGCAAATAAGGTTGATCTAAATCAACACCTGATGAGCACTTGGAAATTTTTATTTTGCTATCTTCTTTTCAGCACAGGAACTGAAGAGAGAGCCATCCACAGTATTCCAGAGTCTTGAAGAAAAGACAGTTTTACTGGACAAGCCAATCTTTTAACATTATAGCTCTATAGTGTTCTGTAATGGATTTCAGTGTCTCCAGAGGTAAATTCAGCAAATTTAACTGGCCAGTACTTTGAGAGATGTTTCCTATTAGTTTTGCCAGAATAGTGATTCTGCATAACAGCCCGCCGTTATTATAATAACAATAATATAAAATAAACAGTTGCTGTGTATTTAAAGCAAAATCCATTAGCAGTAAATTCTGTTACTTTTTGGTAGGTTTTCAGGTAGGTGAACAAATCAGATAAATTGATAAAACATAGAGAGTAGCATCACCTGTGTAAGTCGATGTGTTTTGAGGCAACAGATGAGTACATACATTTAAAATGTGTGGAAGCTGTCAGTTGTCTGTTCATTAGATTGTGGAGAGATGCTTTGTATTTTTTCAAAACTCTTGTCATACCTATAAGTACTGGTTCAGACACAGAAAATAATTAAGTACTGGAAAACATCTCTACACTTTTCCCCCTGAAGTCATTCTCATTACAGAAGCTTCCACTTGCTGCAGTTGTTAGTAGTACTAACTTTTCAAGTGAGTCAAAGTACTTTGGTTTTGTGATTCAATGTTTCTTTGTATTTTATCAATTATTTTATTTTCAATGTATTATAATTGTTTCTTTGTATTTTATCAAGGTAGTGACTTTTAATGTCTTTCTCTTTTTTAATCTACTTCCCCATTGATTGACACCATCTCATGAGCTTGTGGCTACGACAAACACTGTGAAGAAAAGTAGGTTTTCTGTGTTTTTCTTGACAGAGTGAAAAATCTTAAATAATCCCTTAGCTTACAGAGCATCTGAAAGATTTATAGTCAGTGCCACTACTGCGTGGTGACATAGATTAGTCAAGAGGTGAGCAAGGTTTTGACAGTTTTACAGTTTCACTGAGGTGCATGCTATCCACAGTACTTTAATCCAATTAGCATGCACAATGTCCTTTTGACCATTTATTATCTTTTTGGAATTACCATATGAAGTGCTGTATGTAGTTAGTGATCAAGCCATTTTCCAGGTTTCCCACACACATGCTACCTACTGTTGGCTTCTAGGAAACTGAGTTTTTTAGGTTGTTTTATCTTAGATGATGAATTTTCTTGTTAGAGACCTTCCTCTTAGGGAAAACATACCTGCTTGGGCTGTAAAGATTCACACTGTAGTCAGAGCAGTCCAGTTCATGATAATAAGGGAGCTACTCCCTGAACTGAGGCAAGGAAAAGGAACTTTTTGGGGTGTGAATTCCCACTTGATTAAGCCCACCAAAGAAAAAAAAAGAAAAAAAGAGTGCTAGTTGGCAATATCTTGTCTCTTTTTAATATTTTAGACTTTTTCAGTTTCTTTTAAACTGAGCCTTCTTATGGTTTATAAAGAGTTTCTTTTAAACATTTCTGAAATCGAGGGCTACATCTGTGTGTGGCAGTCCATGGTCTGGAGTTTGCTGGTGTAATGGATGTACTTTTCATTAAAGGAAACAGATAAATACATTTATAAAGAGATTTTGTATATCTTTGTCACTTCTCAGTGCTTACAGTAATTTTAGAGTCTTACGTAATGTTTTAAATAGTGTGAGATGTTAAAGAAATATTACAGTCATGCTGAAAGTAAATTTTTAAGTCAACTGGACAGAAGTTAATATAGAGACCTAGGAGAACTTGAAAACGAAGATATTGCTAAATTAAAATTACAGGCATGAAAGAAAAAGAATCAGGAGCAATCTGTGACATCAGTGGCTTTCTTTTCCAATCATCCTTCATTCCCTTGAACTAAAAAGGCATAACATCTTTTCAGTCTCTCCTTAGAGTTGCTGTTGTCCCTTGTTAGCTGAAATTTTGGCTCAAGCACTGTAGAATGAGATGTGCAGACTCTGTAGCTCTGATGAATGACTCCCCATCCCTCCTCCTCCAGGGCTCAAACCTGGCAAACGGGTTAGTCTTGTATTGTTACTGAGCTTCTGGAGTTTTACTGAAATATTACATTTATTTAGTAGTCAGATGCTCCCTTATGCTGTGCTTGATGGACTTTCAGAACACATTTTCCTCTGCTTTTTAGGTTACTTCCCAATACCTGAAACCCAGAATCTTAACAGGAACATAACTGGGCCAAAGTGAACATTTATTCCATAAATAGAAAGTAGAATGCACTAAGTTGGTTGTGTAAGAACACGTAACAGAGGTTTGTTATGCCTCTGGGCTGGGAAGAGGCCTTGCAGAGTTGGTTTACCCAAAGCCCAGAAGAGGCAAACCCATTTCTTGAGCACAGGAAAGCATTCAGTGCTTCTGGCTTTCACAAACCCCATTTCTGGTGTGACCATTTGCATCTTTGATAATGAAAATATATTCTCTTCTAAAATAAACTGGTTTTACTCTTTTCTTCTACCTGTTTGTGACTTGGAAGTTGGCTAATTGAGAAGAAGATACCCTCACTTAGGACCTTTGCTGTTGATGTTCTCCAATGCTGTGTGCAGTGTTTGTTGGTAGCAGTCAATACCCAGGAGATGCAGAAAGCTGAAATCCGTTCTTTATTGGGGGAATAAACTTTATTAGTGCAAAGTCACTGCTCTGGGAGGGGCAGGGTTTTGATGTTTTGGCATGACTGAATAGTCAGGTGCTCTCGGAATCAGCAGCTGCTGCAAAGTTGTGGGTGTTACGAGATGGAAACCATTGACTGCAGTGCTGATTATCTAAACAGCTCTTTTGTACACTGGCAGCAGTGGAATTTCTCTTCCTTCCATTTTCTGGGTGACTTCTTATCAAGTATGACAGCTTGTCATGGCTGATCATCGTCACATTAGTCCCGTGAGAATGGGCACGCCTCTGTCCCTTCAGACACGGGGAAAGCACAGGCTCACACAGGGGTTGGCACTTGCACACACTTGTTGCACTTGACTCCAGAGCAGTGGCTCAGTTCTTCAAAGAAGCAACTGACAGGGACTGACAGGGCATTAAGCAAAAGGAGGAACAGTTTGCTTCTCTCTGGAATTTAGTACTCAGAGTGGCAACGAGACGCTACTTGGGAAGGGATTTAAGAAGCTAAGTAAAGTTAGTGTGAACATGTGTGGTTAAGTCAAATGGAATTAAACTGACTGGTCACAGAAGTATATGAAAACATTTTAAACTGACTTAAGCATACATTGGTTTAGAGGGATCCTTGTGCTGAGTTTTTAAGCATTAACACACATTCAGCAGGTTGATACTGTGGATGTTTAACATATTTTTCATATGTAGGAGACCTTGAAAGCTTATTGTCTAGTGGTTTTTTAAATACAGAAAATGCACAGTGTACTTCACTAGGGCAGTACACACATCTGTGTGTGTTAAGTGTTTTTATGGTTTTCACACACCCTTTTATGAAATTTAGTGGTTATACGTGTCCATTGTGGAAGGAAAGGGAAGGCAAGACAACGCTTGAAGTGGGTTCCAGCAGAGAAACAAACTAAAGAAAACAGGCCCAGGCCACAAAGCTGTCATTCACAAGACCACCAAATTATGATTTAGTGCCTTCAAAACAGGAATGCAAAAAGATGTGCCAGAAAGCTCCACTGGCTGTTACAGGACTTACCTGAAAATCTGGATGTGAAATGAAAGTGATGAGGAGGAAATTGAGTCAGATGATACCAACATTACAGATACAAATCCTTTTTGTTTTCTTCAACTGAGTGAAGAATGTCTGTAGAGCAGAACATTGTCTGAATGTCTAGGTAGAAGTGTAGCCCTTGGTGCAGGTGCAGAAAGGGTGAGAAATTCAAATGTCCTGAATACCTGAGTTTGTTTGGAAACAGCTTTGTGTCTCTTTGTACAGCATAATGATTAAGATGATTGAGAGTCTGTGTAACCCTGACTGATACGGCTGAAACAACTTTTGTTACCAATATCTAGGGTCAGCACATAGAAAATGTATTTGTGATCCCAAACCATGGCATGTGACCTTCTGGGCATATGTAGCCATTTCAAATTCCTAAATTTCTTGGTTAAGAAAGGAGAATTGACAACTGACTGACAAGTGAGGTCCTTTGCCTCTAGTCTTACTTGTGAACTCAGTGTTAAATTGTGGCCTGTAGACTCCTGCTGACCAGGGAAATGACGCCCAGTTCACAGGTTTCAGGATTCTTCATTGATGTCTTTGCATAGTTGCTCTGACAATGTTGTAGATTTTGCAGGCATCAATATAAATTTTATATTTTGCTAAATATCAAGCTTGTGCCAGTGTGCTTTGTTTTGGTGTAGTTTGATAATAAATGTATTAGGTATAATGGCGATCGTTTATGTGCCTGGGTTTGATTTTGGTCTTAAATTGAAGATGTTGCTTTTAAAGTTCCTTGTATTCTGTTTGTAGCTTTACAGTTTTGCTTTTTTTTTTTTTAATTTAAAGCACCAGTTCTGCCTTGACTAGGCTTGGAAGTTTATCTGTTTCTGGGTTCATGTAATAAAACTTTCGTAATAAGTCCTCTGGAGGGATCATACTTGTTGCTGTCTGAAATCGAACTTTCACCTCAAATTCCTTTATACTTAATATTTCAATACCATGTTCCATTATCTACCTGTTTGAAACATGAAATTAAAACATATGAATGGTCTCTCTGGTTTCTTTCAGGGACTCAACAACAGCTTGTGGCACAACATGCTCTGGAGAAAGAGGCTTTGGAGAAGATTAAAATAGAAATCGAGGAGGAGCTAAAACGTCTTGATGAAGAAATCTTGGAAGGTGCTCTTCAGGTTTTCCCGTTTCAATCCATAATCCCTATGCACTGTAATGGTGGTTAATTTGTAACAGGTACTCCAGTTAAAGAGATTTTTGAATGCCTTGAATCTCTTTATCCTCCTCCCCCCACAAGATTTGTATACAATGCCACATGGAGTAAAATAGTTAAACGTTACCATTTGGAGTGGTGGAGCCTGGCCAAAGCAAACAACTGGATGACATTTAATAGTCTGCCATAAATAATGGAAAGTAAGCAGCTCTTAAGCTGCTGCACTTGATGGCAGAAGTCCTCAGGAGCTAATATTTCAAGGAGTGTGGACTTAAACCATCAGATTTCTCCCTTCCACCAGGTTTACTTTTTGTGATATGCTTTGACCTGTAGATGTGGCTTTTATAGGACTCCCAGCAAGGAATGATTTCAAACCCATCTTTGCTTTGCATGTGTGTTGCAAATCAGAAATCTGAAATAGAAACGCTCTAGAGCTGTTTAAGTTCATTCATATGGAGCTTTCTTAGAAGTTTCAGACTGAGAAAGAAAAGATTTTATGAACAAAATAATATTTTAAAAAAAGATACTTTTGTACTGCTGCAGAGATATACATGTGTGGGCAAATTTACTATGAAAAGAGGCTCTGCTGCTGCTCCATCAGGGTTGGCATCAGCTTAAAATGGGACAATAGCTGCACATTCAGCCAATTTGCTGGTTAGGATGCAATTGTGAAACAAGAGCTGGTGGGCAAATGTAGCTCAAAGTCATCTCTGCCTTGTAAGTAGCACTTTCAGAATGTATTTGGACATTTTTTTACTATGATTTGTTCATTGCATGCTTTGAGTTTTGCTCTGTGATTTTTTTTTGTCCCTCATGTAAACTGTGTAAACTGCTGGGATAAGAAATCTGAGACTGTTGATGTTCTTCTGTGAATCTGCTTTATTTTATGTACCTTCTTCTCTCAGCATTTACCACTACAGGGTTTGACTGCCACACTTCCCCAGTGTTCAGCCCTGCCAATCCAGAGAGCTCAATAGAAGACTGCCTGGCTCATCTGGGGGAGAAAGTGTCCCAGGAATTGAAGGAACATCTGCACAAAGCACTGCAGAGCTTGCTTAGCAAGTGAGTTTCCATTTGCTTTTTCAAAGGTGTTTCCTTTTGCACTGTAACTGCTGCTGAAATGCTGAAGTTTGGACTGCATCTTGTATTGCATTTCTTTCTTTCTCAATTCTTCCTTTATCTGGCTGGTTGCTTTTTTTTGTTTGTTTGTTTGCCATGTAACATGCAAATACTTCTTCGTGGTGTTTGCCCTTTGCAGCAGTGTAAGTTCTAAAATTTTTCTAAGCTTTGTTACTGAATTTCTGAGGTTGTTTCAAGCAGTTTGAGTTGCTGGTGAAACTGGCAGCTGCCATTGCCAGTTTCATGAATGCTGGGCTGTAGCCACAGTAATGCCTTTAGCCTTACAGCTGAGAGTGGAGCTGAAGGTTTATTTGTGGCCTGGCCCATGATGAGTGGGGGAGTTTCCCTGACAGGATGGTAGTTACAAACCTTGTGACCACTCTCCAGGTACACATCTGTAGCAGATGTGGGCCCTTGGGCTAACCTTGGTGCCTTAACAGCTGTCCTGCCAGTTTAAGCTTATTGTGTAAACTTTAGCACATTGCAGTTGGCATGCTAGTATCTTAATTAATGTCTTTGCAAATTGGTACAATTGTTGTAGTTGCTTGGTTTTCTGTTATAAATTACCAGCCTGAAATTTAATGGATCTACATGAACTTCTTGAGGCTTTTCTGAGTGACCTCCAAAATGTGTTGGTAGAGAGCTGGAGTTGGAAGGTGCTGCTTTAGGAAGAGTTGCATAAATGCAGCCATGCATTTAAGTGGTTCTAGCTTGTTGATATTCTGATGTTCTAGGCTTCCTGTAGTTTCTATAGGAAAATATTTGCTTTCTAAGTAATTTTTTTGTTTATGTATGTACATACATAAAGTCAGAAATGCCTGTGAAACTGTGATGCCTTTTTCTAAGGCAAATTAGAGTTACTGTTTAATCTCTTGATAATATCCTTCCTGCAGCTGTTCCTGCTCTTGTCATCCCACTGGTTGATTTAGATCTGATTTCAAAGAATTAATGTGCCAAGGAAGTCAAGAGAGTGCCCTTAAAATGACAAAACCAAATTATGTTTTCCCCCCTGTGCTTTAACTCTGTTCTTTTCCACCTGTTGCTAGAGTGGTGCTATTTGATGCAATACTTACTAATTTGGCTTATATTTTCCTGCCCTCTGATATGCATATAAACAAGTGTTAGGGTACAGTAGGCTGTTAGATCACAACAGGTTCCTGGAATTCAATAAGCAGTTTTCTGTCCAGTGCCAGTTACCACTATTTCCATTAAACTGAAGTCTGAACTTGCTTTTTGTAATGATCCTGGCTGAGGACAGCTGCTTTTGAAGCAGTGCATCTTCTGCTGTCACTTGGCAGAAAGCCTTTGCTGTTATTGACTCTTAGATGCCAAATGGTCTTGGAGGAAAGAGTATGGAAGAGAGGAATTTCATCATCCCAATTCAGAGAAGTAGAGATGTGATAAATCTGGAGTTAGAGCTATCTACTGAAGTATGAAGGGATTTTGTGATCAAAAGTGCTGTTTCTTGCAAATAAAGGTTTCAGCTCTAACATAATGTTAATGCAGTTTAACAGTCTGTGTTAGCCCACAGCCTGCATTGTTTACAAAATTTCACTCTGCATTGGCCTCTAGCTCAGGTATGAATTTCTTAGTGGAATTTTCTGTCTTTAAAATCTTAGATTATAAAAAAAAACACATGCAAGAGCTTAGCAATTTTCTACCATATCAGAGAACCTACTTATCTAATATCTTTTAAGTTGTAGAGTATCAAATTACTAGGAAATTCACTTAACCAGTTGTATCAAAGTGTGTAAAGTGGGAGAAAGGTGATGCCTTCCTGACCCTGTCTGGTGCTTATGTTTTATGTCCTGAAAACACAAGACTTGTTAGCTCTTGAAAATTACTTGCTGTAATACATGTGAAAATATTTTGTTCTCTGGAAACTGAGAACTTTCTTTTATTCACGTTCTTTTGTTTCCTTTTATAACTTTCAGTGTTGGTTTAACTTCTGCAGGCCGGTGACATATCAGGAATATCGGGAGCGCACGCAGGAGGCATCTGCTCATGCCACTGGATGGAACAAGGTACCAGATCAGTGACTTGCACTTGGATATCTTGTGTCTCTTTGATGTCCATATTGTTTGTACTAGGTACAGTTGTGCTTCACAGAGGGCCAAAAACAGAAAGAAATTAGTTTTAGTATGAAATAAATTGCACTCTCGGAGTGGTAGATGTGCACATAGTGGGTAGTTTCACAGATAATTTAGCTAGAAGTTACTGAATGAAAGTGTTAGGTCAACCTTCCTTTAGTTTGGTAAACTGAAAAGCTAGACATGTTGCTTGACTTATTTTTTTTAAATTCCCATGAGAGGTTAATTCCTGCAGCAGTTTTGGAACACGATCTGTTTTTTTCATAATACTTCTCTATTCTTTCCCTGCTCCAATGTCAGGTTTAAAATAAATGTAAAAAAGAATGCTGAACATGATGAAAATAAAAATTGATAGTATCTTCATGCTATTTAAATTGTTCAGAAAACGTAGGGATGGTGTTCCTACCTGGTTCCAAGAGTAGTTATCTCAAATGATAGGAGTATTTTTTTAAACAAAACGCAAATCTGTAAATGAATTATCTTAAATTAGTTTTAATGCAGAATGGGTAGATTACTCTTCCCAGATTCATCTTTCATTAGTCAGTCAAATTCATCACCTTAATCATTCTCTGATGGGTTCAGTGGGCATCAAAAAAAGAATGAAAGAATGAAACAACTACTTGCAAATTTAATCACAATTTGAGTGTTAAAATGTAGTCTTAAATTTAAAATAGGACAAGAAATCTTTTCCCCCCCCCTTTACATTTTTTTTCAGGAAAAACTTTTTCCTGCCTAGATTTCCCTGCTTACTTCATAAACTGTTCATCTAACCAAGGGTGTGGGCACTTGTAAAGCAGTTTAATAAACATTGCATGACAAGTTACTGCCCATGGCTCCATCAATTATCATTGCTTTATGTGTGTGCTCTTTCAATTTGTCATCTTGTGATTCACAGCATTTTGGTTTAAACAACCATGAAATCTGATTATCACGAAGGTGGCTTAAGCTAGCACATTTCACTTTTCAGCTGGTGAAAGATAAAACCAGTCACTGTGGCTCAGCTGGCAAAGGAGGAGGTTGCATGGGGCTTCTCAGGTCAATATGTTTTGGGTCCCCACCTCCTGAAGATGCAGCCCTGGGTGGATGAATGGGCTGCATTTGGGGCTTTATGATCCAGCCTTCATTGCTGCTGCATTCCTGCAGCCCCTGGGGCTCGTGCATTTCAGTCCCCCTCAGCTTGTGGTGGAGAGCATCACCCAGAACATCTTTGTCATCAACTGTGCTTGCTCATGACATTTGTTGCTACAAAACATGTAGTCCATATGAAAATGCCATAAAAGCAAACCAGAGTGGAAATTTTGTACCTCAGCACAGCATCTGTTTGTATTGTTTTTCTGGTAGCTTGGAGCTCCAGGAATGCCCAGCAGTTCCTTCAGTAATCCTTGTTTTGAGGAGATGGAATACATTTGTGTTGGTTTCATTTCCTTTTAATTTCCTTTATCATCTTAATCAGAATTGTGTTTTATAACAGAAGAAACCTAGATACCTTTCCTGCCAGCTCAGCTCAGCTTAATTTTTACTCTAAAGAAGCTGTTAGAAAAACATGTTGGTGTTGAATTCTATAAAGGAAAAGGGTGTTGATCTTTTATTTGAGATAAGGCTCTCATTAAAAAAAGAAAAAGACTTCAGACAGGGCAAATTGAATTTCTATAATAAAATGAGCATAATAAAAAAATTTTAAATACTCCACTGCTGAGTTCTTACACTATTTGCTTAAACCTGAATATCATATACTTATATCCAAAATGCATAATCCCACTGTTGTGCATCATCTGAAAAGATAACAGATATTGTTATTGAGAGCCAGTTGAACTGGTGAGTAGGGTAGCAGTTGTCCTAGTGTCCTGTTCTTACTGATTAACGGGGGCAAAGAATAGTGCAACAAAAATATAGGAAATGATCATGTGAAGAATTAGATTAATTTTAAGTTGAAATAGTCAAAAGGTACACAGAACTGCAATAATTTTGGATATAGCTTCCTCAAAAAAAAAAAATAGCTTCTTCAAAGCCTCTGAACTTTCTTTGGGGTTTTTTTTGTGTACGTTTAAATTTGTAATATTTTACAATGGGATTGCAATAGTGTAGTGGACACAAGTGTTTCATTTACACTATCAGCTATCTTCTGATAGTAAAGTGGGTTTTATAATGATTCCCTAGAAGTTTTCTCCTGCCAACTATTTTCTGTGAGTGTTTTTCTTCAGTCAAAACATAAATAGCCCTTAGCATTCCATCCCAGGCGTCCTGGTGGAGGGAGTTGCATTGCTCTGAATTGCAAAGGCTGTATTTTTACTTTGTTCTAGTTAAATCTGACCACTGTTCACACAGCTGCTCTTCTGCACAGAAAGGTGTTGTTAATTTTCATGAAAGTACTGTGAGGTAATTTCTTTCATGAATTTAGGGACAGTCTTGTGCAAACCTGCTCCTGTTCCTGCTGGTCTCAGAGGCAGGAGTGTCAGTAATTTCAGCAGGAAGGGAAAGCTGGGTGGTGTTTGTTGGTCTGTGTGGGACTGGATGTTAGAGTTTGGTCCCTCACTCTCAGACCTGAACAGGCTTGCTGGATTTGGGGGGAATGGGTGGATTAGGCATCAAGTTGGCAAAGGAAGAAGGCAGCAATCATGTTCACTATGCCAGCATTTGAGGTCCCTTCATTTCCCAAGCAGCCTTTCCTTGCCTTTGTTTCTCTTGCCTTCAGCTTCAGTAAATGTCAAATATTTTGAGATCTCAGTGTTCATGCTGCTGTAGAGTTATGTGGGTGTGCCCAAAGCCTCTGAAGGATGCCTAGCCTTGACAGCTTGAGTTTTTTTGATCCAAAAAGATTGAAGCTTCCTCTTGACACCTCATCTTGACCTGCTCCTTATATCTGTGCACTGTCATCTTGCACTTCTTCTGCCTCTGAGTTGAGATTAGTTGCAAGAAACTCAAAAACCCCAACACTTTTAAAATTCAAACACTTTTAAACTTCTGGCACCATGACACATCCCTAGTGAAGTGTTAACAGTTACCAGTGTTAACTGTTCTGCTGCACAGAACAGCAGTACTAGAGCCTTGTTGTAGTAAGTCAGCTGAGACTCCATTTTCTTTATGGAGGAAAAGCCAATTCTTTATTCACACAACTCATTTTATAGAGTTTTTATAGACCTCATGTGCAACTTTAATTGGCTAATAGCTTTATTGCCAATTACTCTGTTGGTTAGTAAGAGATACTTTGCTTGTCTGTCAAATCTCTCTATTGTTGAATTGTTTGCATATTTTCTTCACTGATTCTCATGGGACAGATTTAATGTTTATGCAGGTGCTAGTTGTTTTTCTCCCCAGTAATGGGTTGTTGTGTTAACAAACCTTTCATACCAAGGCTGTTTTTGCATGGGAACTTGCAAAGTACTCAGCTGCACTTAGAAGAAGTGACAGGCCAGCTATGAATTTAGCAGAGCAGGCCTGATTTTATGAAGCCTTTCTTGTATAATTTCTCTACCTGTGACATAACTTGTCTGCCACAGTCTTGGACTCCTTTGTTAATCAGCTGGAGCATCTTAAATTTATCAGATTGTGGGCATTTTTTAGGCCCTATCTGGTTCCAGTAGTCAATCTCAGTGTGATGCCACCATGAATGTAGTACAAATCTGAATTTCAGCTTACTTTGCCTATTCATCTTTCTCCAGCTTTGCACCCTAAGGTGTGATTTCTGGTAATGGTAGTGCAGGATATTTACAGAAAAGAAAACCAGGCTGATGCGGGAAGAGACAGGAAAAGGAAAGAGGCATTAGGAGTTGAGTATGAGCAGTAGTAGAGCCTTCACCTCCCTTGTGCAGCTGGGAAACAGCATTCCAGTCTGCACAGTGAATAGATGTGCAGTACAGTTGCCTCAATTAAAATGCAGTAAAACAAATATTTTTCTCTTTCTCATAATAATGCTTTTTCAGATGCTAATGACTTCAGTTCATACCAGTTTCCTGACCTTGGCGAGGTGCTGCATATGAACGAAGCCCAGAGGGCCACTTGCATGCTCTAGGAGAATAAATTTAGAGTTTAAAAGTTCAACTGCATGCTGTTTAGGTAAACAAAAACATAATTTCAGAAGGAAGTGTCTAGAACTGTACAGTGTGAAGGAGGGGGATTGACAGAGACTTGCATCTTCCAGAGCAATTTAGGTTAAGGCTGAGCATTCAGTTAAAAGGTTTCTAAAGCAGAATGAGAGTAGGAAATGAGGGAGGAAGATCTCTCTGTGTTAAATTTGGCAGCAGAGGGAGAGTTTGACATGGAAAGGGCTTTGTGCTTGTCATTTTAAATGTTTGTAATGTTATGCTGCTGGATGGAGGTGTTTCTTTCTGTCCTGCCTCAAAGCCAAGTGTGAACTTCTAAAGAGACTGTCTAGTGCAGTGTCCCTATTCAAGGACGTGTATGAGTTTGCTATTTGCATTTGGATGCATATGCCTTCAAGCTATTTATGATGTTGCATCTTTCCACTTCTGGGGTAGCAAGTTCTGGACCTGTTCTGCTTCTCTAACTGAACCCTGTGTTGGGAAAAAAGCAGGGCTTAAGAAAACACTGCAGTGGTGTTCTGTGAAATTCTCAAGTTAGACTGTGGGTTTTTGCTTAGCAGATTAAGTGCTTCCTTTTTAGTGCCTTTTATTGTGTATTTGCCTTGTGTCTTCTCAGAAATGAAGTGTATAGTCCCTGGTAGGTTTGGACTTGAAGATTCAGACCTTTTCTGTGGACACAAGAATTCTGTTCTAGCTGCACAGTAGTATTGATAATGCTTTTTGTATTTATTCACAACTCTTGTTTTTTGAAGGTCTTGGTGCCCTTGGTTCTGTTACAACAATTTCTGATGGAGCTGACCAGACGGGGCCAGGAACCACTGAGTGCCCTTGTGAACTTTGGGGTGACATACCTAGAAGATTATTCTGCAGATTATATCATTCAACAAGGAGGATGGGTAAGAAGACCTCATTTCTAAGAGTGATCCTAGTAGGAGTGAAAGCTACGAGGGATTGCTAGAAGTAGGCAGATGCAAGAAGGAATGATTCAGAAAAAGACATAAAAAAAATAATCAGGAGGTCAGGACCAGAAAGGGATCTTGGACAGTGATCTATTTCTCTTCTCTGCCCCAAGGCAGAACCATTCATTTCTCATGTTGGTACTAAAGGACGTGTGATTGGACTCCACAATTTCCCCAGGCAGTCTGTTCCAGTTCTTTGCACATCTGGTTTGTTGGATTGCTGTTGAAATTGAAGAGGTTCTTAGGTGTCAGATAACAATTAATTTTCATACAGTGTGTGTTAAGGTGCTAATTTGTTGCAGTATGGTGAGCTTTTTGCTTCCCTGTTAATAATACATAGAGCACTGCATTTGGAAGCAGATACCTGTACCAAGAGGTTATATGCCTGAGAGGCTCCTCTTTTTAATGGTATCCTCATCCTCTGGTGACTGCTGGAAAAGGTATATGGTTTTTTTCCTCCTTTTAAATTTCAGAGAGTTTCTTAGCAGATAAGTAATTGGGGAGCACTTCATGCAGAAATGTCAATGGGTACTAATTTATTTTTATAATAAGTGATAAGATAGCTAATGCATATTAGAGTTTATAGCTGTATAGGGACATGCATAGAATAAGCAATCAGGATTTCTTTGTGCTGCATTTTTCCTTGTAGAAATCTTTAATTCATGGTAACCAGTGTTCCTGAGTCATGGCGTGCTGAGAAAGTTTCATTTAGAAATACTTCAGAAAGGCAGCTCACAGCTGATGAGCTGGGTCTTGAAGGCTGAGCCTAAGATTACTGGGTGTGGGAAGAATGTCAGATTTGAATGGAATTAATCTGGGATTTGTGAAATGGCTCCAGAAAGCTGATTTATTCTAAAAAGAAAAGCTGTTCAGGAAAACACAGTGATAAAAAAGTACTAGTAGGAAAAATCTCATTCAGAAGCTACTTGTATTTCAAGAGTTTACCTGAGGGGTTTTTCTGAAGAGTAGCTTGTTCCAGAATTTCTGCACATCTGCACCTTCTTTACCTGTTCCCTTCCCGGCAGTGTGGAGAGCAGTTCTCAAGGCCTGTGGGAGGGATTGTTTGTCTTTAATGGACAGAAGCACTAACAGCATGCAGCCAAATGACCTTAGGTCATCTGATAATGCACTCATATCTCAGAAGTATTTCCATCCCAGGGCAGGCCCTTACCTGCAGCTTTTAGACAGATCGATGTTAGCACTTTTTTGCTTTTCTGCCTTGTTTTTTGACCTCCAAAAGGGCTGTCCTGTGTTCTCCTGCCACTTTTTGAGGCCTGCTGTAAACACACTTCATAGAGTGCAAAGCTTCTGAAAACAAGCAGCTTTCCAACACGGCCTGTGAGGGAGGGGGCTGTGCTTTGTGTTTGGGTGGCTGTGCATGGATGTACAGGGTGCTGGTGTCCAGCAGGCTCCCAGCGTGTCTGTGCACATCCAGCCAGGCAGAAAATCAGACTGACACAGGCAGTGCAGCAAACAAGCCAGAGCTATTTTTGAAACAGCACAAGAGGCGAGGAAAGAGACTAGGTGATGAAAATCCTTTCCAGATGAATTAATGTGGCTGCACTAACCTTTGTGAGTTGCTCTGGGGATGGGCTTGGGGACCCACTGGGCATGTGGCTTTTTGTGGAGGAAGGGGAATATATGGTTATATTGTACTTTTTCCTCCCTGTAAGGAAAAGGTTCATTTTCACCCTGTGGCGTGTTTCTGGGTTTGTTCTGAGTCTATGGGATGGCAGTGCTGGCAGCAGGGCGTGGGGCCAGGATGGGAGAGGTTGTGTTCTGAGAAGGGCCAGGAAGAGCCTGGCAGGCTGGTAGGCACACGAAGTGTTGGAGTGTTTGCATTTTTTAAGATAAGCATCTGCCACAGGGGCTCTGTGTGCAGGATCAAGTTGTCAGTAATAATTTGCTGTAAGGTGTCAGTAATAATAAGGGCAACGTGTACACCTGGGAGTTTCCAGTGACTCATGTTGCTGTGACAGTAAGAGGTTCAACTTTTGTGTTATTTTGGAGCTGTATGAAGTTAGGTCTTTTCCTGCAGCAGCAGAGGAGAACTTCACAGGAGTCAGCTTTTCAGGGGCAGACCTGAAGAGCTCTGTAGTGTCTCTGGTGCTGTCTCATCCCTTGGCACCATGTAATTTGGGATCTTCCTCAACTTTTGGATCGAAGTCAACCTCTGCCAGGAGGGGAGTAGCCAGTCAAAGGTAAGGGGTCATCTGAGCCCTTCCTGTGCCTCACTGCAGATCTGTGGAGTCAGAATTGCACAGAGCTGTGTCATCCATTTGCTGCATCATTCTGTGCAGCCACGATGTGGCTGGAAGAGCTCCCAGGGTTCTGCATGTGTGCAAGACCTGAGGTTCTCCTCTGAGCTCAGGAGGCTTGTGGGTCCAGGAAAGCATCTGACTGAGGATGGTGGACAGCTAACTAGAAGCAATATTTCCAGCTCAAGGGAATAAAGGTTTACAAATTGGGTAGCTATGCAGCAGATTTCAAGAAACTGGCATGGCTTATGGGAAATGAGAAATTTGATATACTGGAGGATGAGAAGTTGCTTTTTAATTTTGCATGGTAGTCCCACAGAGATAAGGTGCTGAGATGGTGTGTTGAAATTAGTGTTCCCCTCCCATTCTCCCTTCAGGCACTAAAATCGTAATTCAGCTAAGGTCTGGTGGCAGTGTGGGACTGGGATGTACTGGTGGGTTGGTTGGGCTGGTGAGGGAATTGCTGGCATAGTTTTATTGCCTCTTTCACTAATTGCTCTGACAGGTTTGGCTGCAACTCTTGCATTTACCTGTTTGACTCTTAAGTTTTAGTATGACCTCTCTTCTGGAGCAAAAGCATGCTGGACATTCCAGGTTCTCTAAACAGACACGTGGGGCCACACATTTCTTCCTCCTGACTAGTGGGTCCACTGGTCCTACTAAGAACTTCTTCCTTTATTATCTTGAGCCATTTCAAAACAATACCCAGCTGGATTTACAAGGAGTTGTGTTCTTTTCTTTCCCAAAAGCAATGTTAGGGCTCAACAGACAGACGTGCAGTGTGTACATGCTCTCCCCACCCCTTTCCTCGTCTCTCCACCCCTTTCCTCGTCTCCCCTCCCTTCTCCTCCTCTCCCTCCCTTCTCTCCTCCCACTTTCCCTGCCTTTTTGCTCTCTCTGACTTCTCCAGGGCTGAATGCTGCTGCATCAGAAGCAATTCTTGGTCTCCTGGAAAAGTGCACAGTAAGACCAGTCAGTTGGTAAGGACTTTTTTCCCTCTTCCTTTCCCACCCCTTCCCAAATAATTTATTTCTTCTCAAGTTCTGCAGACCCTGTTTTCCATGGTTAGATTTCATCTTTGTAGAAATATCTGGGAATGTTTATAAGGAAGAAAGAGTGTAAGTTTTCTTGGAAGCTGACTGCCTTTTTTTTCTCTCCTGTTCCCATTCCTGTTACCAGTCCCTCTGCTTTCCCCTTGTTTGAACCTGTTTATCAGAGTGTAATGAAACCTTTCTTCTCTGCACAAGCCTGGGAGTAATATTTGTGACCCATGGCAGAAATTGTCTCTGCCTTCCCAGGAGTCTTGTCTCATTGAGTTCAGACCTGGATTTGCATTTAACTAGTTAATTGCCCATGTTGAAGGGAATAAAAGTAAATTTGCTTGAAATCTACACAGTGTTTATAGTTTCCTATCTCAGCCTTAGAGGTGCTGTTTTCTCTGTGTCACCAGTGTTTTGTCTTGGGCTTTGCAGCTGGGTTAGTTGTTTTCTTTGCTGCTGGTGATTGAATAATGCACATATTAGAGAGTGTTAACAATCTGCAGGAGAAAGAGAGTAATTGTCATCCTAGGGAAGCGAGGTAGTCAGGTTGTGCTTCCGGAGATGAAAATCTCCTTCTGCAGCAGTCCAGGTGTCTGCCCTGGGAATGACAATGCAGAAATAGAGAGATGTGCTCTGCTGGAGGAGAGACAAGTAAGTTTAATGTGGCAAAGATGCAAGAAAGGGCAGTCTAGTTAGAGGAATCCTAGAAAGGAGTTTTCCTTTCAAGATAATTATGCTCTATGCCTGTGTCATGGAATACTGCAGCGAAGTGTCTTCTTTTATTTATATGTAACTTCTTTGGTACAGTAATAGATTTTTCAAATTTTTAGGCACTGTGGCTGAAGAAGGACATGAAATTGTAAAGGAGCAACTAGATCTCCTTTCTCTTTTCCCTTTCAACAACTTCAAATCTGAAGAAGTGGTCTATAAATAACTGAATTTACTCATTTTAAACCCATTAGACTGAAACATAAAGGGTGTTGCTTTGGTGCTGACTTTCTGCAGGTTGTAAAAGGTTATGTTGGAAGGCAGGGATGGAAGAGGATCATTTCTGCAGGCTGTTCTAGCCAAAGCACTCCTTGAAGGGAATGAGAGCAGTGGCTGCAATATCAGAGTGCTTTGATGTGGCTCATGTGACCTTCTTTTCCTTTTTTTTCCTTAATAAAAGGTGCAGTCCTATTTGTAAGAACTCTGCTCTCTTTTTCTTGGCTCCACCTGTCTTGACAGTTTCAGAGGGATGAACAGAGAGGCACAGTAAGTGCCTGAGGGCTTTTTGGGACTTCTTTATATTTTGAAATGTTTTGTTTTGGATCTGAGTGTTGTCAGAAGCTCCTTTATAATCCGTTTCTCTGAAGGATTTGCTGGGTGATGCTGTCAGGTCTGACTTCCACAAGGGTCTGAAAAGGTTTGGTACAGCAGGGCTGGGCGTGGAGACATGGAGCAGATGGAGCTGCAGCCTGGGCACACCCAGGTGGGAGTGAAGCCATTCCTGGGCACAGGCACCCCTGCTCCAGCACACAGCTGCTCCTCTGCCACAGCTACAGATCATGCAATGAGCACATTCCCAGCTCTAGGGAAGTTTGTTGTTGTGGGAAGTTTGTTTATTTCCCCATGGGAGATGTCTTAGGATCCCTGGACATAGACCAGTTTGTCATTCCTTGCCTCCTGTTTTTCAGACAGTGGATTTTAAACACAAATGCATTTGATGAGTTCCTAGTGCTCGTTGCTGTGACACTGTTGCTGTGGGGAAGGTGGCTGTAGAAGCACAGATTGTCCTGAGTTGGAAGGGATCCACAAGGATCCCTGAGTCCAAGCCCTGAACCACACCATGTGCCTGAGAGCATTGTCCAAACGCCTCTTGAACTTCATTTCTCTCTGGATTATGTTACAAGATAGTCAGTGCCCTCACCTAAGAAACTTTCTAGCTGAGTTGAGTGTTCAAAATTTTTATTATAGCCAAGATTGCTCTCCTGGGACACTGTGTTCTGCCAGAATTTCCTCTTGAATCTCAGGATACTCTTTTTCTCAGGGATTTTATGGGGCTCTGTTTAGTTTTGTGTTGAGGGGTTGAAGCTCAGGGGACATGGAGATTTTTTTCCACTCTCTGACCTGTACAGAATTTTTGCCTGTGTCAGACAAAATCAGCATCTGGGGTGTACAGGTGGCTTGCTGGGCTGTATATTTTTCAGGTGGGCTTTTTTGTATCTTCAGAAACGAGTTTTGTGTGAGTTGCCTATCCACATCATTCCTTGTTTCTACTTTTAAGAACTGAGCTAGAGAGACCACTTGAGCTTTTAAGAACTCTTAAAACCAAACCCTAGAAGAAGCTTCAACAGCAGTTAGACACAGCTGTTTTGCATTTTCCTGGTCTTTGGAGTTTACAGGGCAGGGCATTCAAAGTCTACTCTAAGATGCAGCAAATGTTCTGTTGGACACCTTAATGGGGATCTCTTCTGTTCTAATGTAATTTCATCTCTGTTATAGATGCAATGTGTGCTACTACTTCTACTGTTTTTTGTAGAGAAAAGAGTTGCTTTTATCTTTGAGAAATTCAGAATTTTGATTTGAATATCTCTTGGCACCAGAAGCAGCTTTGCATAAACCATGCTGAAATTACTATTTTGTTAAATAAGGATTTTTTTTCCTTATGTGTAGTTAAAGCTGTTTAGCAAATACATACTACAGGTAATGAGCCTGTTTGTTTGTATACACCTAATAATAGATATATTGGAAAACTATGAAAGATAATATAGACAACATAAGAGTCAGTTTCTATGTTTTGGGGGAGGTTTTGTTATGTTTGCTGTCTTTAAATCGTAATTGAAAGTTAACAGGTGTTTTTAAGTAACAGCTCTGTACTACATTATTGTAGGAGCTTTCAGACTTTTTTTTTCATTATTTTGTTACCATCTTGCTGTTGTCCAGTGTAGCTCACCCTGTAGCATGCTGGCTGTAGCCTCTCCTGAGGGCAAGTGTGCCACATTTGTTAACAGTGCTTCCTGTCACCTGTAGAAGCATTGTGGAACATTCCTGGGTCACACCCCATAGGCTGAGGACAGGGATTGATTTCAGTAGCTGATCTTTTCCCCAAGACTGCCCCATGGGATGTGGCCACTCCTGCTGTGTTCTAGCCAAGCAGGGAGATGTGCAGTTCTCTGTCTCCTCATAAGTTGTGCCAACTCTTCCCTCAAGTGGCAGTGGTTGGGATCAGGAATGGCAGGAGGCTGCAGTGAGGGACTCCAGCTTCTCTGCCACACCTGACGTGGTTCTCTAAATATGCTGGATGAGGAAGAGCACTCCCAGGCTTGCAAGTTATGCAAATATGAAAAAGAGCAACTCTGGTGTTTCTGGTTTGAAGCAGTATACTGTCTAATTAAAATAAACAAAGCAGATAAAGAAATGCTTACATACATTCCTTACTATTAAATCTAAAGTGTAGGGCTTATATAAGGCCTCCTCAGGTCATTAAAAATCCTTCCACATGTTCCATCCTGTCCTGAAATAATCTGCCTGTTGGAGCTTTGCTTCTGGGTCACATCTGTAGATGAATCAAGAGAATTGTCCTAAATGTCATTCAGTTTTCATCGCAGCTGCTTTAAAAGGAAAAAAACCCACCAAAGTGCAAACCTCAACTGAACCAACACAAAATCCGAGCTTTATCCGCTTGACTTTATGTATTAAATCTTAATTCAGCTCAAGAAATATTAATCGTGTATCCTAAATAATGCCTATTACTGTCTGGATTTTCAATTAAAGCTTCATAAGCTTTTAACGAAAAAGTGCTGGAATTACCCACTGCCAGTGTGTCAGCTCTGCCCCAGCCTCCCCAGCCACGGGCAATCTGTCTCTCCAAGCCTGGGGAGTTGTGTCCCTGGGGCACTGACACGGAAGGTAAATTGTCTGTAAAGACAGAAAGGAATCAGCCAGGCTGCATAAGGCTCTGATTTATAGGGAGCCAGCAGCTGATAACTCTTTTGAGGTCAGTGCAGTTTGCGTGAGAAAAGGAACAATAAAACTCTTGAGCCCCTTTGGGCCTCCTCCCTCCTGCTGTGTGTGTAGTGTTGGTACATGCATTAATGAGGTATTTGAAATGATGAGGATGGCCTGTGTTCCTTGTATAACCCTAACTTCATTTCCTTACCCTCTCCAAAGCAGTTTATCCTGCATATTACCCTGTGGATGTGCCCAGATCTTGCCTGTGTTTTGTGAGAAGCAAATCTCCAGTGAAAGTACGTCTTTAGAAGTATCAGGAAGGTTTTAATTTAGAAGTATCAGGATGGTTTTAATTTCAGGGCAGTCTCTGTACCCGCTGTCCTCACTGAGTACAGGTGGCTCCATCCTCCCCTCTGTGGGCTGCTGAGTCATGGCTCAAAGCCTCTTGGCTTTCACCAGTGCACAGTGTAAGACTTCAAGGGAATTCAGGCTGTCTCAATGTAGCCCTTGGTGGTGGTTTTGTTGCTACAATCACCAGAGCTCACAAATCCTCATCAGCATAGTGTGGTTTTGGAATATTTTTGTGTATGCCTCATGCTGAGTGAGTCACAGCAGCATGTGTGCACTTGCATTGGAATGTTAGGAGCAGAGCTGTTATCAGTGGTGTGTGTCCCTGTTCTTTCTTCTTATGTCACACCACAGATGTGGCCTGGTGTGTTGTGATGTGGTGTAGACAGGAAAGAAATTCATCCTGATTTGTGGAGCTGAACAGAGAGGATAGTACAGAGGTTCGTGAGGCTGCAGGTTTTACTCCTAATTATTTTGCTGTTTAATTGCTGTTTTTCTGAGTCTGTGTCACCTGTGGAAATAAAAAGTTGGCTTTGATCGTAGGTGTCTGTTAGTGGCTTATATTCCAGTGAGAGTATTTCCTACTTTAACAACATCCAGGGCAAAACCTGCTGGTCAAAGGAGTGAGTGTACAATCTCAGAGTGTGTGGGCAGTGGGCTGCCTGTCCATCCTCAGCAGAGGGTGCTGGAAGCCAAGGACAGTGACTGACTCCCTGCTGTGCTGCTCTCCAGTGTCTCTGGAACAGGACAGGTTTGGAGCCCTGGCCCTCGGCTCAGTGCTTGGTCTCTTTGGATCCAGTAACCTCTGCCTTTACTTCAGTTTCTTGGCTCTTCTTTTCCATTGCCCTTAATTTGCACTGCTGGTTGCTCCCTCCTACGTGTAGAGCTCTGTTTTGTTTTAGTGTCCTGAGTGGCATTATAAAAAAACCAATTAGTTCTTCTACTGGAACATAACTTTCAAGAGGGTACTGGAGTCTTGAACTGTCAGTGACTGCCTGCAGAGCAGAGCTTGCTTTGGGTTTGGCATGTGGTTGGTGTCTGAACATTTTCACAAATGTAATGCTTTACTCATTTTTATTGCATTCTGAATTAAGACTTTGTGGTGATCCTCAAATAGTTAGTGAACAGCTTAATTGCTTTTAACCCTTTCCCTGAGGAACTATTTGCATTGTTTCACTTTAGTTCCTGAACATCTTACCAAGCTGGATGATGTTTCCCACATCCAAGCAATGGATTGGCATTTATGAAGAAAAGTTCCTTTTCGAGCATTCTGTAATATTCCTTTGCCCATGTCCAAATGTCTTCCAAAATTTCACAGGCCAAGGGTTAAAAACATCTCCGCAAAATAAAAAGTGTGTTTGGTTTTAACTGGGATGAGTTCCTGACACAGGTCACCGTGTGGATCCATAAAAAGTTGTGAAACAAACCAAGGAGGTATCTTGGAATGGGAAACTATAGGTAGGAATCAAGCCCCAAATTCCCAGGTGTTGGGAAGGGTTTAAAGAAGGGACAGCTGCTCAGAGTGCTTTAGGAGAACCATTGTGTGTGGAAGGGAGCAGGGAGAAAGAGAATGAATGGAATTTTTTGTTATGATGGGCTGTAGAGGAAAGTTTGGAATTTGCACAGAAGGGGCTCCCAGCACTGCAGTACTTGATAGAACGTTCAAATCATTCTTGTTACAAACAAGAAAGTTACTGAATCTTTGTTAATTATTTCACAGAATTCTGTTGTGTGGCATAGGAAGCTTTGGATTTCCTCTCTGCCTCCATCTCTTTGTCCTTGTTTCAGCTGGAATCGAGTTAGTTTTCTTCCTAGCTGGTACAAAGCTGTGCTTTGGATTTAGAATGAGAGTAACACTGATAAACACTGATGTTTTAGTTGTTGCTAAGTAGTGCTAGCCCTAAATCAAGGACTTTTCAGTGTCTCATGCTCTGGCAGTGAGGAGAGGCACAAGAGGCTGGGAGGGAGCATGGCCAGGGCAGCTGACCCAGACTGGCCAAAGGGCTATTCCAGACCATGGAACATGGAGCCCAGCACATGAACTGGGCTGATCACAGGGAGTCAGTATTTTACGCTTGCAGTTTCTCCAGCTGAAACCCATTGTCAATTTTTTAGGATGCCTGCGGATTTTTCCTAGCTAAGCAAACCCTGTCATCATCTCTGGGTGTCTGTGCTTGGTTGGTTGTTTGAACTTCAGTTGTGTAGCCAAAGTTATGATGGCAGTCTTTGAAAGTGAACTTAAGAATAGCTAAAATTGTACTAAAATGCTAGAATTACTGTAGATTCCGGCTTGTTGGTACAGAGTAGAAACACAGGCTTCACACAGCACAGGAAATGGGATAAAATTAATATAAGAGGAACACTGTTAGATGAAAACAGACAAGCAATAGAGAGCACTTGCACAGAAAGGAGTGGGGAGTGGTATTCAGCTGGGATCATGTACTTGAGTTTGCTTTCTTTTTCTTTGTTCTGTTGCAGTTTGGTTTAGGACTTTCAGTATCTTGTCAGGTTAATAATGACCATGTGGTGTGTTTTGGTGATGTCATGGCCATAAAGTAACGTCAGGGAAAGGAGGAGCTCCCAGCAAAGCTCATGTAAGGGGTTTCATTCTCTGGACATGCCAGCTGGACCAGCTGGGTTCTGTAATCTCTACTGAAATGTAGGTCAGGCAGCTGCTGCTCCTGCAGAGGCCCTCTCATCTTTCTTCCAGCTCACCAGTCCAGGTGTCGTGTTCTGTTCTGTCCCGTACAGGGGAGGGAATGCTGAAGGCATCGCTCACGTGTTGTGTCCTCCTTTTTGTTCATAGGGAACAGTCTTCACTTTGGAATCCGAAGAGGAAGAGTATCCCGGGCTCATTGCAGAGGACAGCAATGACATCTACATCCTGACCAGTGACAACTCAGGGCAGGTGAGTCCCCCGGAGTCCCCCACGGTGACCACGTCGTGGCAGTCGGAGGGCCTGCCCGTCTCCCTGTCGGCGAGTCAGAGCTGGCACACGGAGAGCCTGCCAGTCTCCCTGGGACCTGAGTCCTGGCAGCAAGTGGCTATGGATCCTGAAGAAGTCAAAAGCCTGGACAGCAACGGAGGGGGTGAAGAGAGGAGTGAGAACAATTCTTCCAACTCTGACATTGTTCACGTGGAGAAGGAAGAGATTCCAGAGGGGATTGAGGAAGCAGTGGTGCCAGCCAGTGCTGCAGAGACCATGCAGGCAGCGTTTCCAGAAACCTCTGCTTCTTTACAGGAAATAAAACCTCCTGAAATTGCTGCTGCTGAAAAAGCACATCCCTCCGCACTTCTGCGTACAAAACAGGAGGAAAAGGGAAAAGCAGCTGAAGAGCTTGTTGAACCTGAAATCCCCGTGTTAAGTAAACCTGTCCCAAAGTTAGCCCCATCAGAAGAAAAGGCTGCACCAGAACCTGAGAAAATACTGCTTCCAGGGGAAAAAAAAGCAGGGAAAGAGGGCCATTTGGAAGAAATAGAAGAGAAATCCTCAGCCGCAGAAGAAAAGCCTATCCTATTGCCAGAAGGGAAGTCTATACTGCTGTACGGCGGGGCTGCCGCAGTCGCTATATTGGCTGTGGCGGTCGGAGTAGCGCTGGCGCTTAGGAAAAAGTAACGGAGCTCTCTTGAGGAGGAGGGAGGAGAGAAGAGAGCACATCCAATTTTTGTAGTTGTGTTACCTAAAGGTTGAGCTGCCTGCTGTTTAATTGGACATTTGAGTAACTCAGTGGTGATGAGGTGAGGTTGTTCAATAAGCCTCCAGCTACGGACAATCATGTTTTTAGTAGAATCGGGGCGGGGACTGGTTTTTCGTGATTAAAGTACGGGGGTATTTTTTAAAAAAACAAAAAATCTGCAAATTTAAGAACTTAAAGTGCAGGTGCTGAGGAAAGGGGTGCTCATACTCTAGGAACTGGAACAGAGAATCCCCAGGGGAAGTGGAGAGCCAGCTGCCGCCAGCCCCTGGAGATTTTGGCTTCTCAGATTGACCGCTATTGCAGCTGTGCTGTCTTGTCACTTCCCGTCGCGCCCCCAAGCCCCTCCTAACAAACATTAGCCAACCTGAGTCCTGTAGCGAGAGGCTGGTGTCCCTTTTGTCTCAGCTTCCTCTCAGGTACAGCACTGCTCCTCATAACCTTCCAGGTTCCTCCTAAGCCCCAGTGGGACAGTGCTTATTCTTACCTCTTGGCTCACACTGGTTTTGGCCCCTAACGTTTACTGGAGCCCCATCCTGTGAAGATGCTGCCTCTCTATAGCTGTATTATCTCTGAGCATCCTGGTGTTCCTGGGGCAGAGGTGCTGCCCAGGAGGGTGGGAGGGACACTGCTATTTGCTGGTTCGAGAATCCATTTGCTCTGCTCCCGCCCAGCCCACTTTACTGCAAACCCTTCAGTTACCAGAGGTACAAAATTGATGCTGGACACGGTGTGGTTGGGATCAGTACTCTGATATCTGGGGTATATTCAGCAAAAATACAGCAAAATCATGTGGAAGCAAGGCCAGTGCCTCAAGTGCAATTCAGATGTTAAACGCTCTGCTGTCCTGTGTCACACTGCAGTCTGCATTGTCTTTCCCAAGTTAAGCACAGAGTATATTTAGTCCTGACTTGGTCTTGCCTGTGACAGAATCCCAGATATATAAAGCAATGGATTCTAGTAACTGAGCAAAAGAGCATTAAACATCTCTATCTGCTTGTTCCTGACCTGGCCCAGAGTGCTGTTCAGTGCGATTTCTTTTGCGACTGTGAATCTGAAATTAACTAAACTTACAGGTTCACAAATTAAGAACAATTTACTTTGGCAAAAAAAGGAAATCCCCCTTCCTGCAGTCACAGCACTTGAGGTGTGTGTGGAGAGAAGCCTTTCAAGTATTGCCCTCCTGCTTAGTGGGATCCAGCTGCAAGTGTTCATCTTCCAGCACATTTGTGTGTCTGTCCTTGTCCATACTGCAGCTCCGTGGGCAACACCTTGGGCTTCCCAGGCAGAACTGTGGCTGCACCTCTGTGGCTTAGACCAGATGGAGGAAGGTGAAAGGGAACTTCTGATAATGTAAAAACCAAAACATGATCTTATGGGGGAGTCTTCGCAAAGCACAAAGACAAGGTACTTTTATTTCTAAATAACCATATCAAGAGTACATCTGATGAGCCTGTTTCTTAAGGGATCTCAGAATGAAGAGATCTTAGCATATTCTCTATTTTAGAATATTCTTGCTGCATTTTCCTATCCCAGGATGCTGGAAAGTTAGTCAGAATGTGTCAGATTCTGAGGAATTATTTTTGTGTAAGCTTTTGTGAAATGGATTTTCTAGAAAACTTAATGGATTTTGAACTCTGTGTGTGTGTGAAGTTGAGTATTAAGAGGAAGAGTTGTGTATATACTGCTGCCATGGACTGAACTTGGGAGTTCTGGAGTTCTGGAGTTGTGGACTGTACTGTTGATCATTGATTGCTCTTCTTCCATGTACAAAACATAGCAGGTTGGCCTTATAAAAAAAAAAAAAAAAGCCCCAAATCTTTTATCACATTGCAAAATGGAATTGACTTTTTTTTGCTATTTTCTGGTGCTGTGCTGGTACTCACTGTGCTGTGTCCCCAGAAGGGGTCGCTGGGACCTCCTCATGCCACAGACTCTGGTGTCTGCCTTCCCACCAGGGCAGTTCCCTCTTCTGGTCCCTTGCAGGAGCTTCCCTCACATGGAGGAGAGGTTTCTTTATGTTCCATCTGTCACAGACATGCAGGAACAGTTTTGCTTCATTTCACATGTTGTGTGTATGAACAGGGAGAGGGTGGAGGCAGGGCTGGTGTTACTTCATCTTCTCTGTGGATGGGGTTGTTTCAGTAGTGGTGTGGAGATGGGTAGAGGACAGACAAGAAGAAATCCAGGCTGGCAAGGGAAGAAGTTCCAAACTTATTGCCACAAGGAGCCCAGTCAGGTATGAAATAAAAAGCTTCCACATGCAGCAGTGAGAAGGTGGCAGCAGTAGTAAGGAAAATAAATGTGTTAGGTATTTTTGTGGTCAGGCAGAAGGGCAGAAGCCCTGAGTATCTGGTGTGTTGCTACATTTCATGGAGCATCAGTTGCACCATATGTTTTGGTTGCTTGGTCCTCTCTTTATAATGTTCTTCTCCTTCTGGGGTCTTTTAGATTTGGCAAGTCAGCGAGAATTTGAAGTGACCACATGTTCAGAAAATTTATTGTATGAGTCTCTTTCCTCTGGGAACACTCCACTAGTTAAAAAGGTCAGCTGTGGGGTTGAATTCTGCAGAGTTTGGAGTGCTGTGGTCAGAGCTGGGACAGGCCTTGTGGAAGTCACCAAAGGGTGGATAAGCTCAGATGGCAGTGTTCTTACAGATCTGAGAGGCTGCTCTGGTAAGAGGTGTGAATTAGAAAATGGAAGTTTTCTTCCCCCCTATCTTCAAGTATATTACAGTAATCTTAAACTGCAGGGTCCAGTTACCCTGAAAGGTGTGATGCAACCTCTCTTTAGTGGATCTCTTGTAGCTGGCAGAGGGAAGGCAGGAGCTATATACTTGCAAAAGGGCATATAGAATTACTTTCACTTGTGTTGCTCATCCCCTTCCCAGAAGTGCCTCAATATCTGTCCTCTAGTGGCCTGTACTTTAACAAAATATCTACCTTAGACCCATTCTGTCTTCACTTTATCCTTAGCATACCCTAAAGCTGAGATGCTAAAACAGCAGAGGGCTGGATCTGTGAAAAAAGTGGGAAATACTGAAGGAACTGCAGTGGGCAGCATGCTCAGTAAGGAGCTGTCAGGAGAAAGGCTGTCAAGATAAGGTGCAACTTAAATTCAGCTGTGCTTAATTCTAAGCTATGCTTAGTTGGGCATTGTGGCTGGGAGCTGGGCAGGGACTTTCTTCAGCTGAACTGCAGGAACAAGAGGCTGAGAGCAAAGACAGAATTCCTTTGTTGCCCAAAAGCCCAAAGTGCAGATGCAGAGCTGGGTCCCAGCCAGTTGCAGCTCTTGTGTGCTGGGTGGAGCCTGGTGGGCTCCTGCCTCCTGAGTCCCTTGAGCTTCAGAAGATCCAGGCTGTGGGGAAAGTCAGTACTACAGGAATCCATCCTTGCTGTTTGTGAGGGCTTTGTTTTTCAGTCTAGCTGTGGTCAGGCAGCTGCAGCTCAAGTGCCAGGTGGAAGCTGCAGTGCTGAGTGGTCTTACACAGGACAGGTTTTGCTGCCAGAATCCCATTTCCTTCCTTCCCCCATAGCACTGATCACAGCTAGGCTAGAACTTTGGACTGGATTTTTAATCAATGCTTTCTAATGGTCACAAATGAAGAGTTTAATTAGTTCTAAACAAGCAAGCTGCTGAAGTTTGGTCTTCTTTCATTTTCATGATTGTAGTAGATAAAATAATCTGAGGATATAAACCTTCCCTATATTTAATGTCAGTTACAGGGGTATGGCAGTACTGGCAAAGCCCTAGTAAGGTAGATCTTGCTATTCTGGCAAAAAACTAGAAATGCTTCTGGCAGTGCAATTGCTCATTGGCTAAGCCAGAGCAAGTTCCTGTTACAGAGTTTCAGGGTGTAATTACTAGAATCTTTTGCTGTGAAATAGGGGAATGGGGTGGAGGGGTTCACATGGCTGGCCCAGGTGTGATGCCTACAGGCATCAGAAAGCCCAGGGCTTCAGTAGAATGTCATATTCTGGGCTCTATTTGTGTCTGCTCGTGTTGGAGCACAATGGGAGAAAGTGTTCCGCAGTGAAAAAACCCTGCTTAGTATCTTTATTGATGATCTGGATGAGGGGATTGAGTTTAACTTCAGCAGATTTGCAGATGACACCAAGTTGGGTGCAAGTCTCTGATCTGCTGGAGGGTAGGAGGGCTCTGGGAGGGATCCATAAGCTGAGTCCAGTGATAGGAGGTTCAAGAATACCAAGTGCCAGGTCCTAGGCTTCGGGCACAACAACCCCCTGCAGCGCTGGGGACAGAGTGGCTGGACAGTGGCCAGGCAGGAAGGGACCTGGGGTTATGACTGACAGCAGCTGAACACGAGCCAGCAGTGTGCCCATGTAGCCAAGAAGGCAGTGGCACCTGGCCTGGATCAGGAATGGTGTGGCCAGCAGGACCAGGGGGGTCATTCTTCCCCTGTACTTGGCCCTGGTGAGGCTGCACCTCGAGTGCTGTGTCCAGTCCTGGCCCCTCAGTGTAGGAGGGATGTTGAGATGCTGGAGCGAGTCCTGAGGAGGGTAACAAGGCTGGTGAAGGGTCTGGAACATGAGTCCTACAGGGAGCAGCTGAGGGAGCTGGGAGTGGTCAGCCTGGAGAGGAGGAGGCTCAGGGGAGCCCTCCTCACTCTACAAGTACCTGAAAGGAGGGAGCAGCCAGGTGGGGGTCGGGCTCTTCTCCAAGGCAACAGCAGCAGGACAGGATGACACAGGCTTAAGCTGTGCCAGGGGAGGTTTAGTTTGGACATTAGGAAGTTCTTCACAGAAAGGGGTGATTGGACATTGGAATGGGCTGCCCAGGGAGCTGGTGGAGTCACTGTCCCTGGAGGTGATTGAAAAGGCTGGATGTGGCACTTAGTGCCATGGTCTGGTGGGCAAGGTGGTGTTTGGTCATAGGCTGGACTCGGTCTCAAAGGTCTTTTCCAAACCTCGGTGATTCTGTGAAACATGGAGGGGTGAGGCACAATATCTGCTCTACCTCATGAGAGCAGAAGCTGTGCATGACTATTTTGGCTTGGACTGTTTAATTTCAGCACAAGAAAGGTTGCAAGAACAGTATTACTTTGACTTCATGTATGTACCTGTGCTTAAGAGTGCAAGCTCTGTATTGCCACATCAAAAAAAAAGGAAGGGGGGTGTTTATAAAATTTAACCTAGCACTACTTGACTCAGGTAGAGCAAGCTCTCAGGCCCAGAGGGAGCAGGGACTGCCAGGTCTAGGGAACAGAACTCAATGTGTCTGATACAGTGAGGGTACTTGACCAGGACTTGGCTGGGGAATGACACCAGCTCAGAAGGGTCAGTAGTGTTAAGTCCAGGGGAACCACAACACATCACTCAGCTCCACCTCCTTAAGTTAAATAACTTTATCACTTTTTTTTCTACTTAGAGCTGACCTTCTCTCAGTCTCTTGGGTAGGCTAACTTGCTTCCTCCAAGCTAGAGGTCTATGGTTATGCTGTAGAAGTGGGGGAGCTCCTGTTGGCTTCCAGTGGAAGCTGCTTTTGATGTCCCTGCAGTATCTGCAGGGCATGCAAGGGACACTATGGATGTGGACACAATAAACTGCAGAGGATGCATCTTACTGCTATACCTTTAGGGGCTTTGTCCTCAGTATTAACTTGCAGGATAAGCTTTTAGTCAAGTGTAAACCTAAAAACCCACTCAGACCAAAAGAATGCCACTTGATTTGTTAAGTAGCAAAGACTAATGGGACTGACTCCGAAGCTGCAGGCGAGGGGGATCTCTTCTGCTAGGCTTCTGCTGGGTGTAAGCAAATAGTGACAGACTTGCAGGCATTTTGGATTCTGTTCTCAAGAGGCTTGCCTGGGGGAAGAGACCCTGATGGTCCTCAGGTCACCCATTATCCCAGGAACTGGTCATACTGTTCCTTCCAATATGCAAGTGCAGCCCTCTTGGGGAAAACTGTCTGAAGCTGCTTGTGCCATTTGGTTAATAAAAGTGTTTCCACCTTGACAAGAAAGTTCTTTCCAGCGTCATTGTTCAATATTCAGTTCAAGTGAAGGGGTATGTACATTTTTTCCCTCTGCTAATGGGACACTGCTGTAAGACCATGCCCCCAGGTTGCACTTTAATAAATGGTACAGTTTTCAAAAACGTGTAGACTACTTCTGTGCTCCCCCTCTCCCCCTGTTTTAGTGCAGGCACCAGAAGAAAAGGTGGTTTTACTTACAGGAAACTTGCTTATGCAAGGCACAAGGACAGGACCAGAGTGTCTCTCCTGCTACCAGCTGCAGCATAAGCCATGGTTAATTAGAAGAATACCATGAGTATTTGCACAAAAAATTTTCACGTGGAAACTGAAAGTCTGCAGAGCTGTAGTAGCCATCAGAAATGAAATTTTTATTTAAGTTAAAAAACCCTACAAAATATTTACATACTTGGAAAAGTTCTGAGGCAGCTGGATCACAGGTGACACATTTGCCACCTGTTTGATTTGTATCAAACAACCTGAGTTTGTTCAACCTGAGATGTGACTACAAGGTATGCTACTTTTTCTTAAGCGTATCCAGGTTGCATTCCCAAAACACCTTGCCCTGTGCCTACCCTCCTCTTTTCTTTACAGTTTTTCTGTCAGTTTTATTTTTCAAGCAAACACAGGTGTATGGTGATCGATACTGAAGTATCCTCGTGTCAGCCTTTGGCCACACCCCCTTCTATCACTCAGGGCTCTGTTCCCTCTTGCTGCCAGCTTCTCATCAAGATAAACCTGATTCCCACCCACCCCACTGACGATTCTGCTGATGAACCACCCATTCCATAGCCTGAGGCCTTCCTGGGAACAACATTAAGCACGGCTCAGCTGCAGGAGCAGGGCTGGGAAGTGAATAACTAAAGCAAAATGCTACAGCTGCTTAGAAAAAACACAGAGGGCAGGCCCTGTGCCCACTGGGCCTGTGGAGGCACAAGGCAGGCTCTACACAAAGGCTGCTGCTGCTAAAATAAAAAATATTGTAAAAGGAGAGAGGCAAGCACTACTCCCTACTGGCAGAGCTGGCAGGCAGCTCACACTACTATTACTGCTGTGCTAGTCTACAAAAGCCTATCTATGAAGCTCTGCCATCCCTTTCACAGCTGTATCTCAGAAGTTAAGAGTAAATCAAGTGATCTTCATCCATCGAGGAAAGTCTTCAGGAATCAACATGCTCCCCACAAGGCTGGAGAGCTCACTCACCCAGCTAGAGGGAGAGAAACAGAAGGGGCATTATTAACAGCAGCAGGGTTCTTCTCCCGCGGCAAGCCCTGCCCCGCGCCCGCCCCGGAGCCCGGCAGCTCCAGCGCCGCAAACCGCGCGTCAACACCGCCACCTGCCGCGCTCCTTCCCGTGCCAGCAGCAGGGACACGGCCCATGGGGACAGCGTGGGACAGCCCCCGTGCCCAGCTCCAGCCCTCACCCTGACCGTGGTGCTACGAGCCAGCTGGGGCAGCAGCACGGGCCAGTCTCACACAAGTGACTTATTTCTGGCGTAACTCGGCACCCTGGAGCCAAACTGAGTGGAGGGAAGGGCAGTGTTGAGGGACACGGCCCAGTGACACCGTGCCCAGGGTGCTGGGTGAGGCAACGTGACAGCGTGAGCCCGGCCCCTCTGCAGGGTGCTGCCAACACTGTCCCTGGCAAGGCTGCAGTGCAGCGGTGGCCCACTGGCCTGCAGCACAGCACAACTGTGTCACCTCTGCTTCACAGCCCTACCTGCTGAAATCTCATTGTCAAGGACCCCTGAGTCTTAACAGCAGTGTGTGCATCCTCCCCTCTCCCCAGACTCGTTAGTTACCGAAGCTGGGGCCTCTGGCTGCTTGCCTGTGACCTGCACAGCTTCCCCACCTCTGCCCAAGTGCCAACAGAGAACAAGAATGGATTTGACTATTTCTCATTGTTCCTCTGCTAGTGTTAACTCTCAGGAGCAATTCCTTTCCCCTTCCAGTTCTCCCAAGCTCTGGGGAGCTGAGGAAGACAAGAGCAGAGACCTCAGGGTCAAGACACTGGGGAAATGCAGCCAGTAGAGCTCAGGTCAGGCTTTCCTTCCCTGAGGGAATGAAAGAATCATTAACCAGAATGTTAGTGGTACAGCTCCCTGAGGAGATTGCAGGGAGGAGAGGAGCAGTCACAGCTCTCTCTGCCCGATAGAACAAATGCACTCTGTTCACTGGCTGCTCTGAGAGGTGGGGCAAGCAGATGTGACGTGACCCCCTCGAGCACACTCATCTCCAGAGCTCTGCAGGGACTGACATTCCCTTCTGGCCCAACCTCCAGAGCACTACAGGGAAACCAGCAGGCCACGGGCAGTTCAGAGCTAGGCCACCCCTCAGGGAATAACCCAGGACAGCTAAAAGGCTGGCTGTGACTCCCACAGAGCTGTGTGACAGCACTCACCATTTCAACGATGTAGTTGTGGAGCTGCTGGTTCATGTAGTTCACAGTGGTGTTAAAGACACGGTGCAGGAGGGAGGGCACTGTATTCAGAATTTTCTTAGTCAAGACCATTGCTAGCACCAACATGGCCTTCTCCTGTTCCATGTCTGAGGGGATGGATCGTGTAAGTTCTCTCACCACCCTGGACATGTGCTGGGTTATCACCTGTATGGAAGGAAGAGAGGGATCTCAGTGCAACAGCTGTGGCAGAAAGGGGTCTCAGCACAGCCTGCCAGGACTGTGCTAGTAACTGGTGTGCTTGTTGCAACACCCCACAGGATGCTGCTCCCCCTCCTCCCAGCCATGGCAGCCAGCCTGTTACATAAAAAAACACCCCCCAAAAAACTATGGCCCTTGATCCAGATGTAGACCTAATCCTTAGATAGCCTTCCTTTCCCTCTTTAACACAGGAGGCCTCAAACTCTACTCTTGCACAGCAGCAAGGCATGTTAGATGCTGGGCCAGCTCCACCTAGGAAGAGGCCACCCCAGCAGGTCACCCAGCCAGGCCTAAAGCCACTGCTACTCCCAACACTGTGCCTATGAACACTCACAGCACCAGAAAAGGGTCTCATGACTTTCTGTCTCTTCAGTGCTCAGTAACAAGCACAAGTTAAGCTCTTGTCACTAACCTGCTCAATTTTTACCCACATGATGGTCAGCAGATAAACAGGACTTGGCACCAAAAGCCAATGATCTTAGTATGAAAACTAAGCCTTATCCAGACCATTAATTTTCCAAGATAAGCCATGGGGCCATCAAAAGAAGGACAAAATGCCTCAAAGTCAGTCATTTTCTACAACCACCATTTCACCATCTGCAGAAAGGAGATGAGCCCAAGGAACCCAATTTACACATGAAGTTCTGCCACAGAATCACCTCTAACAAATCTTGAAAGGTAAATGTTTGGGATTAGTTTTCAGATGCCTTCAAAGTCACAGCAGGTGGGATGCAGAGTATTTAAAAGGAGAATTGCTTGTCAGGCTGCTTTTCACTCACCTCTGTAGACAGATTCTCATTCCGGAAGTGCTGCACTAGGTCATTTACTACTCTTGCTTGGATTTCTTTATCAAACTGGTCTCCAATCTCAGCGAGCTGAGCAGCAATGATCCGGATAACATCTTCATTTGTTGGAGCCAGCCCTGCCAACACAAAAAGCAGAATTTAGTTCACAGGCTGTGGTCAGACCAGGTTCAGCACAGGTCACAGCATTTTGCTAATCTATTAGCAACCCCCTTCCCACCACTGGGTGTATTCATGACAGGTCTAAGCACAATTTAAGTGCACCCAGGTTGCTTACTAGTAATAGTGGCAAATAGGGGTTTGTATCTGTAGTTTAGGTAAAGTGCAGCCTTACCCTGCCCAAAAAATTCACTGCAGGGCATGTTAGAACGTCTCCAAACAAAATCTGAACAGGACAGTTACAGCCAACACCCTGCCTAGAGAGAGGAACTGAGAAGCTGCATGACCCTTGAAGGTCTTTTTCAACCTAATGATTCTAGAATTTAAGTGACTTGTCAGGACTTGCCTCTTAAGCACCATCTAAAATACAGCACCTCATAGAATAGCTGGAGTTGGAAAGGACTTCGAAAGGCCATCTCATCCAAACCCCCTGCAATAAGCAGGGACATCTTCAACTAGATTGCTCAAAGCCCCAGCCAAACCAGCCTTGAATGTTTCCAGGGGTGGGGCATCCATCACCTCTTTGGGCCACCTGTGCCAGTGTTTTACCACCCTCATTGTAAAAATCTTCCTTACATCTAGTCTGAATCTGGCCTTTTTCAGCTGAGAACCTTACACCTTGTCCTACCTGCTTTTGGTATGAGACCTATGCAATTTTGTGTGAGAGAGGGCTATTTACTGTAGTAGTTCCTCCTCACCCTGCTTCAGTTGAGGTCAATGTGCCAGCTGACACACCCTGGGCAAGCCACCCTGCAGATGCCTAGCAAAGCAGGAACAGAACCAGAAGCTACTTGAGGAACAGTTTTCACCAGACTGGTAGAGCAGAAAGGGATTCCACCCAGTACCAGAATCGAGGTGTTCCAAGATCCTAGCCCAGGTATTGATGCTGCCTGAGGAGCAGCGTGAGGCCTAACTTAACTGCTTAGTATCACACTCCTTGAGGGCAGCTATCACCAGTACCAGCTTTGTGCCCTTGTCTGATGTGCTGCAGGCAAAACCCAGTGACAGGTGCTCTAGAAATCCATGGAGAGGGAAAGTACTAAGCACTAGTTGTCTTAACCTGTTAAATTCCCAACCAACATCACCGACAGCCACACAGTGAAGCTGCTCAATAAAGAAAACATTACTCCTCTGAAACAGACAATAGCAAAGATAGGAAATGGGGAAAGAAAACCATGATGTCCAGAGAGACAGGTGGGATGGAGAAAAGCTTACTCACCTGACTCACCGTTCTGGAAGTGGCCACTCCGATTGCCATCGGTCTGAAGCTCATCGTCATCGTTTCCTTGGCACATGATCGTCTGGCTTTGCAGGGAATGCAGCTGGTCTCTGAACTTACAGTCAGAGGATGCCTCCAGAAAGGTGAACAGCAGAGCATACTCCATCTGAAGAGATCCATTCATCTGAAACATAAAGAAATCACTGTTAAGCCCATGCCTAGAAAATGTCCCACTCAAAGCATCTAGTCATGCACTGTTTTCCAACCCTGAACACGTCTCTGTGGCCTCCTCTGGGCACCCTGAACAGCATCAGCCAGGGGGTCCACAAGGCCTCAGCAAACGCAGAGTGACTCCTGGATGTGGACCTACACAGGACTGTCCCATGGTGAATGACAGAAGGCTCTGCTCTTACAAACTGTGTGTGTTGAAAACTCAGCTCACCTTCTCCTCTCATTTCCAGCTGTGCCAACGGCAGCAACCCTGATCCAAGCTCCTCTTTTGAAACAGGTGTGTATTCAGCAAAAACCATCCATTTCCCTTACTCAGACATCTGTGTTTGGAAGGGTTTTACCCCTGTATTTGGGAATTGGGCATTCTACTTGCTGTGCATAAAGAAGGCAGCAGCTCCCTGCTTCCATGTAATCAGAGCAGAGCAGTAACAAGGTGGGAAATAGAGATAAGAGCATAAGCCTGCAAAAACCCCCAAGGTTCACATTTCTTCTCCCTCTTCAAAGGAACCTCAACCAGCTCCATAATAAACCTGTTCAGCTCCTGGGAGAGAGCCAAGCAGCTGCTCACAAGAAAAGTGAGAGGAGATGGCAGATCAATGCCACCTCCAGTGGTACATCCACCTCCAGTAAATGGGCACGTGCTGTCTCCATGGCCACACAACCTGCAGCCTTCAAGCAAGGCAGCACAGAGTGCCCAAATTAATTAGGTTGAGGAGCTCCATGAGGCAGGCAGACTGATGGGAGCAAGAGGCCCCACTGGAACACCAGGCCTCGTAACCAACAAAGGCCTCCAGAAAACTTTCCAAAAATTTTAGTTAAACAGGTAAGAGAGCAGGATGTGGTGTAAGCACAGAAATAAAGTAAGAAAGGAAATCCTTACTCTGGTATGCAGATGGTATGCCTGTAAGAAAATACTTAGTCTTAAGTTTATCTAGGGAGAAGAAAAAGACTTAAAGAAGAATGGTTTGTTATGCCAACAATATGCAACCAGGATGAACTTGGTAACTGAAAGGGAGTTTTGGGGAGTGGAACCTTGCAAAGCCACGACATAACTGTATCTGACTGGGCACACAAAAGGAGGAACAAAGTCAACAAAAGGCAGGGTTCAGAAATGGAAACAAATGGCAAATAAAGTGTATGATCAGTCACAGATGAACAGAAGACACGTCTTCCATGATCTGAGCATGCATGTTTATGCATATCTGAGTATATGCAGTAATGCAGGTCACCTGGTGACCCAAGCTCACTGGGGCACCCCTCAACAGCCTGCTGGACTGCTCATTGGGTTTATCACTGATACATCTTTAAATCGTATTATGTTCAAAAGGCTTGTGGGAAGGCAGAGTAGGGGTTTAGAATTGTATCCTAACATGAGCTGGGCTGGGGGAGGATGACAGACATTTCAGTTACAGTTCGATGTGTAAGATTTAAGTGTGCTAAGTAACAGCATCATAATTGTGTTTAACATTGCACAAACCAATGCAAGGCATTGATCAAAGGGCTGTGCCCATTCCTTTATTAGTTTTAGCAGTTTGTAGCTTTATCAATAAACATTGTAGTCTCTTACATAGCTACATCTCCAGCTTGCAGTCCCAAGGTGAAGTGCCACACTGAGATCTGCAAGGAAGCAGCTCGCAACCTAACTGGTTCCATCCACTTCCCTGTATTTGGAGCAGTGCCAGGAACACTGCAGAAATTCTAGGAAATTCAAGGAGGACACTTCTTTAATTTTTTTTCAATTTCTTGAAATTGAAGCCAACACTGAGACTTATCCCCTTCAAAGTATCTCAGGACAAGTGCACCAGAGAACCACTGTACACTGTGAGCAGCTGACTTCAGACATGTTTGACTCTAACCTGTTCCATGATGGATTCAGGGACAGTGCAGCTCAGATCACCCTCTGCTTCAGACCAGAAATCCTTGTCCTGTGAAAGAGTAAGAAAGAAAAGTGTGAAAGGAAAAAAAATCCCATAAATCCACATCTTGCAGCTGTACTTATGTGTCTATCCGTGTCTCATAGTAAGTGTCCCTCTTAGTGATGCATATCCCTGTTTCTGGAGAGAGCTGCCCATCACACACCATCAGTCAGGAAAAAGGGCTGAGGAAATCAATTTCTCAGTGAGAAGGGCCCTGTGAATGAGAGGCACAAATCTCCTTCCTGCCACAGACACATGCCAGACAGTGGAGTGACAAAACCTACAAAGAGGGCTTTAAAGCCAAGAGCTGTTGTTGGGGAAGGGAGAGACAACCCTCCATGGAGCCAGAGGCTGGAATGAAGAGCAGGGTGATCAGAGAGGAACTCCTGAGCACTGCCTGAGAGCAGGTGAGCTGACAGGTCTGCATGCACAGCAGAATACTCTGAAATGAAAAACCCAGCTGACATAGCTGCACATCTGCAGGGTGCCTCTCCCCACCCACGTGGATGCAAGAGATCCACGTGGATACTCAGGCTCATTTCAGCACTTCCCAACAAATATCTGTGATGGGGAAGGTTGGATCAAGTGCCAGCAGAGGCTTCCAGTCACATGAGTGCAACTCTGCTAAGCCTCCAGGGAGGCTAGCTAGGAAGAAGGGAGAAAGCAGGGCAGAGCCCAAGGGAAGAGAAACCCAGTGAGGGAGAGCACAGGGGAGATGTAGGAGCACAGTGCTCCCTCCTCATCCTGCCAGGAGCCACTGATGGGTGGGTGAGAACCTTGCATTTGCTGCCTCAGACACAACAGTCCCACAGCTGCACACAGAAGTCTCTGGTTCAACTCCTGATGAGCAGGGGCTGGCTGGAAGTGGGCACTCCCTCCCTTCCAAGCCTTCTTCACCCAGAGCAACACCTGGTCTTTATGCAGGCACCTTCTAAACCAAAAATGGGCTGGAAGCACTAAGGAACCCAAACAAAAGGCCTGCTAACCATCAAAGAGCTGTGCTAGTGGTAAGTGACTATTTCACAGTAACAACCCCTCACATCTGTGTTTTAAATAACTAAGTGTGCTGGTAGAAAAGAGGGAAATGAAAGTAGAAAGAAATTCAAACTCTGAAGCAAACCACAGTCATATTTCAAGAGACCATGAATCTCCCAACTTTTCAAAGGCTCTTATAAGTCCAAGACCAAAACACAATCTCAAATATGTCTGGAACACACAACAGCCCACAGGAAGCCTCCTAACCAGGAGCTCTTCTTTTCATGGAATTATGTCAGACTAACAGCTACAACATAGGCTTATCCCTTGCTGCTTTGCATTTTCCTCTGTTCCATTCAAATCCCTATTGCTGCTACTCACCTCTACCCTAAGGAGAGTCCTCTGTCCTGTTCTTTGGGACCTGAAGGGGCTCTGAAACAGGTCAGGGTGACCTTTCTTCTGGGCTTGACTTCGCTGGAGAGACACAGATGTTAATTCAGGTTTGAGAACTCGAAACAGAATACTGAGATTAAGAGGAAAGTTGTGATTTAGAATTAAGTCTGTGGCAGGACTTTGGCTTTGTGCAAACTCCTCGGGAGTTGTCCACACGAGCAATATTTCTGTAGGTTAGGTAAAGCCTCAGTTTGCACATATTCTGGTTTTAGAGATAACATCTCTTCTCAATGCAATTTTCCACTCTCTGCTTTAAATGAAGAGGCACAGACTGCTCCAGCCCAGCCAGGTGCCTGCTGCACCTGCAGATGTCAGTGGCTGTGCAGGGAGAAGAGACCTACAACACACGTGGGTTCTTCCCTTCCCTCAGGGATCAAATCAGCTCTGTGTAGATACAGACACTCCTCAGGGCAAGTCCACAAAAATAGACACATTTTAAAAAGTCACCCACCATAGTTGCAAACAGCAATTTTGCCTACTCCTGCACATGAGCAGAAATAAAACAAACACACAAACAGAACAATGAAAAGTTCCACCACACTCCAAAGTACCAATATGGCAAAAAATGAAGACGAGGGAGCCTGAACATAACTTCATGAACCAGATTTCCTAAACCAAAGATTGACCACCCATGCAGTGAATGCCCCTGAGGGCAATACCTGCCCTTAGCTAAGAAAGTTCTGCTTGGATGGTCAAAAACACACCAGGGAAGAGGAAAAAGGATTTCTCTCCACCCCAAAAAAGCCTCCTACTTCTACAATACAGGGGAAATTATTTTTTTATTTTAGTTAACTAGTAATTACAGGAACCTCAAGTTTTACATAACTACTTTGAATCAATGCAAAGGGAACAAAGTTCCTCCTCAGAAGTCAAATGCCTTAACAGAATCTCAAAAAATGAACAAGAAACCAAAAAAACAAAACAAAACAAAAAAAAAAGAAAAAAAAAAAAGGGAAAAAGGAAGAAAGAGTCCCCTAAAGAACAAATCCCAAACAGTCAAATGTAATCATGCTGATACCACCCAAATTTTTTAATCACTAAGACTTTGGTATCCTGGTAGTTTTAGATTCATATTAAGACTGTTTCTGGTGGAGGGAAAAAGGTTACCTTATATTACTGGGTTAAAAGAATCTTTAGTTGGAGAAGGAGCAAAGATGGATAAAGGGTACAAACACCATCTGCACTCAGATTCAGAGTCAAACTAGATCATTTGCTAAGGCTGCTTTAGGGCTGCTGAAATCTTGGAATGAATTTTTACAGAATATGCATATTTTAATTGAAACACCAACTAATTTTAATACATTAATCATCTTTTACTTCAATTCACTCATTAGACAAATGAGCTTTGTGAAAAGTTCGTATTTCCTTGTGAGAAATGAATTGCTTCTGAGCAATCACTAAATGCCTTTAAGTGTTCAACACATAAGACTACAACCAGATTTTTAGACCTGTTCCTTCTCTCTTTCTTAGAAAAAAATGAAGGGGGTACTTGAAGCACAAGTTTAAGACCCTTAAATCAGTTCTACTGAATCAGTGTAGAGCGTGTTCATTGCAACTCAACATTGCATGGGATGCAGGACTGTGGAGAGGCATATGGTAAGAAAACACAATTACAGTTGGAGAAGCACATCCACCAGCAGCCTGTCAGTGCAGTAGGAAAGACCTCATTCCACCCACACACAGCAGTTTTCACAAGTGAATTCTGTGGATGCTTTCTCCAAGGCAATCACAGCTCTTTAGATGGGGCTGAGTACACCCTGAGGGATGGTACTTACTGCTCTCCAACAACACAGCTCCTTCAGGTCTGGTGTCCCATCTCCTGTTTCTCCCTCTCATCCCCGAGTTGCACTATCCCTTAAATCCCACGAGGAACTCACCAAAGGAGCTTTTCCCATTTGCAGTCCACCAACGAGGGGTGGCATCACCAGAGGCAAGAGCAGGCAGGGCCAGAACCCCCTGACTCCAGACTTTAAGGAGAGATGGCACTGCAAGTTTGCAGGGTGGAAAAGAGGGAGAAGCAGGACTGCAAGACAATTGGCACTCCATGCCTCTCCCCCACACCTCAACTCCTCCCACATCACACAGTGAGGGGTAATCCAAAGGAAAAGCCTCATACACTGTATTACACCGTGGTTACCTGCTGGGGGAAACTCCCCACAGCTCTCAGGGCTGCCATAACAGCAGCAGGTCCCACAATCCCTGCAGCAGTGCTAAGTCACCCTATAAATCAGTTTTCATCTCCACACTTGTGCTACATCTTCAAGACTGCTCAGAAAAGAAGCCACCCCACAAACAGTGTCTCTGCTTACCATCACTTCCCCTCAGATTCTTCACCTCTCCTCACAGCTCAGCCTGGGAGTTACTATTCCCAGCTCCAGCAGACACTGGCTGGTTAGGAAAACACTCTTTTCAGCAGGGAAGCCACAGGCCTGTAGGACTGACTCCTTTAATACTTTGTCTGGATTCCAAGACACCTCCCAAACAAACACCAGGCTATCAGTCAATGGACATATTGTGTGAGCTGTCAAGATATTTATGTCTCACGTTTGAGTTGGAAGCAATTAAAATCTCCAAAGCAGAAACCGCAGTAAAGTATCAGTCACTGCAAAGTCAAAAGCTTCCAACCTGAGCATTGCTTTCCCTGTGTGGCAGCTGAAAGGTAAGAACTTTGGGTGTGGCAGACAGGATGACATCATTATTGGAAGAAATAAAAGAGTGCCTATTTCTCCCTTCCAGGACCTGGCGGCACTTACCTGTCCTGTTAGCAGATGTTTCATTGCTGAGCTACAGAGCAAGGGCATCATTTTACAGGCAGGGAAACCAGGTATTTGGTATGTCCTGACATTTTAAATCCACATATCAAACCATAACCACTCGATTTTACTGTCTTTGTGAGAAATTGCCACAGGCACAACTACTTACATACCCAGTCACTACTGGAAAACAAAGAAAGAGAAACAGCATCACAGACTTAGGAAGTTCCTTACTTGAGGATATTCTGAGCTGTGCCACTATTGTCTGCAGAACTTCAGGTCAGGAGAGTGTAGGCAAATACCACATGACAGAGCTTCTAGCCCACAAACCCAACAGGAACTAAACAGCCCAGGGAAGGTATCTTGTTGGTGTGCAAAAAGAACAGTGCTGAGATGAGTTAATAGGATGTTATCATTACCACAGGAAACCTGTCCTCATCACTCCTTACTCTGCAAAGGATTTGCTAGCCTGTTACAGTGCTTAGAACACCCCAAGATTTTGCCTCATTTAAGCCTCACTCCTAAAACAGAATTTGACTCTAGGCTTTGGAAAGAGAAGCAGCGTGGTGGGAGAACAGAGACATTGAAATGTATAAGCCAGGTGAAGGATGGGCTCAACAAGGATGCACACACAGAGCTGTGAAATGAAAGGATGGTTTGGTGCATCTGGTTAACACCAAAGCTGTTGGCTTGGAGTGTCAGGACTTTCCCAGCCACAGGGAACACTGCTTCCAAACTAAGGGTATTTTCTACCCATTAGCTTCTGAGGGAGGATGCAACATCAATTGCTCATTTTTAAAGTGGCAAAACTGACAAGCCATGAGGAGCATAATTGGAGATACCAGCAGCTGCGTGGCCCAGAGCAGGACACACCTCCTCCCCCAGTCACTTGCAGTTTATTTACTTGGCTCTTGGGAGGAATGCCCTGTTAGTCAGGAATCATGAGACTACTTAAAATCCAACCAGGACAACCTCTCCCTGATACTCCTAAGCAGGACAGCCGATTGCTTGAGGTTTTCAGCTTTTCTTTCTCTTCCTTTCAGCTTCAAATTGCCTCCTTCTTTAGGATGCAAATACTGCCACTATCAGTCTCTCCAGCAAGTGAAAACAAAACCCAGCACCAACACAAAGCCATTTACTTCTCATACCCTTGATGCAAAACATGCTGAATACTTAACTACTGCCTTAGCTGGGGCATTTTTACCTTTGCTTCTTTATGCTGCTTTAGTACAGAATTATCATCATCTCAGCCTGGATACCAAGCACTCTCAGCTGTGTATTTTGGCTTAGAAATACATTGCACTCTTTATTTAAAGGGGGTTTATCTTCCTCTTCGGAAGAAAAACTTTATTAGAGACAATTCTAAAAAGAAACTGTCAGTTGACTTTTTTGATAGAAATTTATTTAAGTTCCTTGAAGGTCTTTTGCCTTTTCACGATGATACAAGTTGCAGCAATCTTCTGGTTATCAGGGCAGTACTTTGACTTCTTAGGAAGAAAAACATCCCTCATCAACCACCCTTCTCATTTGGCTCAAAAAGCTCTGGTGATCAGCCCTCACACAGCACTTGAATGACTAAGGAGGAGCACTGCCATATTACTAATGCTCTTAAAAACCAGTCAGGCAGGAACTTTGGTATCAGTGTGGTTTCTGTATCAGATCAGTGACAGAGGCAGCAGGACAACACTTTATTCTTCAGCAGCCAGCCTACAGACACAGCTGAGCTTAAACTGAGTCAGCAGGAAGCCTGCAGCTTGAATTTGAATCCAGGTAACTACAGCTGAACCCAAACAGAATTTGCACATCTCCATGTTCTGGGCATAGCCACACCTAAGAGGTAAGGGCAGGACTTGGATCTTGGCTATCAGAGTGCAGGCAGTTTCTTGGATCTGGCACTGGGCTGAGCTGTTCCCCTCTGGTGTTGAGCAAAGGAACTCCAGCCCGGTAAGCTCGTCCTGCACTTCACCTCCTCGGTAAGGTTAGGAAAATACTTCTGTCTTTCCTTGGGACCTGGCTGGAGGGAGCAGAGCAAACCTTGATGAAAAGGCACCATCACCACTAGCATACAGGACTGCTAGTCTTTACAGGGCTAGCTTCCTGTTCAAAATCTAACTATTTCAGCCCAGCAGCTGCAACAGACCCCTGCTATAATGGCATAGTGCACGTGCAAGCAGTTCTTGTGTTTGCCTCTTAGAAACGATGGAAAAGCAGGAAGCACTGAGGAACCCCAGTTGCAGTGTTCTGACATTATCAAGGAAGGACAAACAGACTGAGAGCAGGCAGTACTGGGACCAACTCCAGCCATCACTGGTGATGTGCAAGTGACAGTGTCCAACCAGAGAAATGCAAGACTTGGTTCTGGATTTAGAGCATGCCCCACAGCTGGGCCATGGGCACTGGACCCTTGCACTCTGGCAAAGCTGCTTTTACAGTGGAGCAGCGACAAAGTGCTCAGTTCCTGCAGCAGACACAGTCTCAGCACATGGCAACAGTGCTCCGAGAGTTGCAGGTGCCATTTGGACAGGCTCTGCCAGCCATAAGACCTCAGAAAGTGGGACTGGATACTAGAACTGCTATGCCACCTACAGGACAAGAGAATCCTCCTGATTTTAGTTTTAATACATGTTCTACTGTTCTGTGCCAGCATGAGCACGGACCAGCCATTAGTCAGAAAATCAGGAATGCCACGTCATTTTGCAACTCGGATGCATTTCACAGCTGATACCAACAGTAAAGAGGAATGTAAATCTGTCTTTCCTTTGCCTGACTGGCAAGTTAGATAAGCAAAGCAAGAAACTGGTCAGAAGGAATTAAAAAAAGAATTGAAGAAGACAGCTTTATGGACACAGGTGGCCTCTAACAGTAACATTCCCTCTGCCTTTCAGGCCGTATGAGTAGGCAAGAACTCCCTTTCTAGACTGGTAAGCACCAGGAATATCTGCACTGCTTTCTGGAACAAACAGAAGCTGTAAAGAGCTTCAGTGTGAAGTTTAAATACTGGATCAGAGTGGCCCATCAGAAATTACACATCCAAAGAACAACACTTCAGCACTTCAGGAACTCTCTGCTTAGCTAAAACAAGGGTGCTGATGCAACAGCCAGCATGGCACTCAAGGAGCTGCTAAGCAACAATTCAGTGCATTGGACAATTTACTGTCAAGGGAATTCTCACAGCTGGTACTCCCCAGAATGACTTCAGTGGAACCTGCTCACCCTCTCAGACTCTGAACATCCATCATAAAAAGAGCCAAAGCATTTCTAGAGGAAGGGGTACAAAGACAAATCTTCACAGCTGCATGCTCATGTGCTCTGAGAGCATCCACAACTGTGTCAGTATTTGACAGCTTTTCCAGAACATAAAGTGAATTTTCAACAGGCTCCCCTCCTCCTAAACATCAAGTGTACGAGATGTAAACGTCTCTTACGCACCTTAGTTTTATGAAACAACTGTGCACCAGCACAGCCAGGCAGAGATGATCCCCAGAAGGAAAGTCTGACACAGATCCTTTGATTCCCTTCTCCCACTGTGCTGCACTGCAACCTCCATTCATGACAGTTAAACTGATGAAGGCAGTATAAAAATATAAAAAAAAACCCCAGACATCAAGATAATCTTGTCAGAATCTCTTATGACAGGAGCCCAGAAATCCTCAAGAACCTTAAAAAGAAAGTTGTGCATCAAACCAGGCAGCCAAAAATGATAGTAACTCAAAGCAGCATTCATCATCCTGATCAAAGCCGTTTGACAGCAGCACTTCATACACTGTGAGCATAAAAGAAAGCATCATCTCTTTTAAACACCTTTCACAATGACACAGCTAAGAAAATACTCCCTCTCAAAGAAACACTGCAGGAGCCATTTGGGAACTGTGACAGGACAATTGCAAATAGGTGCCTGCAGGAGTACACATTTCCTTGTGCCACACAAACAGGACGTTGCTTCTTCCACTCAACACCTACGGGCTCTCTTAGCTGTAGGTCTACAAGCACAGGGAAAAAGTCTGTTCTTCTTGAAGAAAACACATTGCTGTGCATGAAACAAAGCAAAACCATCTCACTTTCAGTTTTATCTTAGGAGGAGATGTTGAAACACAGGAAGAGCTTACAAACCCAAAATACAGCAACTGTTGATCTAAGTGGATTTGTTTCGTGTGGCTGTCAATCTAAAGGTATTACAGCAATTACACTGAACAACCAGAAGCTACACTTGCCAAGGAACGTATGTGTCCTTTAAAGATGAAGGAAATAGCCAAAATATTTGACAGACCTGGGTATTGCCCATTCTATAAACAGCAGTAAGAGCACTACAAACTGTCCAAGGGTCACAGTCACAGCATTTTACCACAAAATAGAGCAGGTCTGCAGACATTTAAACAAAAATCCAACATCCGCGTGTGCCATTGCACACACAGTCCAACTCCCCTGCTCGTACTTCAGAGAACCTGAACAAAAGTTCTGAGAGTATGAAGGAAAGTGGGGAAAATGCCACTCCTGGGAGAAAGAGCAGAACTCCCATAATGCATGAGGGGGTACAGCCCTTTCCTCATGTTTGCCAGCAAGGGCAGTCCAGCCAAAGCCCACCAGGGCCAAGCAGCACCTCCAAGCAGTGCCATGGTGGTGCAAAGAGACAGGGAAAGCAGCAGACTGGATCAAGAGCAGAAGTCACCAAGTGCCCAAGGCAGTGCTTAACAAGTCTCAGGGGGAGGGAGCTGAGGGATTCTTGAAGCAGCTGTTGCCAAGAAGGGTGTGAACGATACATCAACACAGGCCTATGCTCTGCAATGAGCAACTGCTTCAGAAAGCACCCAGAAGGCAATCCCTGCCATCTCATCCAGGTGCAAGGAGGTGCCTAATTACACCACCGGCAGCTCCAGAGAGTCCTGTTCTCTTCCCCGTACAGATGGGGTAACAGCAGGATGTCAGGACATGCTTCACTACAGACATCTGATACAAATCAAGGCCATCACAGAAGCTTAACAGATTGCTACCAAACCTAAAGAGTGACACTGGATACTGTGTGACTCAACATTTCTTTCTATATTTTATCCCTCCTTACCCTATATCCTTCCTATCTTGTCTGGGTCAAAAAAAAAAATCACACTTGTAAAATATCTGAGGAAGGGACCACCTGTGCACATACCATAATCATAACTGATAAGCTTTGATTAAAGCTAAACTCAGCCCCCTGCAACCTCCTCCAACCCCAAGCAGAGCCATCCAAAACTAAAAGGGGCTCAGGCCTCCAAGAGTTTTGCACCTTTGGCTAAGCCATGAGCTCTACTCACTAATTAGAAATACTTTGATGTACTTGGCTTTGCACAGTACACATGCCCAGGTAATTCCAGCCCCCAAAACTCTGTAATCTGACAAAGACAAAAAGAGCATGCCAGGAAAAAAAAGGAGAAGAAGGCTCCTTGAGAAAAAAACAACCCAAAAAACCAACCCAAAACTGATAGTAAATTCTGCTCTTTCACTCATCTAGAAGTGTTAAGGAATGAAAATGAAACCTGCCCATCTGCACACCAATTCCCCTGAGCAGAGAAACTGCAGACCAGGCTGGCTCCTTCCTGCTGGGTGTTCATATGCAGAGGCCAAAGGAGCTGCCTTATCAATGAACCAACACCTCGAGGCTGCTCCTCCACAGTCACACCAGCAGTCCTTGCACCAGGCACAGAAACCTGTTCAGAGTTATTAGAGACAGTCCCTTCTCCCCCATCTGATGACTTCCAAGCACCCGGCTGCTCCAGGAAGGTCTCCAAAGGTAACAGTCACCAGATTTGTGTGCCTGCCTGCTTCTATTCTGAACATTTTCATTCTATTACAGAAAAAAGAAAACCGAAACCCTTTGATCTGTCATCTCCTCAGACTCCTGCTGCGTGTGGATGACTCCTGTCATCCTGTTACACAGGAAAAACACAATATAGGGAAACATGGCACAAATGACCTCAGAAAAGAGTGTTCAGTGAATACAGACCCCCCCCCCCCCCCCCCATATAACTCCCTAATTATACATCACAGTTCTTACTGGTTTAGGATCTAACAGAAATCAAAAGCCGCACTGAGCACCTTTACAAGGCCCTCACACTATCCAGAGGTGTAGTGTCCTGGTTCTGGGTTCAGGCATGCCCAGATCCCAGCAGCAGATGCCAGGTTTGCACAGGCAGCCCTGGTGGAGCGTTGTACGCTGTTCTGCTGCCTGTGCACGGTGAGAAACTGAGCTGAACTCGCAGTCTCAGCTGGCCTAATCTGGTTTTAAGAAATTGGGAGAGCAGGAACCCAACAAAACCACCTAACCGAAAATCAGTCACTTTTTTTTTTCTTGCGAAATTCAGCAAATGTCACCAGATGCAAACAAGAAGGCACTGACAAATCAGAAGGGGAGGTTTTTCACACCAGCCTTCCTTGGTACAGGGCAGTCTATCCACAAGGTTTACAACCACCTGTTACACTGCACATGCACAATGGAAGTGTTTTGCCTCAGCAGGTCCCTAAGCCCTGCCAGTTACCTCTAATGAAAGACAAGGGACCTAGAAAGAAAGATCAGAATATGGGACGAGACAGGCTGCAGAAATCCAAGTGAATAACAAGGTGCTAGAATGCTACTTTTTATACAATGCATTCTCCCAGGGTTTTTGTGTAACACCAGCGGCACATAAGAGATCTCTAAGGAATACGTGTTGCAAAGTTATCCTAAAGACACTGAACAGCACTAAACTCATGTAAAGAGGTTGCAAAGGAAAGGAAAAAAAACCCCCACACAGAAAACCCCTTCTTTTTAAATAACACCTTTTAAGATGTTATGCTTCCACAGGCAGGTGAAAACAGTTTCAGTCTGACAAAAAGTTGTAACAGAACAAAAACCACTATTCCCCACAGGTGGACTTTTGCAAAAAGTCCTTTACCAAAAAAACAAACCAAAACAAAAACTTCAAAAATAATTTCCTGTTGGGGAACCACTTTGCTTTTTCCTCCACCAAACACTTCAACCGTTTTGAACAGGTAACAAGTATCCCATGACAAGATTATGACCCAGATACTCCAAGAGACAAAGTTCACCATTTCTGAAATAAGCATTGACTTTCTGAATGAAGACTTTAGTGATTTAAATAACTCTGAGGCACTACACCTTCATTTTTTTTAACTGAAGCTACAAAATGTTATTGTTTAAAAGAAGACAAGAATATCTCCCCCTCCCCACCAAATCCACCAGTTTCAGAGCCAGTGTCACTCCAAAGTACAGAGACCATCACCACAGCATGTAACTTACAGAAACACCCTTCTAAGGAAGGAGACCCGCTCACTCCGTTCCCTTCCACTTCACATACTACCCAGTCTCCTGCTCCATCCTTCGCTCACCCTGAATCCAGCACGCCCGTGTGTCACGGGGAATGTGAGCGCTGCTCACGGGAAACAAAGGGAGAGCCGAAGGCGCTCACCACCTCAGCAGGCAGCCAAAGACACCTACAGCTCCGGGGAAGGCAAGAAGCGGCGAGAAAAGCTCACGGTGAATTGACTCATCTGTATCAGTCACCTGCTCTTCCTAAGTATGTTAGCGCTATTATTAAAAATACTTCCTTGCCTTGCTTTCTGGTCGGACCTGCCACTCCCACACCCCTGCGGGAAGGCTGAGGCAAGCGCGCGTCCCCCTGGAGTCGCCACTATTAAGTCCTTCCTCTCCCCTGCGCGGCCAATACCGTTCGTGTCTGATAACTCTCACCAGAAACTGAGGGCGAGATGCTGCGCTTTGCCGCGCAGTCCAAAGGCAAAGAGAACGTTTCGTGGTTTTCTGAAATAGCACCTGAGCGGGAGGGAGGCCGGTTCGCGACAGGAGCAGGGACGAGGAGGAGAGGCGGAGCGGCTCGCTCCCGCCGGGGGAAGCAGCAGACGGGCCGGAGTCGATGGCAGAGCGGGAGACCCTCCCGGCACGGGCGAGGAGGGACAAGCGGAACAGCGGCAGCGACTAAACAGGAAACAGGGCAAAGGAAGAAACAACTGCACTGCTGAAACGCAAGGCCAGATTCGGCGGGCAGAAAGGAACGACGGGAAGCAGAGGAGTTTCCAGCACCCAGAAGAGAAAGCAGAACGCGCACACGGACCCCCGCGGGGTCACTTCAGCCCCCAGGCTTGAGAGGCTGCGAGCTGCAGCCGGCACCTCCGGCCCCGGCGCTGATGCCCCCGCGGCCCAGGAGCCAGCGGGCCCGACACTCGCCCCGACACCGCCACGGCCACCGGCACTTCCCGGGCGCGTCCGGGTCGCCGCCCATGCACACCCCGCGAGCTTCCCGCCCAACGCGGTGTCCCCGCCGAGCCGCTCCCGCGGCCGGAGAGCCACAGGAAACACTCACCGGGACCGGAGCTGCGAGACCGCGGGGCTGCAGCGCTCGGCGGGCCGGCCGCGCTTCCCTCGCTTTCTAGAGCCCGGGCGGCCCCGCCCCACGGGCTGTCCTGGCCCAACGGCCGCGCGGCCTGAGCGCGTGAGGGCTTGGGAATTGCCCCGGGCCTCGGGACCCGCCCGCGCCTCGGGATCCGCCCGATGCGGGCCCCGCCGCAGCTCGCCCGACAGCCATCCTCGTTCTGCACTTCTGATGGGGCCCGACCTGGTGCTGCTTGGCCAAAGGCTCCTCACAGTTCATCTACAGCCGCTTCTCTCCCTGCCAAATAAATGCAGATTTTCGTTTAAGATCGTTTTAAGGGCTTAAAATCACAGAATGACGGAACCAATTAGGTTGGAAAAGACCTCTGAGATCATCGGCTCCAACACCAGCATGTTACCCAGACCATGGCACTGGGTGCCACGTCCGGTCTTTCCTTAAACACCTCCAGGGACAGTGACACAACCACCTCCCTGGGCAGCCCATTCCAATGTTTAATCACCTTTCTGTGAATAAATTACTCCCAATGTCCAACCCGAACGTCCCCTGGTGCAGTTTAAGACTCTGTGCTCTCATTCTGTCACTTGTTGCCTGGGAGAAGAGGCCAGGCCCCACAGGCCTACTTCAACTAATTCCTATTTAATGCAGCTTTGCACTTCAACATAGCTCTGTTTAGAGCAATGCTTAGCTGGTATCCAGTACAGGTGTCCCTCCTGTCACATTTTTCTTCCTAAAGTGGTGTCCTTCCTGTCACATTTTTCTTCCTAATGTGCCCGGTCACGGTGTCAGTGCCACGCTCAGGCTTTGGATGGCCCCACAGATTGTGCCCAGGGTGTGTGACCCTAGAGTGCTTTTTAAAGTTTCTGGGATTCTCCAAAACAGACTGAACCAATTCTGATTCAGGCTTGAGTCATGTTGGTCAACCCACCGGGTGGCTTCCCGCTGGGAATGGTGTTGGGAGGGGAAAAAATGACACGCAAATATGTAAATTTCAAGGAACTGAAGAGAAGTTTCTGTTTCCTCTAACTGTTTAGCTTTGTCCTGCAAAGTCAGCACTACCTCAAGCAGCACTGTCCCCCTCTCTTCCTTCTGCCCAAAGTGTATTAGGTTTTTTGAGAAATCGCTGTGGGGTTTTTTATATCTTTTTGTTTCTGGTATCTGAGTTATATGACATATATTTGTATAGAACATGTGAATAATAAAAAATAGATGTTATCTTTTGCTTACAGAAAGCCACGTGATTCCTGCCCCTGAGACATGCAGAAAAGCACCACACACTCAGCAGATTAGGAAATACTAGTTTATCCACCTTCCTGGTATCCACAGGCATTCACACTGTTCCCAAGGTGCCAAGGCAAAATAGCACTTTTCCTGGAGCTGGTTTCTGGAGCAGGGTTTGTTTTTTTTTTTGTTGTTCCTTATTTTGAGTGCTGTGTAAAAGGATGCAGGCTAAGGAAGGAGGCAACTCTTCATCATATCCCTCAAGTAATACCTATAAAATGAAGCATGAGGCCCCTTCTTCCCTGTGGCTCCAGGAGGAGATGCAGCCACATGCCAGCACTGTTGCTTTCACCCATTGCCTCCTATAGGGTAATTTTTCTGGTAACTGCTCTGTTGCTGCTGCTGCTTAGGATTTAAAGCAGGAAGAAGATACACTCAGGACCTGCTGGAATTCTTAAGAGATGTGTGGCCAGGTAGAATCCTTACAGGATTTGGTTGGCATTCTCCAATATGTGGGACTTAAAAATGCAACTGCTAATGTAGACAGCAATTACTAATTGCTGTCCCAGCAATGATGAGGACTTTTCAAAAAAACCCTATAAAATATGAGGGAAGCCAGAATGGCAGGGGGTTGCAGCTATGACTTTCCCTTAGTTATTTTTCCTGACAAGTTACATTCATTGTCTTCAGCCAGGCCGAGCACAGCCAGGAGGGCTGTGTAAGATAAAATATATCTGCTACTGCCAGAAAGAGGCTCTGCGTGCTTCTTAATGAACCCACTGACAACCTTCCTCCTGTGCTCCCGAGAGCCGAGGGAACATCCACCCTCCCACCTTGGTCACTTCCGAGCTGTTCCTCACCTCCGCACGGAAGGCAAGGAGCTGGGGAGGGGTTCTGGCTCTGCGCCAAGGGGAACGCAGCAAGGTGGGCGAGGCAGCTTCGTGGGCCTGGAATGCCACCTGTGGAAAGGGTCAGAGGCTTCTGAAGGCTACTTTCATTATCAAGGGAAAAGGAAAGCAGCAGCTTGCCACCAGGCTGGGTTCCTGGGGTGGGGTTTACTTGTCAGGGGATCTTTTCCTGGTGCAATTTCTTCGACGTGCACAGCTAATCTGTGCAGAAGCACTCATCTTGGAGGGCCAGCGCAGGTTTTGCCCAAGCTAGCAAGAGATAAAGCTCTTCCTAGACCCGTTGTTCCATCCACAGTTTGTAAAACAGCAGAATGTCTTGGTTGCTAATTGGCATTGAGGACTAACAAATTTGCAGTGTAACTTAAAAAGGTCATGATGAAGAGTTACAGAACTATGGATGCGAGCCAACCTCCTATGTCCCAGAGACCAGCAGCCACTTCCCAGACATTCATTTTTCTTCTGGCATCAAGTGAGAAATCCTCATGGGCTGGCCTTTTGACAGCAGAAAGATCCCCCATCCCTGGGTAACCACAGCTTTCTCCCACTACTATTTTTATTCCCACTACTATGTGGGAGCGAGAGACCAAAAGAACGGGAAGAATTTTAAGGTTTGAAATGTACTCAATGAACTGCTGACCTACTGAGCTGCACAAATGAGGCAGCGAGCGCTGTCATTCCTGCCACCTGCTGGCCCAGCCTCCAGGCAAGGGGAAATCCGAGGCGTGTCATCCCTCCTGCTGCAGTAATAGGTTTCCTTTCATCACACCACCATAGGAACACCAGGGTTTATCCTTTGTTTTTGAAAATGGTTCAGTAGGCAAGAAAATGAAACACATTGTTTGGGATTTCCCCAGCTGGGATTTCCCTGATCATCCTCAGTGAAACTTCTGCTTCTCAAAAAAAAAAAAAAAAAAGAAAAAAAAAAAAAAAAAAAAAAAAAGAAAAAAAAAGAAAAAAAAAAAAGAAGTCATCACAGAGGTATTAATGTAATTGTCCCATTATTTTACTGAATGCTGCTACACCAGCATCAGATGATCAGGCTAGTACTGAAGTGAAGGCTGAAGAAGTGAGGCTGAAGAAGTGAGCTTCAGCTACAAAAATGAAATCCTAGTTTCTACAACCCAATTTATATTACCTTCATCCCTTCTTGGCTATTTACAGTAACTTCTCTGCACTGAGAATCTGAAGAAACAATGTAGAATATGCACATGTACTGGGGGTGCATCATGGATTTTTTTGCATCAGCTAATTCAGAGTGGCTGAGAGTGAGCCAGGAAAAGAGAAATTGAAGGCAAGCCCTTTAACATCCAGAATTATCTCTAGATCACCTCCTCTCAGGTCCTCATCAATCATCAACCAAGGAAGTGACATCAGAGGAAAGAAACGATAGCGCCACCAACAAAAAAGAAAAAATAATTAATGACTTTATTTTTTTTTTTTAGTTCAGTTGGCCATCTGAGGTGCTAAAATCTCAACACCAATGAAGCAAGTGTGCATAAAAACAAACGATAAAACACAACCAAATAGAAGAAAACAGGCTGGAACAGAGTTGGTTTTGTACAGGTAGGGTATTCACTTTTCTGTTAACGCTCCATACATGCCAACCGTAAAAACCTTGAACAATCTGAATATCAGAGTTCACGTTCATACAAAAGGGCAGATGCCAAAGCAACTCCCTTTGCCTGCATTAGACTCCACACACACACGCATGCACCCACAGAGTATTTAAATTACTGCAATGCCATCAGAACATGGCATCCTCCCCTTCACACCTGCTTTCAGTGACATCCTCATCTGCCTGCTACCCTGCCAAGTACCTGCCAAGCAGGCAAGTACAGGCAGGGTAGCAGGCTTGAACAATCAAAAAGCAGGAACTTTTGGAAAGCTTCCCATCTCTGTTACTTTGCAAAGGTCAACAGCCAGTGATCTCTCTCTCTCTGAACTATATACAGGCTGGTTTTTAGTATGTTTTAGAGCTCTCTTCCTTGCAGACAGTGACAACTGAAATTCCCACTGCAGCTTTTCAGTTTGCACATGGGAGATTTTACAATGCAACACCTCTCTCAATCCACTGGTGTGTGGTGTAAACACTTAATGGAAAACTCATTTGAGAAGAATGTTAACCAAACAAGGTGTAGCTGCTCACAAAAGGGAACTGCCGGCTGCTCTAGATCATGCTGTCTAGACCACTTAGAATACTTCATAACGTTCAGGATTAGGATGTATAAAAATATTAAAACCCACCAGAGTGCACACAAATGTGGTGACTAGCTCTATGCAAGCACCCTGTTCTAACAGAGGCCTAGGCATTGCACAACTCAGATTCTTGACCGTGGGGGTAGCCCAAGGATCCACTGGTGCCTTTACATACAAACAAATATTTACAGAAAATGCAGAGACAGAGAGAGAAGGACAGACTTTTAAAACTTGCAGTTTGCTCTAAAGTATGTTCAGCAATGCAGTTTATAACATGCCCTAGTGAGACCAGGGGGTATTAGTTAACTGAAAGAAGGAATATGTCTGAAAGTTGGAGCTGAAATGTCTTGCCACCTCCCCACACATTAGTTCTCTGAAGCTCGGAATTTTACAGCCAGTTGTGACTTTCAATGAGAAAATGGTTAAAAGGAACAGAACAGTTAAAAAAAAAAAAAAGCTACTGTGAAAACAGCAGATTAGTTGTTCTGGCAGTCCTCACTCCCCCCTCTCCATTTGCCTCCTGGGCGTTTCCTTCCAGGAGCTGCTGTTCTCCCTTCCCCGGAGGGGGCTGAAGGGCTTGCCCCATCCTCAGTGTGCCCATTTCAGAACGAACACGGCTCAGGCTCCAAGCTCGGCTCTCTTCCCGCCTGCTGCCGGGATGAAGCGGCCAGCCCCGGGTCAGGACCACGTCACCTGGGGACAGCCACCCTTGCGTGCCCGCGTCTCGGGAGCTGAGGGTCTCTTGGCTCTCCTCACACGTGAAACGGACACACGTCATTGAATGCACATGGCTGAGTCACTGCTGCTGCCGACGCGGGCAGCGCCAAGAGCTAGAACATCCTGCTCGGATTCGGATACAAATAAGGAATCTTGTGCTCTCAAGAGCCTTCTTCAGCTTTAAAAATACAAAATTTGAATTAAAAATATTCAGAGAGTAAAAAAACCCACTATCTGATATGTAAGTCATATTTTTAAAGTGCAACTGAACAGCAAATAACAAGTTGTGCCTTTTACAACCATTTTGATATAAAAAGGCCTTTTAACATTCCCTTTTGTGTATTTTTAATCAATTTGTGTGTGCGGTGTTAGCTCTTTGTTTTCATTTTCGCTGCTGGAGGCCTTCAGCACAACCCAAAGAGTTTAGGGTTAGAATATGTGGGTTTTCTGTGCAATAAGGTATTACACCCTCACGTGATCTCAGTCTTCAGCACTGCAGATATCTGGCCAATGTCCCCCAGCATGAAAGGGAAAAGAAACCATCTGGTGTTTCTTCTTCAGGACTTTTTTCTGTTCTACAGCTCACATTCAATGACCTTTTGTTACAAGTTAGATGTGGTCCATACACCCAGTGCACTATAAAATGGACTGAGGTCAATTCTCTGCACAAGACAATTTACAGTAAACTTTCTATCTTTCTTCCCTGTTCCTGCACTCCAGCTTCCAGTGGCCCCTCAAATGCAGACTGTGTAAACTACCATTGCCAGTTTGACTCGGGCAGCAGGCCCTGCACCAGCAAACTGGAGGGAATTCTGTTTGTTGGACATCCCGTTGGTAAAGCCAACACTCCGGGATGCTGGTATGACAGGTACCACTTGCTAAACAGGCACAGTTATGAAGTAGCACTGCAGCTGCCTGTCTGCCTGCTTGGTTTCACCAGTATCTGGATTTAATTTGTAATGCCTTAGCATAAAACACTAGGTGGGATAAAGGGAGAACACTTTGGGTGGAAAACACATGTTTCCACGGTTAGTAACCAGCACTGCTCAGAGTCCCCCTGGACACTCCTACCCATTCTCCCTCAGGCTGGGGCATTCTCCCAAGTCAGAGGTGAATTCAAACCATAGACCTTGGCTTACAGGAGACCCCTCTGAAGGAGGTAGAGAGCCAACAGCAGGAAACCATGCAAACTTGTGTGCCAGGGCAAAAGACTGAAGGATGTTCAGCCCTGCTGGGGCGCCTCGCACCGGCAGTGTCAATTCAAGCTGGAAGAGTCAGTACGCTGTACAGATGTGCTTGGGAACGGGACACGCTCTCAAAGACATCAGAAAGCAGCCTTGGTACTTTAACAGGAAAAGAACACAGCCAGCATCCCAAGGAGGGAAACCCTCTGGACACTTCGTGTGAAGGATGGGACACATCCCCAGTGCACGGTGCTGTTTCAGCTCTGCAGGGTAGGATATGGACACGGTTTGCCCAGGGAGTCTGTCCCACAGGGAATGGTGCTCAGCTGCTCAGTGCATATCCTGCTCATCGGGTTTCATGTGGTCACGGTCAGGACCCTCCTGGCTGAAAAGCAGCAGATTCACTAACTGAGCCAAAAGGAGCTTCTTCCAATAGATGCAGCAGGAAATGTGCTATTTTTGTTTTCATGGAAATCCCTTGAACTGTATCAGGACTGTGAGGATCCCCTCTTTCAGTGAGGAAGAGACATATGGGATATTTCTACCTCACAGTTTTGGCTTTCTTGTTATAAAAATGTAAAATTTAAATAAATATAGGTTTGTTAGTCCAAAAGAGAGAATCTGGGATGTGGAAGAAAAGGACGCTAAGAACACAAACAGATTCTTAAACTCCATGAGTGCACAGGATTTTTTCACACAGGAAAACTCCTAGGGCAGGATGCATCCATGGGTACATAAAGGCTGCCCTTGCTGTGAAGCAGGGACCAATCTGCAGTAGTGTCTTTCTCTAACAGAGTTAAAACACTCCCTCCACAATCAAATATGTGTAACAATCAAATTATTAATAAGAACACTAATAAATAGCCACAGGTAACAACGTCCAGTAATTTTGAAGTGGAAGTTGTAGGATGCAGCAGGCACACACACCCATCACTCGTCCATTTTTTTCCTAAAAGATACAAAAATGAATCTTCTTTCAAGTATTAAAAAAATAAGTTAATTGACATAAAAGGGTCAAAGTGACTGAGGGCCCAGGCAGGTCTTAAGCTTTGTTTCCAATGTGCAAAAACAAAATACAGAGAAAAAAAAAGATAAAAACACTGAAAAGTCTTAATGGTGGTTCAGTCACTTAAGGGCTTCTCCCTTTGAGGGGCCTAATAACCAGGGAATGCTGCCTGGGAACACCCCTGCCCCAGCACACACTAACCACTGTCCCACAGCAGTATTTTCCAGTGTCAAAACAGTCACAATAAAAACAGAACAAGGAAGCCCATCAGCCTCTGAGCTGTGGCTATGAAGACTAAGGCCAGCAGTAGCTGTCTCTCCAGTGTGTAGCAAAGCAGATGGGCATCTTCCCTCTCTCTTCTGCTCCCCTTGTTCCCCACAAGAAGATTTAGGAGGCTAAGGTAAGGAAAGAGTCCACTGATGCCCACATGTCTCCAAAAACCAAGAGGCAGAGAGTTCCATCACACATAGCAGTATCTTGTATTTCTTGTATAGCAGTCTTGTATTTCTTCATACCCATGCATAAGGATCAACTGCAGGTTTCTTTGGTGGGGAGGAAGACTAAAGCAAAGAAGGTGTTGCCCTGGGCTTCTGGAGCTCTCTTGGACAGCTGACTCCACTGCTACAGGCTGCTGTGGTTTTTCAGGAAGGGTTGCCATTTCCCTTCCTTTTATTAGAACTGGTGTAGTAAAAATGGGAAAGGAATGGACTACCTCAAATCCAAGGTAGTTAAGGGTACTTCTTCCCTTAACCTCCTTCCCCACACATGGATTATTCCCCCCTCCCTCCTACCACACACAAAAATATGGTCCATCGTACAGGACCTCAAGGAGACTCCACAGTCTCAATTCATTTCTTCAACTTGGCTTGCAGACATGTAAAACTTAAGCTTCTGGAACCAACACACCTATCAAAAGGCTTCTGAGTGCTTCCAACCAAATCCCTGCATGCTGTTGGACCCTTCGGAGGTTTCCCCTTCAACATCTTCCTATCCATGTAATTCTGGCAAACTCAGGGTAGGCCAACTGGACAACACAGACCAGCAGAGGTAAATGTGTTAAGCTCAGGACCAGTTCAAGCTAAAACCTTTGGACAGCATGACTGCCTCCAGGTCCTTGTCTTCTTCTTTTTCTCGAAGCCGCTGCTCCTCAAGGAGAGCTACAAGGGAATCTCTCTGCTCCACTACTTCAAGCATTTCGTTCAGGATCCTCTTCTCCTCCGAGAGCTCCTCATCAGTCTTCAGATGATCTACAGAGAGATCAAAAACTATCAGCGTACACAAGGCTAGAAATACACACATACAATCCATGAAATATTCCCTTTTGCTCTCACCTTCTACTGCCATCCTCTCACGGAGTTCCTGCTGCAGTCGACTCTGCCTGTCTTCCAGTTCTAGCTCCCGAGCACTGAAAGGAAAAGAGCAGAAATCTAAGTTACAGGTATATTAAAATACTGGATACATTGCCTCATGTTCATTCTCAGTTTCTGCTCCCTCTCTAGATATCTGCTGTGTGTTTTACCAATCTCGTTTGGAACAACTCTTAAATAACTTAAGATATAGAATTGTATTTTTAAAATATTTAATTGCACTTTTAGCATTTCAGGTTCTTTGCCTTCAGCTAGGAAGTGCAATGCCATAAGCGGAGCAAACTAAATACAGAGCAGAGTCAAAGAGCAAATAAATCTGCAATGCCTCTACATATCCCCTGCTACTTCCCACTCGAAAACCAAAGTTACTTATTAACAAATTACTTATTACTTAAGGACATGTCAGGCCATTGCAAACACCACCTTGGGACTTTTCTGCCACTAAGGCCATCAGCTTCCACATTCCTGAGGTGAGCTGAAACACTCCAAAATGAATTTCAGTGAATTTGCACAATAGGAAAAGACAAAAAACCCAATTTCATTAACAGGAAAACACCTTTACCATCTGAGCCCACAAGAGAGGCACTGGGGTCCCACTAAAGGCAGAAAAGAGGGCCACATGGCAAAGGTGGCTGAATTAAATGCTTTTGGCTATGCTTAGAAGACAACTTTACAAAACTAGGAGTCCCACGTTATTTCTGCATAGCTCAAAAACACTTGTATAAAACACATCCTGTTCATGCAAGAACAGCATGAGAAGAGCTCACATACCTATACTTCTGCACGTGCACAGATAATTGCAACTTTCATCCCTTACCACTACTATTCTTTTTTCTATCACTCCTCTAAAATGTACTTGGGATTCCTATCTCAGCCTAAGAGGCTGCTGACCTCCTGGCCTTACAGGGAAGACCATACTGACAGATCTTCCATTGCTGTTTATGACAAAATCCCCATTTTTTCCACATTCACTCACAATATCATCAGTTCAGACTCGTAGCGAACCAAGGCATTCTTCTCCTGCACCAGCTTGAACCACTCCTGCATCAGCTTGGGGTCATCCTTCTTACCCATGCCTGCCAAGAAAGAAACCTGGTAAATTTTCAGGTAATGCCCGGCAATCCTTACAAGCCCAAACTGCAAAAACAACAATGGGGCAAAATGTGCAAAGAAAGCCGAGCAAGATGCTGCCAGAGCACTCCCAAGCCGGGTCCATTCAGTTTGCCTACAGCACTCAGTTGAGTGGAAGTCACCTCCAAAAGGATTCTCTTCTCTTTGGAGCCTGCTTTTTTTTTGTTTCTGATATTCTTGTGATTACGTGTTTCTTCCTCACTCTTACTGCAGAAAGCCCCAATTTCTATGAGTATTTAACTTTTCCTTTCATTAGAAGACTTTTATAGATGCTCATGCCAGCTACTTAAACACATGCTCATCAGAAAAAGATTCAATTGCCACTCCATGTGTTTTACCTTTGTTTTCTTCAATTGCATGTCCTCAAGTTTTTCTTTTACTAGCCAAAAAAGTAACATTTTGTCTCTTCTTTTATCAACAGTTAAGTAAATCTTTTCTGACTGCTCCTGCTAGCCACACATACCTATTCATGTTGCAGATCCCCCTGCACAGTGAACACAGAAACTAATTCTACTGTACTGCATACCAGCGCTAGAAAGAGAAGGAACCCCCAGACACATTTGCTAGTATGAAAGAAGAATAAAGAAACCTTGGGCCTTAACCACCTAGCAGAGAACTCTTTGCTGCTCCTTTTATTTTAGAACGAACTCCTAAACTTACTCAATAGTCCACTGATGAGTCTTGTGTTTGTCAGGAGTCACGTGGAATAAATGCAGAATGCTGTTCCCAAAGCCTTCTGTTGATATTTAGCAAACACAAGAACTTGCCAAGGAGGCTCCTCCTGGCAACCTCTTGGTCTGGGCCACTTATTCCACACTGAACCACCTGCATCTGAATGCTGTGATTTACATCAGACCCCACCAAGGCCAGTGGCAACATTCCTGCCTGTGTGGAAGTAGGAGCAGGAGCAAGGCCTCAAATCAAGCTCAACAGCACTTGGGGATTGCTGAATCCCATCAGCTTGCACTGCACATGACCTAGGCATCCCAAGGTAACTAACATCCCTGTCTCTGCTTGTTATTATGGATATGTACTCTCCACATCAAGAACAAAAGCTCTCAAACAGTCCATCTAATGCTAGAAAAATTAAGCAGCAAGCTTACTATTCAAACACAGACACATCACAAATACCACATTAATGGCTACGTAATTCAGACCGTGCCCTGCCTCACCCTCATTATGTCAGAGAAGTACTGCCCTGCAGGTACACAAGGGAGAGCCTACAACTCCTAGTAAGCTGCAGCTTGGGCTGCCTTCCACCTGCCTTTGGGAACGTGTCATACCAGCCCCTCGGGGAACACCAGACTCGGCTGTACCACCCTAAGAGCCCCCGGCTCCGTGGACTTTATACCAGTGTGTTGCTCAGTTCCAAGCATTCCTTTCTGAGCATCTCTGCACAATATGCCCACGTGGCGACAGGAGAGGGAGACTGTACATGCAGATGTCCAGTGCTGTGGCGCCATGAGAACACTGGGAAGTCTCCCCTTCCTTTCCGATGCCAGGATGTATAGAAAACAAATGCCTCTAAGAAAAAGCCAAAAACACAACGCTACTGACCTATGAAATACGTAAGTATTTTTAAACAGCCAATGAGTAGAGGAATAATGGGAGGACTGGAAAGGGAGCACTGACAACTGATGTGAGGGAGCACCATGGAAAGCAGATAAGTGGTTAGCAAAATTACACCATGAACACACATAAAACAACCCCTTCCCCATGCCTTGGCAATGGAAACTCTACAGCAAACTCCATTTGGAATAGTTAAAGAATGCACTCAGCAAGACAGATGATGGAAAACTAGTCTCACTTAAGGTCTGTTGGTTTTTAAAGTTCACAGATGTTTTTCAAATCAGTCCTTATAAAGACACAGTATTCCTTTAATCCCTATATGCTAATTAAAAGGCCGTATTTAAGAAAACAGATTGTCATCCCTTACCCCACCTTCCAAACATCTTTCAGGGGGAAGAGAGTAATTGAAGCCACCAAATGAAAATAGCAACTTTTGAGTGTGACACTTCTGGTCCCACAGCTGCTGCCCATTGTCCCTCCCAGTCACTGCACCTTCTGCTGCACAGCTGGGACTAGCAAAAGGGATACTGTACCTTTAACAGCTTGCCACAGGCTCAGAGAAGCTGGTTACCAGGTAGCTACAGACAGGGTTGGTTTGGGGACACAGCAAGAAAAGAGCTGGGGGCCTTGTGGTCACTAGCTGACTAGTGCTGCTATGACAACCCAGCTGTGGGCAGGGAGGACACGGGGTGGGTGAGGTTACGTTACCTTCATGGGCACAGCAAGGGCAGAAGGAGAGAGGTCTACGACGTGGTGTCCCGGCATTGGGCTCAACTTCAATAGGACCAAACGAGGAAGAGGAAGAGGCAGGAGAGGAGGAGGAAGTTGGAAGTGGAACGGAAGAGGAGGAAAGGGGTGAAATAAAAGACAAGCAAAGGACAAAAAGCGTAAGAGTGAGAAAGAAAGGAAACACAAGAAAAGAAAAGAAAAAATACAAGAAATGGAGAAGCAGAAACAAGGGATACAGTCTACAGATGAATAATGTCCCTAATAAGCACAGATAACAGGTAAGAGGTAGAGTGAGGTACTGGTGAACTCTTACTGAGCAGTACAAATACCAGGCAGGAGGTTACTGTTACTACACTGTTCCTAATGTACAGTTTTCAGGTGCAGGTCCTTAACCAAAAGGTTTGTGACCCAGATGTCAGGACGAGTAGAGACATATATTTAACTTCTGCTGATAAATGTCAGATTTCAAGCAGGGTTACAGTAAGTCTTGCCTGCATGCATAAGACACCAGCTGTAAGCAGCCACCCTACCTTAAGCTCTATCAGGACCATGCTCTTATCACCGTGGCAGCATCCACTGATGGTAAAAGTGTCCTTTGTAATGGAATAGAATGTCTTCAGACAGGGAACATCACAGGGAGAATCTGATCACCATGGAACCAGCCTGCCAGGATCTGCTGTGTCAAGTATGGTGAGCACACATGTACCCCACCAGATTGCTGTGCTTGGGGGGAAAAGGCTTTTACATGGATAAGGTGATTCACATCAGGGTCTGCAGGGGCAGTGCCCAGCTGAGGACATTGCAGAGTTAAACCAGTAAATTTAAAGCTCTTCCTTGACATTCTCATTCCACAAAGCATTTTAAAGCTTACAAGTCCTGTTAGTATTGGTGACTTACTGAATCTTTATCATCTTTTCCATCAGCCAGTGAAGGACAAGCATTTCTCATCTCTCAAAAGGTCCAGCTGCTTTAACACCAATAATTTGCTTTTCAGCAGTACTTAACATTACAGAGATAAATGGTAGGCAGAAACCAATTTCACTAATAGTTACAGGAGAACATGCACCAGGGAAATGATGAGCTCTGAAATGTCAGAGCTACCAGAATGGAACACTTACTGGGCTCAGGGCACAACTGCATTTATAAAGAGGAGGCATTTCTGTGCTGGGAAAAGGCATAAACTCCACAACAACAGTATGGTAAAAATAACACTCATTTTGGAGAAGTCAGCAGAGTTTGATGTTTGTGGTTCACAGAAAGCTCTACAAAATTAGAGTACCAGTAAACTGGGAAGGCTTTAGAAGGGACCATCACAGAACTAGACCAGCACATGGAAGACACACTGGAGAAAGAGGAAGAGCACACCAGCTTCAAAGCCCATGATTGAGCATGGATTTCTCAGAAGAAGAAACCTCTGTACTGGAAGCAGGAAGGAGCAACATTAGGAGAAGTGCCACTGCTGGCCATAGGACAGTTACAAATAAAGCCAACAATAGTTGAGAAAGTACCAGAACATTAATTACAGATGTTCTGAATTTTCAAACTTCATTTAAAATAGAAAAATACTAAGGCTTTTTTCCTACAGCTGCCATTTCACAGATCAAGTTACAAAAGCAAAAACAAACAAGAAAAACCCCAAACCACAAAGGTACACTGAAGAATATGCTTCCACACAAAGCAAAGCATTTAGTACATGATACTTGTTAAATATTTTTTATTTCCCATCCTATCTTATTCAAAATTAATTCTTTAAGCTAAAAGCTTTAATACTCTAACTTGGTCTAACCACTGTTTTGAGGGTGGTCAGGGAGATGGCGATTTAACTGTATGGAACAATCCACTTCTTTCAGGGTTTGAGATTTCATTCAGAACTGGGGGCTGGGGGATTTGATACATTTCAAACCATGGACATAGAGACTTGGTGAGGAACTTCCAGTTTTCCATGTTTGAGCTGAAAAGAAATACCCAGTATGTGAAAATGTCATTCATCTCATTGTGAAATGGCCACAAACTACTAGCTTTTGTCATCAGTAAGCAAGTGGTCTGATACTAGGAGAGGATCCCATCTTTGGTCTCCAGTAAAAAGCCCCAGGGATCACACAGCACCTGACTAAAACAGAGCTCACTCCCCCCACAGCTGTACTTTCCTCCCTTGCTCTTACTTATCTTCCCACTCTTGTCTAAAGAAAATTTGTCCTTGAATCAAGTTACAAAGTCCATGGTATCTACACTAGTCCTGCTACTAGAAAAGTCAACATATTTTTTCAGTAAGATAATAAACATGACCTTTGCAATTAAGATCCTTTCCAGCTACTCTAGATGTAAATTACAGTTAATTACATCAGTGAATATAGGTTATGATCATTGCAATTACTTTGGAAACAATTTCTGTCCAAAGTAGGATGATTAGCAAGGCTTTAGAAAGTCTTCCTTATGTATTGGAGGTCCTTAACAGCAAGAACAAAGTGCAACCTGAAAACTTACTTCCCATGGTTCTCTAAAGCTTATTTTATAGCTTATTGCTCCAAAAGCCATTACTAATCCTACAGTAAATAGTATTAATATTAATATTAATATTATTGCATTGTTTAGAGAAGAGAAATCACCACCTCCTAGTCTCATTAAATTATAAATAGGATCATCACTGCAAGACAATTTTTCTGGATTTGGAGCCAGGGCCAGATAGGGAAAAACCCATTTGTTGTGCAAATTAAAAAAAACCTCAACAAACCTAACCCACCTTTCTGTTTAAGTCTTCTTCACCACCAAAAATATACTGACACAGGTATGGAAAGAGCACTGCTGGCAGCAGCAACACCTGCTGGAGCAGTTTGTTTGGAAGGAGCTGAAGGGCAAGAAAAGAGCCATTTCTGTGACCATTCCCTTCTTAGGTTCCTCCTGTGCTGCCAGCAAGAGTCTAAGGTGTGGCTATAGCCTCTGGACAGAAAATTACCATTTTTTTCACCAGAGGGATAAAGCTGCCAACAGACTGTGTTAGTCACGAGTTGCTCCCTTTCAGAGCCACGAGCCAACTCTTCCTTTGTGTAAAGCCTTGGCAGCAGAGCTCAGCAGCCCAAGCTGCTGGCAAGCCAGCATGGTTTGGAGGCAGGAGCTGCAACTCATTAAGGAAAGGAGTGTGCCCCAGTTCCTGTGCACACTGAACAGTCTTGAGAGGCAGAAGCTCTGCCTTGCTCACCAGACACATCCCATCCATAAAGTGACTGGAATTGCTTGCTTCTGTGTAAAAAAGCCACAAGAATGACCTTGTTTGTCACAGTACTCTTGAGAGATCACAGACTTTGCTACAGTGGTGGACACCAAGAACCAGATCAAGAATAAATACCATAGCTTCAAAGTCTCTTCAAAACAAGGACCAGAAATTGTATAGCCACTATAAAAATATACCTTCATTTTCACTGTACATTGTTCTTCGTTACAGAAGCTACATTGGACTGTTGCATTTTTTTCTAACCTTTATTTAGCTGTTGATTAAAGAGCAATTCTTCAGACTGGTTTTGTCCTTTTCCTCCCTAGCTCCGTAACAGTTCTTCACAGTCAGAAGCACAGTGGCCAAAATGATCCATCAAGATGAAGAAAGCACCTCACAAAGTTTGGGGTGGCAGACCCCATTATCCCCAAGCTACAGCTCACACTGATCCCCTTCACTCTTCGCTCCTGCTTTTTGATATGAGAGCTGTGATGATTTCTGAGAAGTGGTGAGTCATTGCAAGTTAAATTTACTTGAACAGATATACCACAAACCAAGTGGGATCACATCCTTCGCAAGCTTTGCATCCAAAAACTTTGATTTCTATATTCTTGACTCATCATGGTGGTTTGGAAAACAGCAACACTGGAGAGGAAATGCAGCTCCAAGGCCAATCTCAGTTCTGTGGCAATTGCCCTCACAAGCTAAAAGCGTGACAATTTGGAAACTTATTCTGCTAACAGACTTCATCCCCTATTTATCAGGAATACTAAAAGCTCTAATTTTAAATCAATGCTTAAAATATGGATTAGTCCAAAAGAGATCAGTAAGTCCAATGGCACTGATCACAGTAAATGTCCTCTTTTCCACCCTTAAAAAAAAAAATCAGGTTATGGTCAGAAACCCAAGTACTGAAAAATAAAGCATTCTAACTTTATTATTTGGTGAAGTTGTTCAACAGCAGCATTGTTAAAAACCAAGGATACAGAAAGCCAACTCTTGGAGAGCAGCATCCACAGAACTGCAGGTTGAGAGCAAGGATTTTGACAAATGTCCCACAAGCACATCACAGTTTATTAAATCTGGGTCAAACTCAGTATCCTCTACAGTACAATCACTAGAAGAAACCCGGGGAAAGCTCACAGAGCACTGGATTGTCATGCAAACTGAACCACTTTTATTCATCTAGCAGAAGGGGGTAGGGGAAGGGCAGGGAAGGGAAGGGAAAAAAATGGGGAAAGCAATGGCTGGAGCAGAACACACACACAAATGACTCCAGAGAAGTCTTCTGCTTCTACTCGACCTTGAGGCACTTCAGAATGCACTCAGAATGAATACAGCCCCCACTGCCCCTGTCTCCCAAGACTGTTGTTTTTGTGTGCAGAAAGAAGCTGGTGAATGGCAATTGCAACAAGTACTTAACAAGTTCTGCTTATCAAGTGCTCTTTCCTGCTCAAAATTTACAGCAAAGAAAACAAGTTACCAATTCAAGTCAGTGTCAAAAACGGCTGCAGACTGTGAAAACAATGTTTATCTTACAATTCCACTCCCCTGTCAGAAGAGCTGTGTTTGCCAATCACAAGAAATAGGACTGATCCCACTTGAATATATCAGAGTCCAGCCTTGCAGAGTTAGACCTGCAAGACTTTAAAGGACATAGTAAGCTCAAATGTTTTAAATAAGTTTAAAAAAGAGGTGAACTTGTTGTAAAGTGTGCTTTAAACAGAGTACAAAGACCTAAAAAAACCCCAAATAACTGGACTTCCCTGCCCTGTTTACCTGATGTTCATAAGGCTCTTGTCAAGAAGGGAGGACATGTGTCTGAAATCAACACTATCAACCAGCTCTCCTCCCTACATCCCTTCTTGCCTCTCTTGGCATACTCCAGCCAAGAAAAACAGCAAGATGGGAGTGTGTGGCTGTTTATTTAATGACTCCCTGCTGGCTGCAAGGAAAAGGAAGCTGCACGCTTGAACATGGAGGAAACTATGGAGGTACTTTCCAGAGGCAGTGGGGTAGGAGGAATTGAGGCTGGGACTAAGGAGGCAAGGTGACTAATGGAGAATAGACAAAGGAGGGGGGAAAAAAGGGTAAGGGATGAAAGGAGAAGGCAGATTTGAGAAGAAGGACCTAAAATTTACAGACAAATAATGCTGAGCAGAAGATGGAGCAGAGCCCAAAAATTTTGGAAGAAATCCAAAGGCTGGGATTTAGACTGTGGAGACTATCAGTGGGAAGACAAGACCAGGGGGTAGCTAGTGGAGAGAAATAGGACGGCTGAAGGGTAGAATGCTAGGATTTCTTTGTGAAGAAGGCAGGATTAAAATTAAATGCCTGAGAATGAAAATGGAAGTGGGGTAAGGAGCTCTGGATGAAATAGGATCAGGACAAGGACTGCCTCAAAAGAGAGAACAAAAGGACAAAGAGTATATGTCCACCAGACCAATGCATCCTTCTACTGTCTGGCTCAGAATCCATATTTTCAAGTCTCACTACTCCACAGCTGCCAACAAACATCTATAAAATTCACTGATTGTGTCCCATTTCCTCTCCATAAGGATCTGCCTAGAAGATGACAACCTAGTGTTGCTACCAATTATTCCATAAGGACATGAGACAGCTCTCTGTGGTGGATCTGAAGGTTATAAATCTGTTGATATATCAATATAACATAAAGTCTTAATTTCAGTTGACTTTGCAACCTTTGCAATGTTCTTTTAAGCACACCACGCATACAATATACACACAGGAATAATTACTCAGAATTGAAATGTGACCATCTGTAGCGTGAAATGAAACATCTGCGTTACAGCAACGGTACAAAACATTTCAGAACAGGAAGAGAGGATTATGACATCTGAGCAGAGCAACAGAGCTAGTTAAAATAGCAATCTGTAATCCTACACTCTAGAAGTTGACCAGGATGTCAGAAGTTACCACTTCCCTTTCAGAAGTTCTTTTGCAATAACAACTTAATATTACCAGTTTACAGATAACTTTCCAAAGTGCTTTGCAATTTTTGTTAATATTCTATGACAGCATGACTAGAGCCATGCCCATGCCCCAGAGACACGGGCTGCTGATAGAATAATTAACTGTGCAGAATCCAAGCTGCCTGCAGGGCTCAGCAGGACCTCCAGGGATTTTAATGGCACTCTACCCAGACGCAGCATCCTGCACAGACATGTTAATCTTGAAGCTGAGCTCTGGATCTGCCACTTGAGCTGACAAGTATCACCAGAGCAATGTATCCCTTCTGGCAAAAGTGTTCTGGCAGCCCCAAAAGCAAATATAAAGCAAACTACACAGAGGCAACAAAATAATACTATAAAGCCACATACTCCAGGCTATACTGGCTCACTGCATTTAAAGGGATACTGCCCAATATAGTTTCTTTAAAATTTGTTTTGGAAACAGTGTTTTTGAGATGAGCAGAAATTTGACAGAGTTTTAAGCTGTATCAACCATTTTTTAAATAACCATGAATATTGCCTCTGACTGTTGGAAGCCCAAGTGACTGAGTCACCATATAAATAAAAGCAGCCTGTTCAAAAATGACCACTCTGAGATGACTGAGCTCAGAGAAACGGAAAAGCAAACACGCAAAGAAATAAACAGTAAATTCCATTTCCAATTAAGATTTTCTGCAGCACAGCAAATTCTTTTAAGTGACAGTGTCCCTTTAAGTGAAGATTATTTTGCTTTTCTTAAAGCCACTATTAGTGATTTTGATGGGATCGCTGTCTCTAAAGAGGCATTAGGAGCAGAGGCAGGAGGAGGGAGAGGTGTAGTGGAAATAGCATTAAATAGGGATAAGGGTCTGTTAAGTGTAATTCAGCATCAACCCTTTTACAGCTCCTACTCTCTGCACATATGAGTATGGGCCAGCCCTGGTGGATAAAACCAGGAAAAGGGTTTCAAAGTCTCTCTGCAAGACATAGCCCAGGAAAGAATGACAGAGGGACTGAAAAGTGAATGAAGCACAGGGCTAGCAGAGGACTATCAAATCAAAATTGGCACAGGGGAACTGGGTAACAAATTAGATCTACTGAGGAGGAAAGTCTTCCATTCTGAAACTTGCACTTGGGTGGATATTCTGAACTCAGGTGGATGTTCTCCAATAAAAGCCTACAATGCCACAAGTAATTCACAACAGATAGGTACAGGTAGATACTATGTTCTCTCTGGAGCAGGAGAAAAAATGGCTGTTAAAAACCCGGGCAAGATTATATTTGAAGGATCAAACAGAGAACACAATGAAATCAGGAAAGACTTCCAGGGATGTGTCTTGGATCAGGCCTAGAGTGTGTGGATCTTTCTCTCTGCAGAGCTGGTCTGCAATGCAGTCCCTCAAAAAAATACAGCTTAGATCAAGCAGCTTTCTCCTCTAAAGGATAAACTAAATGAGACCCTCAGATAACAAGGCAACTGAGCAGAGTTTGCTTTCTCTTGGATCTGCTGACAGACAGATGTGTTCACTTCATAAGAATAGATTTTGGGTGGTTAAACTAGTGAAGGAAATTTTAATTTTCAAGATAGGCAAAGGCTAATCAAATGTCATTTGCAACCCAAAAGTTAATCACCTACTAAGGGACTCACTCAGGAAGTAACATTAATTAAAGCAAGGGCAGAACCATGGTATAGAGTGATGACCAGATTCTTAAGTGAAAATGAGAACTAAAAACTGTAATGTGTGTTTAGCACTAAATGGAGTAAGAAAGCAATAGCATAGCAAGAAGCTTAATAGCTGTGTAATGATGCAAACTAGATTCCAGCAAAAATGACTGGAACTCTTCACAGCAGATTCTTTTCTAACCTTACAGTAAGACAAAACAGAAAGAAAGAAGACACATCTGTCATCTGCAAGTGTTTTAAAAGTCCCTTGAGGGAGCATTTTCGTTTTGTTAGATCAACAACACACTCTGGCTATTTTGGAAGAAAAAAACAAGCCTCAGAAGGGCAAGACGGAAGCAATAGCATGACTAATCTTTGACAGTACTGTTTGCCCTAGTTGTCCTCCTTAAACTACTTCCCTAAAGAAAACTTCAGTGATAGAGCTGGACTTCTCAAAGTAGAAGCAAAAAACCAGAACGACCTTCCACTGCTAGTAGGGAAGGTGGCTGGAGTGAAAACAGTAAGCAAATTTAGAAAAAATCAGCACTGTGAAAAATAGAAGAGGGAGCCTTACACATGGTTTGTGGAACATGCCAGGATCTCCTGTTCCTGAGCTGGAAAAGGGGTTCTGCTATCATCAGTCATGTGCAAGGGCTGTTTCTTCTTGTTTGTGAGCCAAGGATGGGAGAAGTAGGTGAAGGGAGGGTGGGGAGGAGTGTCAGCAGGGTTAGTGTCAGCAGGAGGTTCAGCCATACATACCACCCAGATGCAAGTCGATGAGGTCACTGTAATAAGACTCTCCCCAATAGTCTACAACAAGGAATTGGTGAAGACAGAGTTATTGAGTCAGATACCCACCCTAGCCCCATACAATCAAAGCAATATATGAGAAAGACACAGAAACAAAAAAGGGTAAACAAGAGACAGGCAGCTATACACGTGGGCACACACACAAATAAGTACACAAACACTATACATCTCTCTTTCTCTGTATATATACAAATATGTACACACACACACAAATAGATCACAAACATATATATTGGGAAGATGAAGAGAAAATTTCCAGCAGGCAGGCAAGGACTTCCAAGGGGAAAAATCAAGAAGTTTATACAGAGACACTTCACCTATTTGTGTTTGCAGCAGTACCTGTCACTGATGTCTCTCCTGTTCTTGCTGAGAAAAGCAGAATTAATCCTGTTGCTTTGGAGCTGAGCAATATGTCAGAAGGAAACAGTGTAATTTCTTAGGACAGCTGCAGGAAAGGTGTAAGGGTTGATTTCTTGGAGGTGAGTGAGTGGAGGATGGTGTATGGCACACAGGTGGGAGGCACGGACTGAGCGCCGACACGAATGGCAAACACTCGGGCGTAGGAAGATGGGGCTGTGTGTTCTGCTGATGCAGGCTCTGTGCCAGGCAAGAACTGCACAGCAGTTTTCAGCACAGAGATGTGCATTTCCACAGCTGCTAGAGACAGGTGCACCACGAGTCTAGCACTGTGGAACACTGCACTGGGAGGAGACAGATGGAAGTACTGAGAGCAATGTTTCTCACTGCATATGATTCACTTGATGTAAAGAGGTGGCTCTTAAACTGTTCAGTATTGATCTGACAGTAGATGTTTTCCAAGCTCTTAAAAATTACTATCAAGGTTTATGCTAGTGGGAATAAAAGAAAGGTTCTGGAAATTTCTGATTTGACATATTTTTAAGTTAATGATTGACCAAAAAAAAAAAATCCCAGAGGAAATCCAAGTCATTAGCATGTCCAAACAGGCGAATGCACTATAATACAAAGTACTGTTGCATTAGTAATATTGTCTTACGTTAATTAACTCATTCAAGGTGTCTCTTGGGACACCACAGAAAACTGAGAAAATTCTTCACTGAGATCCTATTTTACCATTGTAGTGAAATACCATGATGCAATAGGAAGGGGGCAGGGAGGGAAGGAAAACAAGGGACGACAGTAGCTTAGATCACCTGTGTATGACAAACTTGCCCCTGAAGCAGCTTACACTGCCACTTGAAATAGAGCTTACCCTCCTAACCATTCATTCTTCCTATGAATGCAACTATCAAAGGCTGAGATTGTCAAAGATAATCACAGAGAACACATTAAGGCAATTAAGTAATCATAGGTTGTGAGATTTTCCGAATCAGAAACTAAATGTTAGATTGAGCATTCAGCTTCTGAAAGAATAAAAGATCAATGTGCCATGCCTGAGGCTGAGCTAATTTTAAAAAAGAAAAGACAAGGAGGTAGCCATGAAGGCACAATTATTTTGTCAGAATTAAAGTTGATGGTGACCTCCAAAATGTTTCTGAGTTTGATTAGCTGAAGAGCAAGTATCACCCTATAATTTTACACCTTGACAAATAGCAGATAATGTGTAATTGAAATTCCTGGAAAGAATATTGAGCTGCCTCTATCTATTGCTAGGATCTAAAGCTGTAACCTCTCAGGAAAACAGCAGGTCATCACTGTGAAGAATTTATTGACAATCTTCTCAGTATAAGTTACTTGCCAATAGCATATTAAGGATGATGCAAAATGAATAGAAAGTAGAAACAAAATTATTCTAAGTAAATAAATTTTTATCTATAGAATTGGTTTTTGTTCTTACCAGTTGAACTGAAAAACACTTTTTTCTAAAAATGGAAAGTGGTCCAGATGTGAGAGATTTGAAAAATTAAAATTAGTGGAAGACCTCTACAAAGGAGAAATTTGCAATTCTTTACAGACAGGAAAGATGACTAAGAAGCAATATGCTAGAAGATGATAAACTACATAGAGAACTGGTTCAGATGGTCTTGTCTTTTTCTACAATAGAACAAGAAAAGAAACATTGCAAATTACAGAATTCTGTTTCTTCTGTCTGGATTTTTAAGTAGTAAAACTACTACTAACATTACCCAAAACTTTATATTTAAATGCCAATCAATAAGTGATTTTTTCTTTCCCTACAGGGAAGGAACCTGAAAATCCCACTCATTACAGAGCCTAATATATTGTCCCAGAACAATTAATACTGGCTGCTGCCTATTTCCATCCATTATTTTGATGCTGTACTGCAATCTTTCTCTATTTATGTGACAAAGTAAGTGCATAGCAGACATAACTCCCAAGCTTCCCCATTTTTTCTCCTTGTACAACCTTATAAAGAGATTTTTTTTTTTTTGTGGCAACAGCACTTTGCACAGTGCCTTTCCCTTTTTGAACTTTTGTTTTCATGGTTTCATTTGGGGAGGGACTGATCAGAGACAAGAGCATGACTCCACACCATTACACAGAAGCCCTTGCTGAATGTAGTGGTCACTGTTAGGTCACAATGCAGACGACAGAAAAATGATACTTCCCTCTTGAATAATTAGTGGATAGTGCAGGCAGAAATTAACTTTATGGAATGTGATACCACAGATTTCAAGAAGAAGGAATTCAGTTATTTTTATTGCAAATATATGCAAAATGTCTGGAAAAGAAGAAGCTGAGGGGAAACCTTATTGCTCTCTACAAAGGAGGTTGTAGCCAGGTGGGGGTCGGTCTCTTCTGCCAAGTAACAAGCAACACAACAAGAGGAAATGGCCTCAGGTTGTGCCCGGCAAGGTTTAGATTGGATATTAGGAAACATTTCTTCATGGAAAGGTTTGTCAAGCCCTGGAACAGGTTGCCCAGGGCAGTGGTGGAGTCCCCACCCTGGAGGTATTTAAAAGACACGTGGAGTGGCATTTTAGGGATGTGGTTTAAAGGTGGGCTTGGCAGTGTTGGGTTAATTGTTGGACTCATGATCTTAGAGGTTTTTTCCACCCTAAATGATTCCATGGCCATGCAAGAGGACCTAGAGAGGTGAAGCATGGAATTGATTTATAATCTTGTGTTTCAGTCAACACAGATTAGAACATGCTGTTTTCTCCCACCCCAACAGAAGGTGTTTCTGGCTAATCCCCTGAAATAAGGGGAAGAACTTAGAAAGATCAAATCTTTATGTCAGAGTTAAGCTTCTGCAAACATAACATATGACCTGTTGATGGAAACATTTTGCAAGAGCAAAGCATACCCTAAAGACTTCCTGAAGGAAAGAGATCCCTTTTGCAAAGCAGGACCCACAATCTCACAGTTCTAGGAAATTCACAAATACACAAGCTCATCTAAGACTGCTTCCATTTGGGACAGCCTGGAGTGAGAAGCTATCCAAATTCTGCAGTCTCCCATAAAAAATTGTAATTCTTACTCTTGGTCATATTCTGTCCTCTCTGAACATGTTTTAGGCATTCTGTGATTTCTTCAGTGAGAAAACTCTGTAAGGAATAATATTCTCTCAGCTGCTAAGTTTTCCCACTTGTGTTGGCATGTCTAGCATGGAAGTCATTCAGCAGCTCAATAATCAAGATTATTTGGGCTTCCAGATGAAAAGAAACAAAATGAAAAGAACTATTAGAAACAATGGAGGTGGGTTTAATAAGTGCAGTAGCTGGTAGGCCAGAGAACAAAGTGGGGCTACACAGGAACACACAGCCATAAGGAAGGAGGCAGCTCTACAAAGACAGGCATTTGCACAAGCCTATTTTTTTGATCCCACAAGTGAATAAAGACAGCCTGATCATAAACATATTGAAGTCCTCAAGATTGCTCTTCACACCTGCAGTACCTATTTGCTTTGCTGAGCACTCAGTCCAGCTTCTTTGGCACACCCTCATGGAGCACCAGACATACCTAATTCTGGCTGAGTAGTAGCTGGCAGGAAGTCACAACAGACCCTTTCTCTGGTGTGCCCTCACTGCTTAACCAAGCTCCATCTTCAGAGGCACAGATGTGGCTCTTCAAGCAACAAGCAAACATTTTCCAAACATCTGTTGCACTGTTGCCATTTCTGAACCCTGACCCTTGTGATCAGGTACATAATCCTGGCCTTGTCAGGTACACACACACTGCATTTGCCTGTTGGATATTTGACTCCTTGTAAATTGAGGATTTTTTTTCCAAATCATTATACTACTATCAGCATTATCTGAACCAGGTACTCCTCCACTCACATGCTTGCCAGATCAGATGATACTCATTTAATTTAATTTCAAGTACACACAACATTTGTTTTAACAGCTTGGCATGGATACCTTTCAGTACACGTGTGCATTTCTGCTCTGCACAACTTTGTCAGAAGTAGCCAGTGTGCTGGGCTGTGCAGTGAGGAAGATGTTCTGTGATGGTCCCTTGTAAGGACACTACCTTGATAATCCAACACAATAGAGAAAGCACACACCATTCCACAATTATTTCCTTAACATACAAACAGGGTTGTCTTACTGTGACAACTTTGTGTGAATGGCAGCTGGGAAACCCCTGCAGTTTTCTAGCTGTAGGATCCAGTAATATGCAGACACAGTCAGCCATTAGTAGTAGCTGGAGAATTACCTCCTACACCTCAGGCAAAGGTAATGAACTAAGTCTCCGCCAACAGGGAAGTCCCAGAATTAGAAGAAACATAGGAAAAACAAGGCCTCAAAAAGACAGTAGAAAAAGGAGAATGGGTTTACACTGGGATCAGTCTCTAGGCTATAACAGTCCAATTGCCTCTAAAATCCAAACAGCTACTGATTACTGCACAAGCACTTGGTAAGAAAAACATGGAAAACCAAACCAAGTTGTGATGGATACCTGCTTCTCCTCGAAGGGCCTTCTCCACAGCAACTCCTCTCTCCTCGAGTTGCCTCTGCTTCTCTTCCACTTGTTCCAACTGCCGCTGGATAATCTGTTCAGAGAAGAATGGAGCAGAACCTCACCAAAGCAATTCTCTTGCTCTGTCTGCAGCACACATCTAGCACTAAGAGACTTCAGTCAGATTTGCCTTTTCAAAAAGGCAAGTATTTGTATTCAGCAACACCCTGCTTCAACAGCAAGCATTACAGATTCTGGTGACAACATCCTCCCCACCCTGTTGTATCTTAATTCTTAAATTTGCAAACACCTTGATATTAATTTATCTGCTACAACTCCTATCACCTTCCTGAACACTGATCTGAGAGGTGACACTACTCAGACAGCTGAGCCCCTGCCTTGAGTTTTTGACAAATCCCATCACCTGTAGATGATGTTAACAGTTTTCCAGCAGACTCTTTGGTAATTAAAGGTTAATTTGATAACACATCACCCACCAGCATAACCTAGCAAAGCAATGATAGGTGCAGCTCCATCAGGCATTATCTGAGTATCAGTGTTCCATTCAGTGCATGATGGTTCATACATGTCCAGCTAAAAAGGTGTTAGGGGCATGATTTTTCTCACTGTAAAACTCTCATGATAGGTTTCAGCCATCCTTTACTTCTCTGTGGCGTGACATGAAATTTGAAAGAGGGAGCAGCAGCACTCATGTAGAAAGAGAGGATTCTGTTCTGATACCCTCACAGGAATGTCAGGATCAGGGTGTTTTCACACAGAGCTATCTGTGTGCCATGACAAGAGGCTTGTGAGACGCTACCTGAGCTCTGTGTAACCTCTTTAGCTCCTCTTGCTTGGCTTGTCTGCGGGCAGCTTTCTGTACTCGCCGCGTCAGCTTGGCGTTCAGCTCCTCTTCTGTGTAGGCCCTCTAAAGGAAGGAAAAACAGCAGCAGATCTTATTTACATGCTCAGAGATACAGGGGCAGGGATGACCATTTTCTCTTCCAAAAATCTCAGAAGGGAGGTGTTCTGTCTTTGCCATGGCTGTGTCAAAAGTCAAGCTTCTGTAGGCAAAGGTGTTCACAGTGCAGTGAGCAACAATTTCAGGATCAAATCAGGAGTGAAGAAGCATTTAAGCCAGCTGCAAAGCTGTGATCTTATATGACATCCCACCCCTGCCTTCCACTGCTATATGAAACCTCCTCCCAAAGATCAAACCAGTTTTTATTCTCAGCAATTTTCATTTCTCAATAAATTTAGCCAAATGGATTTAGATAAATCAATGAGTACCATATAGAGAGTTCATCTTGATAGGGGTCCCCTTGATTTCATTTTAAAAGATGGTAAAGGCTTGTCTACATGAACAGTTACTGCAGTGTAAGCTAAGAAATTACTATAGACTAATGTAGAATATTGCACCACCAGAAGCCATCCAAAAGGGGAAAAGCTATGTTTATAGAAATAGAAGGGTATTTCCTCTTCTTTTCTGTCAGTGAAACTAGTTTAAGAATATGTCATTCTAACATTACTGAAATTTGGTTTAGGATCTTACCAGATACACTAGTTGGATATATCGTAGACTAGAAAGGCTTTCTCTCAAAGAGTTTTAAGAGTGTCAAAAAAACTTGACAACTGCACTAAGTAAACTAGAAAAAGCCTCTTTTCTCATGTACATGTATGTAAGCTTTAAGGGACTGCTGTAAACATGTGTCTTCCACTTCTGGAAAGAGATCTCCTCCATGGACAGTCAACTTCAAGAACAGAATGTTATGTCAGACCACCCTGAAGTTCGCTTGATCAAGTTATTGCACTGCCACATTGGTCAGTCTACCTCTGTTGGTGGTTCTCAATGAACAGAGTTTAAGGCAGGATCACAGCTTAATTAAAAATCCCTCAGGTAGGTCATTGGCAAGCACCACAGATAAAGCTTCAAAAAGCTCATACTTTACTCTTTCTTCTTTTATAACACAAATCCACAATGGTACTCAAATTAGAAGGTAAAGTGACAGAGCACATGACCTTTCTATCCTGTGTAACACTGTTGTGACTGCAAAGACCAGACAATAAGAATTTCAGAAAGCAGCAACTTCTGCCTTGATTTTAGCCTGATACAGAATTGCACTAAGATTTGAGCCAACTCAGCAATTTCGAAAGCTGCTGATTCAAGTGTGATGATTCATTTGAACTCACATTCCAAGTATTAAAAAAGAAGAATATGCAAACATACTTAAGTGCCTTGAAAACCAATTTGTTCTGAAGCTCATAGATCATCCACATCACTGCACAGAGGTGCACTGATAAACGCATGCATTCCAACCAGGACATTTCAGAGCTTAATGCATTTCTGCGAGACATCCTCTACAAAGAATTTGCTGCCCATGTCTGCTAACATCTCAGGCATGCACAGTCAGTGTTGATGTTAGTGCACATGTGGTGGGAGCTATGGATTCAATGGGTTAATGTGTAGGGGGACATGCAATGTAACAATGGCCAGCTAGTGGGAATGGAGACACTACCTTTGACGAGTATGATCTCTTGAATGCCAAGGCGTGTGGTACATAGATCGACTTTAAAGGGGGAATGGTAAAGGGAGAAAAATAAAAAAAAATGCACAAAATGAAGCAAAATCAGTTCAACATTGAAAACAGATGCACAGTAATAAAACAAAGTGGTTTTTACGTGAAACGAAATGGTGCAAATGCTGAACGTGACCCAGACTCATGAGGCACAATGGAACTTCTGGCCACAAAATCAAGTTTCCAGCAACTTTCCTGAAGGCAGTCAGTTTTGGCAGCCTCCTTGAAGATAGAGTCAACTTGGAAATACCTTTTTCTAGAGGAATTATTTGGCCTTTGTCTACCTGTATGAGTATGAAATTCTGGCTTAAGATTTGGAATAATGGCTTATTTCTGGAACATATTTGGTCTGAACTGGCTTGGCCAACCATATATTACTCTGTTACACAACTCTCCATTTACATTCTGATTTACAGTCTCTCCTAGGAGTTGTGTTTATTCCATAGTTTTAAATTATCTCTATTTCACAGAAATTATAATTGACATTTAACCCACATCATAAATCTTATTCACTGCTTTGTGAACTAAGAAACACCAGATGGGCTCAGAGTGGATTGTGTGTCCTGCAGTAATGGAACCTCCTTGTCTAAAAGGAGAGCCTCCAAAGATCTTGAGGAGCTAAAATTGGAGGGGGCAAGGAGCAGGAAAAGGAGGGGAAAATCACTACTTACTCTAGCCAAGTACATTCTATGCTACCCTGTACCCAAATATAAAGCAAGTAAAGAATTTAGCTTTATTTGCTAAGAAGAGAGGTGAATTTCCCTTCATGTCATGAAGTCCAGAAGGCATTGTGCCACTCGGGGCAAACAGACAGCATTTTGCACTCTCACATTCAATTAACTAAAACCAGTCACAAATGAGAAGCCAGAGAACAACACCACCACCATGTCTGCAGGCTCCAGGAGAAAGCAAGCTACCTGTGGTGGTGAACACCTGAGCACAACACCACAGCTGCACAGGAACAATGACAAACACACACACAGGGTGACAATACACCTACAAACACAACACCCACGGGGCGCTCACGTCAGGAATTCTTTACAAGATGCTTCTCTTGAAAGACACCACATTAAACAACACTGAATTAATTCACTGCTGATCACAAAGAACAGGCTAAACAGAGCAGGCTGCCTGGGATGCAAGCTCACTACATTACCAAAAAAGCAGCACGAACAGGATTTCAGTTTGGAGAAGGGGTTCACATAAAAGTTAAGTAGCAAACAGTAAGTCAGCTCTTACCCACATAAAGTAGCAGGCAGGTTATAACTTAAAAAATATAACTCCCACCCCAAACCAGCACAAACCCAGCTTGGTCAGACTTGACGTTTGGTTACATTTCTTTTGACAGCAAGGCATTCCAGTGTTTGCATGTACATTCTACATCCTTGGATAGGATGCAACAAAATGAGGTAAGTCAAGTTTTCAGATCCACACCCTCTAAATAAATACGTTCTCAAAAGTATTCTTAAGAAAACAGGAAGATGCTGAGTAAATAAATTAATGTAACTTCAGCAACAGCAAATGAGTGAAAACGAGACACTACCACCAGACCCTTGGCAGAGCTTGTGAGGTATTTTCAGTATGAGGATTCCAGGCATCTGCCACTGTCACCTATCATCCCTTCCTGTGCTTAGAGATGTGATCTTTCTTTCTGCAAAAGCCATTTTAAATCTAAGTGGCCCAGCATAGAAAAAAAAAAAGACCATCAAGGCAGACCAAAAACTCTGTAACTCTTATCTGAACCCCAGGTATTGGGTATCTGTCCTCTGCTGGCCCCAGGTACCTCATTCTTCTGCATGTCTTGGAAAATGCAGAATTTCTCATGAAACGCCTTGAGGGCATGCAAGGGGGAATGGAAGGGGGAGAGAAAAAAGGGAATAAAATAAAAACAAAATAATCTTCCTCTCAGATGAGATCTAGACCAACTAGGAAAAGAGATTAAAAGAGAGATAAGTAAGTACAGAAAATTCCTGTTTAGTTCATCAGTTTCTTCCACCAACCTTAAATTCATTCATTAGCTATTCCAGTTCATTCTACTATATATACTTAGAAAGCATTCATATGACACTTCAATTTGCAGTACTTCCACACCTTTGCCATCTCAGCCAAGGATCAATTTGGCATCTGAGACTGATTTGTGCACATGGGATGACAGGTTTGACACAGGAGGCACAGGCCACTGTGCCTGTGACATTTCCCTCCCAGAGGCTCTTTTCTTCTTGAGCTTTTTTAACATGTGTACCAGGCACCACCAGGAAAGAACAGTGGGTGTTTCATTTTGGTGTACCAGAAGAGCCTAAGTGTTCTGTGGGGGTCAATAAAATCTCTATGTATTCCTCCAAACCTTGCCAATTCTGTCTAGCAGAGCTTAAAGGCTCTCAGGAATGAAAGCAGGATTCCTCATTACTGTGATCAAACAGTTCCTTAAATTATTCCCTTGTTTTTGCATTAATAGTGACATTCTAAAAATGAACCAAATAGTTTAAAAACAACTAGCTTTGAAACTTTACTTTTTCCACATATATATGTGTGCAATTAAACTAAATCCTTATACTAGATCCTTAGCCAGCAGGGAGGGTGCACAGCAAGCTCCCTACCCTGGACTTCAGGAGAGCAGACTTTGGCTTCTTCACGGATCTGCTTAGTAGAGTGCCATGGGATAAAGCCCTGGAGAGAGGAGGGGCCCAGGAAAGCTGGTTAACACTCAAGGATTGCCTTCTCCAACCTCAGAAGGAATGCATCCTAACAAAGAAGAAATCAGGCAAAAATGCTGGGAGGTCTGTGTGGATGAACAAAGGGCTCCTGGACAAACTCAAACAGAAAAAGGAAGTCTACAGAGGATAGAAGCAAGGGCAGGTAGCCTGGGAGGAATACAGAGAAATTCTCCAAGCAGCCAGGGATCAGGTTAGGAGAGGTAAGGCCCTGACAGAATTAAATATGCCCAGGGACATCAGTAGCAGCAAGGAAAGCTTCTATAGGTATGTCAGTGATAAAGGAAGGCTAGGAAAAACATGGGCCCTCTCCAGAAGGAAACTGGAAACCTGGTTATACAAAATATGGAAGAGGCTGAGGTACTCTGACTTGGCCTTGATTTTCAGCAGCAAGTGGCTCCAGCCACACCATCCCAGTCACAGAAGGGGTTGGGAGAATGAAGAAGTGCCCGTGTAGGAGAAACTCACATTTGAGAACATCTAAGGCACCTGCAGGTGCACAAGTTCTGAGGGAACTGGCAGAGAAAGGGCCTAAGCCATCATCCATCATATTTGAGAAGCTGTGGCAGTCTGGTGGAGTTTCCACTGACTAGAAGAGGGGAAACAAAATTACATTTTTAAAAAGGGGAAAAAGGAACACCCAGGAGACTACAGGCCAGTCCGTCTCCTTTTAGTGCCCAGTAAAGTAATGGGACAGTGAGACAATGGATCCTTCTTATAATAACAGTGGAGAGTAGCTTGTAGTCATGAAAACATGTGAAACCATCTTATTTTAGATCGGACACTCAGCCAACGTACAGAAAAACCTGCTCCATGGGAGAAAGAGTAAAAACAACAACATTAATCACCAGGGTTTCTGATGTGATTCTCTGAGGCTGTGATCTGAATGGTGCTAGATCCATCTAAAATGCATTGCCCACCTACGTACCTCTCGTTTGGATTTCTGGGAGGAGCGTTCCAGAATGTCGTCACTGGAGAGGTCGGAGTCCTCTGAGAAACTCAGGTGTTGACGGAGCTGTAAATCTGTGAAGTTAGGAATAAAAAGGGGAAGTTAGAGAAGTGGTAACAATCCTTTCTGTAAACTCTTCAGAGCTCAGTTGTAGGTTGTTTGATTGAGCACCAAAAATACTCAGTCCTTTTATGTCAGTGTCTGTTGTTTTGCCTAGGAGGGATCAAAGAAGCCCTGCTCCACAAAATGACCAGCATGATCTAAGAGAGCATCACTTTCTTCACATGCTGTTAGAAATAATGGTCATGGTGCTCTTTTTGTGCTGAATCAATGCTCTTAGGATAGATACAGCACTTGGAATGACAGCAGCTGACTCTATTTCGGCTGTTTGTACAATGCCAGAGATATGTAACGTTTGCTTTTAATTGCATTTATAGGTAATTTCTTTACTGTATCCCAAATTGCCATTAAACATCTCTGCCTGCAACTGGCGGGCATGTGAAGGATTTACAGGAGGCTGCCAAATCCCTCCTTCAGAGATCAGCAGACAGCCACCAGATTACTGAGAACAGGAATAACAGCATCTCTGCAGTCTTCAGCTTCCATGGAGCCAGGTGAAAAGAAAGAAAAGAGATTGGCCAAAGAAAAGATGAAGATGAGATTTAAAGTAGGGATGAAATGTCACAAATTCCAACAAATTATGCTTATTTCTCAAATCTAAGACATCAAACAGGTGTGCCTTGTACATATTGAGAGTTAAGCTTTTAGTTAGGGTTCCATTTTTTTTAGTGGATTCTGTCAATATGCAGATATGTATATCTAGTCCCTAGCACTTACCCCGTTCTGCCCATCTGACACTGGGGAGCAGCAGCATTCAGCAGCCCAGTAGCTGAATGACAAAGCAAACCAAAACTACTTTCAAGGATACCTCAGAAAAGTAGGAAAAGTGCACAGTGCAAAGGCCCTTATCTGTTATACCTGCAGCTGTAATCAGTGGAGAGGGTTTGTGCTTGCCAGAATCCACAGTGGCATTACTTGAGGGAGTACTTGGGCAGGATTTCTCATCAGCCTTTTTCTTCTTGTCTTTCTTATAGCCAGAGAAAACAGACTTCCATAACGACCTAGGCTTTGTTGCTTCCTCTGTCCCACCACTAGATTTGTCAGAAAGTCTGCTATCATTTTTGGATTTCTTCTCCTTTTTGTTCTTACGAGGGGAGAAGAGGGAACTTCTTTTCTTACTCTTCCCACTGGAGCCTTCTGAAGAGCTGACAGACCCTTCAGGTCCAGCCATATCAGCAGGAGGAGTGGAGTACTTCTCAGTTGCAGAATTATGTTTTCGTGCAGATCCCTCTGCTAATTTCAAGGCCAAATGCTTTGGAGAGTCATAAAACAACTCTTTGGTCTTCAAGGGCATAGAAGATGCCTTTCGTGCCCTTGTGGCCCCAGTAGCAGCAGCAGCAGCAGCAGTCATCTCCATATCTTTCATCTTACACAAGTGTTTAGCCATGGCATCACGTAGCGCCGGGCTCTTGACAGACTTCTCTCTGGCTCTCATTCTTTCTTCAGCAAGCTCCTTGGCCTCCACAGAAATGCCAGGGAACACTCTCTTCTTTTGGTGAGCCCCTCCTTCCATTGAGGGTGGACCACCATTTTCTTTGACCAAGGGCAAAAGATGTGGTTTCTCTGGCCTTGGCCTACTGGTAGGAGGTGTAAAGAACTTCTCGTGAAGGCTTGAGTCCTCTGTCCTGTCATCATACGTGTCTTCTACATCATCAGCAAACGGAATTTCATCCACGCTCTCTGCGAACGACTTCCGCACGTCCTCTCTCTTGGCCGGGGGGGACTCCTTGGCAGGAGGGGCTGGCTCCTGGTGTCGGGGAGCAGGAGGTGTTGATGCTGGTGTTGGAGGCGACCTGGCTTCAACCTCATTCTGCCAGAGTGCCTGGAACCTCTTCCTACGCAGCGTGGCCGGTTCCTCGTTCTGAGGAGGTGGTGGGGGCGGGCTGGATGGAGGAGTTAGCATGGTGGAGTCGGAAGTGTTGAAGCTCTGGCTAGCCATAGTTCTCATGTTAGATGAGCTCTCCTGAAGGCCAAGCCCAGAGCTGCTGGATACATCTCCCCGTACTTCACTGGAAATCTTTAGCTCTTTTTCTGATGGAGACTTCGGAGTGAGCAGAGAAATCTGCTCATTTTCTAACTTGGACAGTCCCTGTCTTCTTGGGGCAGGCTGGGGTTTCACAGGATGGATCCTTTCATCCCCTGAAATATTCCTGCTATTGAAAGTCTTCTGAGGAGTTGTCTCCAGAGCAGACACAGTGAAGTTGCTCTCTGAGCGTTTGTTTCTGTCCACGGGAGTGAGCCCTAAGCTCCTCCGGATTTCAGCACTCTTCATCCAGAACTCTTCCACAAGGCTGCTCCGTTTCAGGGCTTCTTCTGCAGTATTAGGGCTCCCCAGTTTTTCCACCTCACCATCCTGGCTCCTAAGGGCCAATTTGGCTAACGGAGTAGATGTTAAGGCTGGGACAGGTTGGAAGCACACTGGAGGCTCCACTGGGGATGGAATGGATGTTTCAGCAGAAGGCAAAGGCTGGGAACAGATAGGCATTTGAGCAGATGCTGGGGATGAGGCCAGTGCTGGTGCTCCTGGCTGAGACTCTGCTAGTGATGGGGGTGCAATGGCTTCTGGTGATGCAACTGGCTGGGACAACACTGGAGATGGTGGCACCAAAGGGCTCTTAACTTTCCTGTCTTTGGGAATTTCATCCTTTGGTACTTCCTCAAGAATGAAAGGCTCAGGAAAAAAGTGTGGTTCTGGGGATTTTATTGCATGGCATACTTCAGCCAGGGGATCTTCTACATCCTACAGAAAAAAAAAAAGGGGAACATTAATAGTCACTGAGCACATGAGAATATGATTCCTTTTTTTGTTTTTTGCTTTTAATAGAGCTAGAAATAAGGAAACCATCCAAGTATAAAAATATAATTTAATGGCCTAAAGTCTGCCTGCTAGACGATAACTGTGTCCGATAGAATCATTAGATAAAATAAAGTTTGTTTTTTTTGATGGCTAATAAAATGTTGTCAGCAATTGCTGTCAGCAAACCAGACTCAGCCCACTGTAAAAGTAAACTGGTCTACGCCAAAACTCTCTAAGATGATATTTTAGCAATTCCTTAAACAAAACCAAAACATTTGGAAGGGAAAATCTGAATTGAACATTTTAAGGGTCGTGTACTTCCAGCTCTTACACACTGCAGTACACTTGCAAGCTGCCCCCCAGGACTGACAACATGGCAGTACAACACTGACATGCCTCACTTCCTTAAGCTGAACTATGCTGAACTCTGGAACAAAGAGGCACTGCTGTGGTTGCTACTGTAATTTTCAATTGCAACTGTTCAGAATCTGCTTTTGGCACATAAAAGACAGCCAGACCAGGCTAAACAGGAAACACCTTACTTTTGGCTCCCTACATTTATCACATACACCTGTTGCTAACTGCTCACTGGAATTAAAATACCCTGGATAATTCTGCCTGGGGCTTTGTGATGGGAGCTTGTGTGGCTGTGATAGAGCCACTACACTTTCAAGACACGAAAGAAAGATAGTATACATTATATTTTAAGCCTAAATGAAGTCAGATTTCAAGATCAACAAAAATATTAGAAACAGGAAAGAAGGAGAGCCCACTGCTGTCAGTTTATCCAACAAACTGTTTTATTGAACTACAGGTGCTAAGTAGAAAATGTCAAAGACTCCCTTTCTTACCTCTGCTTGTTTTGCTTTGGGACTAGCAGCTGGAGACAGAGGAAGAACACTGTCACTAGAGGGCTGGATAGGGATGGATGGCTTGCATGGATCTAGGGAAAGGAAAAATGTTCCAAAAATACATAAACCATTAATATTCTACCTTTTTTTAAATGTTACACACAGCAAGTAGTAACAAATTTCTCAGCTTTTTACAAATTTTAGATTGGACATCTGGAACACAATAAAAATTTTTAAATGTTCAAAATTGTACAAGCTTTTTAATAATAACTTTTACAAGAAAACAGCAGTTAGAAGGGTTCTCACATTTTACAAAGCTGTCATTAATGGATTCAGAACATTCTTCTCAAAATGTTAATGCAAGTGCAGACCTTTCCCCTGAGAGCAGTGAGACGGTTCAAATCCAAGAGCTCTCTTAACCTAAATCCCATAACTGTATAGACTACCTCAAATGCAATTAACATCATTCAAGCACTGAAGAGAAAGTGATTACCTTCTGTCACACTGCAAGAAGCACCTTCTGCTTCTTCTTCATCTTCTTCATCCTCAGAGACTTTTAGTTCTGGCCCTTCTGCACCACCCTGACGTAAGCGGAACTCCGCTTCTGCGTCAGATGCGATGTCGTCTGATCATGGATGGAAAAAACCAAGAGAACTTGGATACAAGTCCATCAGGACATAATACTTCCTATTCACATGGTGCTAACCACTTCCATAACCTGAATACTTAAATGTTCACTCCTTTTTTGGTGTGATAATTAGTCATTTAAACAGTAAATGTAAGCAGTAAATGATTGGACTGTTAGTACAAAGAGTTATATCAGTAACTGAAGTCCTGCTTTATCAGTTCCCTGGAAGATTCTCCATGTTTTCTGCCATATGCTGTTAATTTTACAATAGCATGGGAAGGATTCCGACAGTATTATGGACCTTTCACAAATTTAATTCTATTTCTGTTATTCATCAGGATTAGTATTAAATACAGACACAAGACATGTGGTGAGAGGACATGAGAAATTCATTACATAATCCAGGACATTGAGGTTCTTCTCTTTCTTTTTGTCCCTCACTCCTGGCTCCCTCTCAAATATTTGAAACAAACTTCCACACCTCTAAAAATAAGACCAGGTTTAAGTATCCTCATGCAAAGTGTTCATTGCCAATACATTCTGTTCACACAACAGGTTTAAAGGCTGCACAGTGGTACCCTACCATCGTCCAGCTCTGCACCCGTGTCTCCCTCTTCACCTGCCTGCCCTTCTGTGTCTGCAGGCTCTGTGCCCAGCTCATCCTCCACATCATCCTCCTCACATGGAGCTAGAATATATTCAAATATTGAGGGAAAAAAGAAAAGAAAACAAACACTACACAGTGAAAAAGTTCTATATTGAATTGTACCAAGAGTTTATACTGGAGATGTTTCAATTACTGTCAAAACGAGAAATCCCTAAATGTGTCACCTGGAGAGACATCGATGGTGAAGTGACACTTCCAGACTCCAGTGAATCAAGGAATGCCTGCCCTTGGGGAGTCTCCAAGGCACTTCCAGTGAAAGCTGCCAGGGCTCTTCTGAGCAACAGGCGTGAAAAATTAAACGAGAAGGGGACTGGGAGGACATCAAACCAGAATAAAGGTTACTGTCCTTCCAGGAAGATTTTGTTTTTTTTCTTTACCACAACAGAACAGTTACCACCACGTGATAGTATATGTGGATTAGGTCAAAACTGAAACCTCACAATTAACCAGGACTGTTCATCTTGAAATTGAAACTGGCTTTGAGAGTGTAAGCCAAAGACAGAGTCTAGGTGTGGGATTGGCCATTATGACACTTGGAAACTGTTTAACTCTGTGCAGCTACAGCAGTCTTTGGTAATAAGGTCTAAGAAAATGCATATGCTGTACAAGTGACTAGTGCACAAATTGAGATACTTTAAAGTAATTAAAATGACATATATAAAACCTTTTTTCTGTTACAGATCATTAATTGAGACACTTTTAAGTAATTCAAATTACACATTAAAAACTTTTTTTTTTCATTTACAGACCTTAATTTGATTGCTGGGTCAAAACAAAGAAGAGATTCTTGGATTTGTAACTCTGAAAACTATGACATCTGACACTACTGCTTTTGACAGCATTTAATTACAGGAGGAGAGACAAGACCAAAGTGTGGAGTATAAATCTCATTATTAAATGATACTTTAAAAAACCCTGTGCAATGGATGATTTCCTGCTTTTTTTTGTTTGTTTGTTTAATCATTTCCATTGAACATAATTTAAATATTAAAAAAAAGTGAGCATGTCCAGTTCCTGATCCTTTTTAGTTACTAGTGACAATGTGGCTCTTGGAACTATTTATATCATTGCATTGCTAATTAAGACAATCTTGAAAACAAACTAACCCTCCCTAAAACTGAGGTCTTGCAGCCTCTCCTTTAATACAGGTTTTTGCTTATTTCAAAAGACAGCCTTCAGCAGGTGGTTTTTGTCTTCTTCCTTCAACCTGAGAATTTCCTTTTTTCCGTGCTCTGTAGTATTATTCAGACAGACAAATGTATGGATTTGTTTATTTTCTGTCAGCTACTGTGAAAAGGCAGTTCCACTGATGTGTCATAATGTACTGGCCTATTCCTTTACATCAGAGGATTATCAAATCCAGACCCTTACTGAGGCCAGGCACAGGAAAACTGAATCATGTGGCAAAAGCTGGACTCCCCACAGGAGCATTTATAAATCTACTGCACAAAACCAAACCATGTCCCAGTCTGATTGTTGCTTAGGTATGCAATAGCTTATGTTATTTTGGAAATGATAATGTCATGGAATGGCTTTATGGTAACAGCAAATGTGAGTAATCTTAATCAAAACTTGCAAAAAACATTACTGATGTTAAGAATATCTGAATCCACTACGTATGTGTGGGTCTTCAGATCCAGAAACCATGAATGGATGTGACACACACTGATTGTGTTGGAGAGAGAGGAGAAAAATCAGGTCTTAAATAGGTTGGTACAAAAAACTCAATGGAAGATTACAGATGCATTGATAAGTAACAACTAGGTGCAAGGGTGGATCCCATTCTGAGGGACACGGGAAGCTTGCAGGTGGCTGGTTATATGATACATATACTGTGCATATACATATATGCAGTTAGGATGAGGAGCAAGAGGCCAAAAGCTGTCACACAATAACTCAGAAGTTACACACTACGGCAGCCAGAAACTGGGATCAGCACTTGGTTCATATTAGCTGGGAGCTGAGCAGCCTGCATCGTGTGCAGACACCTTGTAAACACTGCTGACTTGCCAAAGCAGCAGCAGAAGCAAAGTTTTAAAGGCAAGCTGGCTATTCTGATGTGCCAAAGCAACTCAGCTGTAGATCAACTACCTAGCACAGACTGCTCCACTAATTTAGACACCTTCACAGCTTTACACAATGTACACCCTCACTGTCATCCCAGAATCTTCAGGCTCATCAGTTTGTAATAGAGCTTGGAGGACCACACAAAAAAAAATCAGCTGAGCTCTACCCATCCTTCAGCATTCCTGAGGCTTTCCTGAGGTCAAGAGAAATACAACAACCACCACTATTCCTAAAGATCTTAGCTTTGACTTATTCTTCTTTCTTGTGTTTTCTTCACCACATACCTACAGTTTGCAGTTGCTACAGAAAAGTGCAATTGCTTTAAGCACTCTCTGTCACTTAACCTTTCAACTGCAAGAAAGCCCCGCGTTCTTTCAGTCTAAGGGTTGGGGGAAGAAAAACTGGTCCCATCTCCAGCTTAGAAAGCAAATCAAAGCGCTCAGCTGGATCCCTCCTCCATTACTGCACCCAGGATAAGCTGTCCCTGGCCTGCCTTCGGAGGGTTTCCATGTGTGGAGTTCATGCGAGAAGGGGCTGTCTGAGCAAGGCGGACATGCACACTCCCATCCCCCCATGCAGTAGCGACAGGGCCGTAAGTTCCAGGGTTAAAGTACCAGCTCAGCTGCTGAAGGCACGGAGAAGAGAGGGGCAGGGTTATTGTGCATTGGAATACATAGAACATCACCAAACTACCTCCAGGGACCGTCTCCAGCCACGCCTGAACCGCCTCATGGCGTACGGAGGGAAGGTCGGATGCTGAATTTAAAAAACAATAAATCGTAAGAAGGCAAAATTAGACCATCAGTCAGCGTCTAAAACAGAAGAGTGACAGACGGAAATTTTTCAGTAGCAAATACAGGAATAAAACCTATGAAATTTCAATCACCCGATTCCAGGCTTGAGAATTCAATCGAGATAACGCACAAATGTCAGGGGCCTAATCTTCCTTTGGGATCTGTAATGTTAGAGGAAATACGTGTGGCACAGTGAGAAGAACACCGCATCTGACCAGCAGGCTGCTGCTACCGTGCTCCCCTTGGAACTCTGCGGAGGAGGGAAACTGAGAAGGAAGAGCTGAGCAATGAGAGAGGGGTCCCACATGTCCCAGAACCTGTGCTGCCCAGCAGATGGAGAAGAGCCCCCAAAGCAGAATGAGAGAGACTTCTGGGAACTGTGACCCTGTCTCAGGCTGTCACACCAAACCTTATCACTGCTGCTGCCAATGGGCTCTCCAAACACCTTGGATTACAGAATACAGCTCCTCAGCCAGGAACAATCTGTCTATTGGACTCAGGTTGAAAACTTACAGCATGTCCACAAGCACATATTGGCAACAGCCTTTTAAACACCCAAACTGCTGATAACACCTGCACACACCTCTACCATATGACAGAGCAATAGAAGCAGCTAATTATAAATCAAGATAGTCCTAGGTTGGCCCAGTTTCAGGAGACAGAAAGGAAATCCTTTTCCTAATTCCCAAAGGAATCTGGAAAGATCATAAAATCGATTTTGGAAAAATCACCTGGTACTGGCAACTGTAATAGTACCCCACAGAAAAGTAAGGATTATAAAATACAAATTAAAATAAAAATCTGGAAACTAGAGTGACACAGACCCCCAAGCAGAAGCACAAATAACCTTAATTGTCGCAAACTTAAGAAACTGTGTTAACATTTTTTACTTACTTCTTTCTAAACATTAATCAACCACTCTAGGAATACTGAAAGTTAGACACTTGAACACAGCCTATTTCTGTGGCTGCAGTGGGAACAAAATACCCATCTCTTATTTGTAGGGAGCTGACTCCATACACCAGAAAATCCCAGTGCATTCTACAAACTGCAAATATAAGTATAGCCAAACTGATCTGGAATTGTGTATCGAGCTAGACCAGGATTAAAAAAGCCCCTATACCAAACATCTGAAACTGTAAGGAAAAGATAATTATCTGGAATAGAATAGAATCAAGTATCATGAGGTAGAGCTCCAGATTTTAACCTAATTTCATTTTTTCTGTGAAAAATACCTCTTCTCACAGAAGAGATACTTCCTCTACAATTGTGTCACTGTGGCTGCAGACTGAGAGAAGACCAGCTCATCAGCTGCACGGTGAACTTTGATTTAAGCCCACAGATAAAGCATTTATGACATACTTACCTTAAGACACGCTGTAACATAGCCTAGAACAAGGTCAGCAGGGACTGCTGGAAGGTGCTCACATGAGATCTAGACTATCGGCATTTTCCTCCTCCAAAGTTTTCCTTTGAGTAACTGACAACTTCCAAAGGTCACATCTCACATTAGAGGTAGATATACTGTCAAATCTTAAACACAGGGAGTCAAACCCCCCACTGATCAGATTTGCAAGTCTGACTCCCATCATACCCTGCTAATGCCAGATGCAGTTACATACTTGGAAAAGAAGCAGCAGAGAAATACGCTCAATACAGAAGCTGATCCTGTTCAATCTTTGCTCTAGTAGCTACACAAAACAGCCCCTCAGCTTCCCCTAGAAAGTGTAGAGTCTTCACTGCCACAAAAACCACAAGACTACTACTATTAGCATCCCTAGTCAGTTAGAGAGGGCTGACTGCCAGCACTACCAAATCATGTGTGGTGAGGAAAAATGCTATGGAGTCAAAGCAGGCAGACAAACAGGTCAGAAGTCACACTGTCACAGAGCTGAGGAAGCAGCAATTTTAAACAGACACTGACCTGAAAAGCAAAATGTTTAACCAAGTGTAATTTCGGTGCAATTTGAAAGCAGTTCCTTTCAATCACTGCTGCCCCTGCTGAAGTCACTGCTCTTGAAGGGCGCAGAAGCAACAGAGTTAAACAGCTGCAACTGTGATCCAAGAACTGATGGTGTGGGGCTTGGGGGAGATTACCTCTGGAGGTGGAGGACTTTGAGGCTGAGACCATTTTTTCCTCCTCCTCTTTCTCACGGATGTGTGTCCAGTGCACATCTGCCAGGATCTCCAGAGGATCAACCGGATTTACAATCTGCTGCAGCCTAAGGTTTCCAGCTAGCGGGAGGAGGGTGTGGCATAACAGGTTGTAGGCAGGGTATATGAAGGGCAGGGAGGAAAAGATGGGAGAACAGTGGAAAGGAAAGGTAGCACATCATAGGAAAGGAAATAAGAAAAGAAAATATTATTGGCTAAGGTCAGTTTGCAAGACGGACAGAAAAAGCTCAGCATTGTGTGCACACGCATACACCAGTACAGCGCTCCTCACGCCTCCCATCAAAGCTGAGTAACGCCATTCCAAAGGCACAGGGATGTTATTAAAAACATCATTAGACATCATGTCTATTGCAAGAAGCCTCGCTGAAATGAAAGACCTTCTCTGGGTGTCCGACAGCATGTGGTATGTAAATATCAATTCAGCAGAAATTCCCAGCTCCTTCAGCCTATTCGTTATGATTCTTGCCAAAGATGTCTTGCTGTTAAAGGTGAGGCACAATCTCCATCTGATTGATGCACCAAGACAAAAGGTTTTTCATTCCCTACTATTGGGTCAGGCACTTCTTTCTAGTCTGGGTACACACTTTGTGAATTAAATAATATGATGGATCTGAGAGTTTCACGTGTGTATGTGCATATGCAAACATGGGCACATGTGAATTTTAGCACCTAAAACACCACTTTGTTTACTCCTGGTTCGTTTGTACTGACTTGTTCAAAGGGAGAATTTTTTTCCTGAAGGATAACAGCATTTTGGTTGTGACTTAACAGCTCCCCAGAAGGGAATTCCTGTCACACAAATTATTCTGTTTAAGAGAAATTGCATTACTCCTCAATTACCTGCCTACACAAAGCTCAGCTACTTATGGAATGTCAAAGAGAACAATGGGCACCTAAAGCAATTGATGAGCTTGTTTAACTTCTGCAGAACAGCTGCCCTGCGTGCACTTACTCTGAGGGATTAAATTTATAGACCCTGTCTCTATTGCTGTCTGCTCTGGTTCTGTAACTCAGGCTTCATTTATCCATAATAAAATAACTGGTTCTGCAGGGGATAGGTGTTCACCTGTACACTGTCTGCAGGAGTGGTCTTCAAAACCAAATGTCTCAGCCTGAGAGGAAAATGCCCACTTACTTTATAAAGTAGGAAGTCCATTTTCACAACAACTGGATTACCACTGAGTAGGACAAAGCACTGTTGCAGCAGTTTAGAACCTCAAAAGCAGTTAGATTTTCATATGGTGCTCTAGTGTTTGAAGGAAACAAGACACATTAGCAGCATTTAGAGCTTGCACTCATTATTTCCTGCTGTCTCATTTTAACAAGTTCCTCTCTCCCAGCCACGTTTTCCCCAGACATGACAAAGTGTTTGGGATTTCCATTTCAGGAATGACTACGTGTGAGATTTGGCATGAAAACCGCAGAAGAAACAGGCAGAAGGAACTGCAGGAAGGACAGAACCAGCAGATGGTCATTAAAGGGAAACGGGCTCAGAGGCACAAACTCAAATGCAGAGCACGATTCACATGTAGCCAAGTATTCCGCAGCTGTAGGTCTCTGTTGCCCCACCAGAGAGTTTTTGTATCAATTACACAACCAGGTGGGCTACCAGAGGCACTGGCCACCCTGCAGGGACAGGAACCTGGGCTGTTCTGGCTCTGTCCCAAAGCACTCGCATGCAGGCCCCAGGATGAGTAGAGTTAGCGTTTGCACCGCCGCACAGGGTTTGTGTTAAAAGGTTTAGGTTTGCCAGCAATGGCTGAGAAGTACAGAGTCACTCAGCAAGGCTCAGAAAGAGCAGGTCCCACATGATCTGCGTGTTTTAAAGTGGATTGCTCTGGGATTTAGACCACTCTAACATACACACCTTTAGTTTCTCCACAAGCCTCTGGACAGAGGCCTGAGCCTGTCCTGTCCCTCTCACCTTTTCCAATAAATAATAAGCAGCACAGCCAGACATGAAGGGCTGCTGCTTGGCTTGGAGGCAAACCTAACACTGCTTTAATGTCTAAGTGCTTGAGAATTTCAAACAACACCCGGCACAGCCTTTCCTCAGGATTGCCTGGCTAAGCTTTGCAGGAAGCTGAACATTAATTGCACTTAGATTTGGAATGGTAGCTTTCCTCCATTTCCACTGTAGCATCCACCAGCACTTTATAAGCTGTGGGCAGGCTCAGTGTTTTCACTGTATTGGCTCAATGTTTTCACTTTATTGGCTCAATGTTTTCACTTTATTGGAGTAAGGAGTCACCTGCAAACCAACTCCTAAAGAGTCAGGTCTGAGGCACCCTAGCAACTGCAACAGGGGGAACTTCTTCAGGTATGCCCTTCAGCCACCTTACTAATACTTCTCATTCTTATCCCAGGAAAGTTAAATGCAAAAGAATTATAACGCTTCTTCCGTTTGCTTTTTTTTTTCCTCTTGGAAAAAAAAAAAGTCAGAAGCTAAGCTACTGTTATTAAAAGCATAAACTGTAAAATATGCAGTTTGACCACTGCATATGCCCCCTTACATGCAGGAAAGCACTCGGATTTTCATCTTATATATTCTGGCTCTAACGAACCACATTGAGGGAAAAAAGGATTAACAAGCTATTAGGACCAAGTGATAGAAAAAAACCAACTACCAAAAATAAACTGTAAGAGAATTCATCATGGAAAATGACACAACCAGTTAGATTTGAATGTCTGATTAATTTTATGACCGTTATGTAACTGTTTGAAGAATCTTGAGGGATTGCTGTAGCTTGATTAGTTTCCTTCCAGACTCTCCCCACAGACAGACACACACGGAGGACAACAAAAAAAGCAAATTTGCTGACACAAGCAGTCTAAAGGCAGTACTTCTGATGTGTCCCACGTGTCTGAGATAATGCAAGTAGTCTGTATGTATAGAGCAAATCTGATACTCCTTATTACCTGGAAGTAACTTCATGCAAATTACAGCAGCAAATTGTCCAGGTTTTCTAGAAATCCTGAGGTACTTGGCAGCTTTATCACTTTCCTAAAACCAGTGGCAATGAGAGATCTGATTTATGGCACTTGAACCAGGAGATGGACAATGGCTACTGAATCAGTTTTGAGGGAGCTGGTAACACAATTAAATAAACCACAGAAACTCTTCACGTGGGACCTGCTCTTTAGTACCTTCCCCGCTCCTGTGGGGAAGTGGAAGTGGAGACAGTGTACGGGTACCTTTGTGTGTACCCGAGTCCTCTTCATCTGAGAGACGTTGAAGCCAGAGGCCTTGCTGCAGCTCTCTCTCCCAAGGGTTATACTCCCCCTCTACAGCAGAGGGAGGCACACATCCACATTTAACACCAGACACGCGTGTACACACACAAGCCATGGAGAGAGGGAAAGAGAGAAAGAGAGAGGACAGCATCAGAAAGAGAGACTGCCTGGAAATGCTGCAACTCCCCGTACTCCCGCTGTATTCCAAGTGCCTGACAGGAAAACTGCTTGAATGGAACAACATCTGTCCAAGAACGCCACTGCTCAGCAGACTGGACACACAACATGCATGTTACCAGACTCATAAACAAGTCCTGATTTCCACAGACTTCGCTCATGGACATTCAGCTCCTAGGTTGAGAGAGCAGCCAAGGAGCCTGCTGAGCTCATCAACGACACTGCCACCAAGACTCAGAAAACTGGACCTCTGCCTGCAGTAGGCAGCCAAAGACCTTTACGAAAAAGCTCTTTGGAGTCTACAAGTCTCCTCAAAAAGGAAATGTGAGTATAAAGACAAAGACAAGAGCAGTGAGAAATTTGGCATGGTGGTGAAACACTGGAAACATGTCTATACTGAGCACAAACTTTGCATTTTGATGACTGAGATAAACACAGGGGAAGGAGTCTTTCCCTAAGGTTTCCCACAGAAATCTCTCAAAGCTAAAATGGGAACTACCTGAACCCCCTTATTTCTCAAGGCCATCTTTTAACGTGGGAGAGCTACAAGCACCTTCTTGTGGAATGCCCTGCTGACAGTGACATGGCACTACCCCTTAGTGAGGCACTCTAAAACTGAAAACACTGCAACCACAATGCTTCCAGTTCCTGCTGTCAGAGAACAAGGGGCACATTCAAATCTAATTCCAAATAATAATAAAAATCAACCGTAAGCCAATACAGCAGCACAAGGCTGTGAACTGACATGCTGGCATGGTGTATGGGAAGCATATTGTGTTAGTACTAATACTCTAGACTGTCCTGTGGGCAAAGTCCTTCAGTACCCAAAATGAACCACCTCGATCTTTCCTTGACAATAACTCCCTCAAAAATCAGAGCAACAAAGAAGTGAAAGAAGTAAAGTTTTCCAAGGCAAATCTTTCTTATTCTGCATGGCAAATACTCAACTCATTTTTCCCTGCTGGTTAGCAGAAAGAAAGGACAAACCAAGCTAACCTTCACTTGACTCCTCATCTTCTTCCTCTTCGTATTCCTCCTCCTCATCATCATATTTGTACTCAATCTCATGATTTTGCTCAGCCTCAATCTCTTCTTCACTCTTTCCCTTCAGGAGGGCATGGATACGCACAGCCTCTTTCCATGGCACACCACCCAAGTCTGAAGGGGGCTGCTGAGGCAGCAGTAGTTCATCATCTTCCTCCTCATCTTCCTCCTCCATCTCAGATTCTGAACTACTGTAAGGTTTTAGAAAAAAAAAAATATTATATTGCTAATAATAAATAATAACATTAAAGATTATGAAGTCAATGTTTTCTTGATCAGTCTTAGATCACTAACAAGTAATTTCAACACACATAAGCCTAAAACAACACTGATTTTCAGCTTTCAGTGTTTCACAGGCCTTTTAGTGACAGCATCACCTGTGGGCTGCAGGATGGTCCTTGCTCTGCTTCTTTTAAAGAAGGTGAGGCAGAAGAAAAGTGCCTGTGAAGCCAAGTCCAAATATTTGTGCAGCATTTATTGTTACAGTTCAAGACAATTAAATACAACAGAAAGAAACTGTTTTCTTCATATCACATTGCTCCTGATAAATCGGTGCAAGAGTGCTTCACAGTATCAGAATGTAGAAGGCCATGTCTTAGCTACTGCTAAGATGCCTAAGATGATTTTGGCACTTGCTCCTGTGAACCAGAGAAGTCTTTGGGAGTAGAAAGAACACAAAACACATCAGGCAAAGGGTACAGCATGTGAACTAAGGAGAGATGGAGAAAAAACCCCCCAAAATTCCTCACTTTTCTGCATCACAGACAGAAATATGTATCCAATTAAATACACAGTGTACATGGTGGCAAGAAACTGTAGGAAGCAGAGCAAAGATAATTACAATAATGAGATTATTATTCCCACAGCAAAGTCTAAACCATGCAAAGCAATAAATCCTTAGTGCCTTTTAGAAGTCACCTCTGTTTAATTCTAACAGTTTCTCAGCATATGCAGCAGGGGCAGGAAATGTAACCACTCATCCAGTGACATTTAATCTAGCTCACTCTTACATGCCAGACTACCTAGAGGGACTGAGGAGAAAGACTGTTGCCTTTGTCACTGGAAAATGAATGAGGACTTCAACACACTCACAGATCCTCTCTGCAGGGGGAAAAGGTGCTCCAGCTTTGTTCTGCTTTAGTAGACCATTGTCATAACAGAACTGCATTTATTAGAGCAACTGTTGGATGCCTCCCTTATAAATCTTAAAAGGCCCAATTCATCTGACTGAAGGAGAAAACTGAGAATAATTAAAGTTTGGGTGAATAATCTGAGAATAGTATTTCTGCTGCTTTCTTTGCCCACTATCACTGGCTAACAGCCTTTGGCAGAGCCCATACCATATAGACAATGAAAGGGAAAACCAACAAGTTGAAACTGATGAAGTTTACACTTCATGTAGGTCTATAGAATACAACTTGTACAGTTGTACTATCATATTTACATAATTTTATTCACCTACTTGTCTGAGAGCCTATTTTTGATAGCAAACCTAATAAGAAAAACACTTTGTTCATGCTCTGATTGTCACACGCTTCTGTCCATAGGCTCTTAAATTCTCCTCAGTGGTCTGCATACGAGTAACATTATTTTGCTCAAATTACAAGCCACTTTTTCACAGCATAAACTCACTAGTTATTTTTAACATGCTGCCTGATTTTCACACGTGAAATACTGCATACAAACACCATTGGCAAGCCACGGGCTTGGTGCATGGAGACCAGAACATACTCCAAAGGCTTCATGCAGATATTGTCACAGAGATAAAAAGTGATGTTCCCCTTCTCCCTGATTTACTTTCCCACCCTTTGGTATGGAAATAAACCTGACAGGTGCTGCATGCTGGGGGCTTGGTATGCTGTCAATAAAGTTTACTGCTGCTCAAACTGTTGCCATGGGTGCTGAACGGGATGAGCTGCTGCTCTTCCACCAGCCGGCTTATCGCATGGAGGAGTGACGACACAAATTCTTCACCACACAGCTCACTTTACCTTCTCTGGCTTTTATTTATCACTTGGCTTTTGTTTGACCTTTGTATACTCAGAATTGAGAAGCTGAAAGACAGCAGTGAGAGATGGCCTGGTACAGTGAGCATTCCTTTCAGCATGGAAACCCTGTGCCGTAGGAATTAATTCAACAGCTGAAATTTTATTTTTCTATAAAGCAGAAGAGCAAGGTAGGTTGCTCTACAGAATTTGCATAAGCAGTTGAGTATCTCATTAGAAAAAGGTGTATGTACACAGATTTAGTGCTGAGGAGAGGAACTGAAACCTAAACTGTGGCAATGAATCTCTCCTCTTCCCTTGCCATACAGACCTATACAGCACAAGCTGTCCTACAGCACTCCTTTGAAAGGCCACAGGACATGACACCAAAACTGGAGATGGCACACTGGGGCTTACTGCAACTTAAAGGCAATGAATAAGGCATATAAAAGGTTTCCCACACCTCAGACTACTGTGTTTAGTTGCTTAATTGATCGTTTTTCTTATTGAAACTTAAATAAGAATAACTCTCTTTTGAAAAAACATACTTTGAATACTGCTTCCCATAAAATTTCTCTGCAGTGTGTGCGTGATGGGAAGCTGTGCACCAAAATGTGAGGTCTCTGCCTGATTTCTATCAGCCACCTAAGTGAACCCTGAAAGTCCAACCCATCCTTTGTAAGACATGGAGGGAACAAAGAGTTCCCCATCTCCTCCGCCTGCTCCTAACCCTGCAGCGCTGCACCAAGACAGTGAAGATGATTAAATCAGGGCCTTGGTTGGTTTGTTGCAGGAATCAAAACTTTTTTTTTGGTTGCTGAAAAAGTAGTCAGACTTCTTCCCTTTTATTTTTTTTTGCAGTCTTTCTGTCTTTGCAGTCTTTCCATGGAGTGGATATAGCTGGACAGAGAATACCCAATAGCTGCAACCCCCAGAAAATTCTCCCTCTACTCTCTCTGATATTTGGCCCACACAGCCTTGTCCATTTTTTGAGTGAACTGCTTGCCATATTTGGATTATAAATTCTTCCACGTCAAACTGACAAGGAATTTGATGTATTTTCTCTTTTCTCCTTATGACAGAATGTGAGTGGCCCACACTGCTTCTCACATGGAAAATTGTACAGTGCAGTCTATCACAGACAGAAATACCCATACTGATAACAAGTTATAGGCCAAAAGGAACTAAATGTAACACCCTACAAGACAAATATCAAATTTGCTGACCTAATAGTGTACCACCCTCAATCTCCAGAATCTCACAAAACACCTCTTGGAGATGACCATCAGCTTCATGCCAAAATGCCAAAACTCCACTTTTTTTAAACTAACTCTTGCCTTTTGTAAGTTTTCTGCCATTTATTGAGCAGACCTATCGTGTCCTGATTTGTTGCAATCAAGACAAAGAATAGCAACAGTCAATAGCTGCACACTTTCGTTTTAGAGGTAGAAACATAAAGGAGTAAAAATCCCTGATATTATCAATGCTTATATTGTCATAGTTGATATAATTCCTAAACCTGAGCAGGTAACTAAAGGAAGGATGAGTTAAGAAAATACAGTTTGCATCTCCCAAAAATGGGCCAAGATTATTCAATTTCTCATACAGACCTATAGCTGCAGGTAATTCATACACAGAATATGATTGTAGGATCTAAGTTTCAGGAAAAAAATAACAGCGTTTTCTGAGTTTATTTCAAGACTACTGGATAGATTCAGAGAGGAAAAGGTAAGGGCTACTATTGCTACAAAGACAAGTAGATGAGAGATTGTATTAAGAGACCAAGACCCTGTGAAAGTGTGTGATTGACTATAAAGTTCACAAGCATGCTGCCTGAAGGATTTCCTCTCAATGATTCTTGCAAAAATTGTTTCCAGTAGCTCTACCTGCATGGATGTGGATCCTGGTGTGCTTGCACAGAATTTTGCAGATAAAAAGAAATTCTTGAAGGTACAACATATTTACATACCTTCATTTTATTATCGTGCAGGAACAACACATTTTTCAACAGCCATAGCTATTGCTTCCCATTAATACCTCTCAGGCATTGCACCAGCATTCAGTCAGGATTACATGTGTGTCAGGCCTAAATCTTGAAACCAAAAATGGTTTGAATTGTAATGCATTTGAATTGTAATGCAAAGTATACAGAAAAGAAGGTAACTTTGGAACCCCCTTCCATTTGAATGCATGTTCTGTTTGCTCAAAAGACTCACTTACCTTTGATACAATTGAAGAATTAAAATTAAAAAGTCCTTCCAATTTAGAACTTAATCTCATGGTATTATGGTGCTATAGGTGTCTTCTGATAGTAGTGAGCTCTTTAGAACAGAAACTACAAGATGAAATGTCTTTTTGTTCCAAAAACTTTAGAAAGGGCAATGTGGTAAATAGTTAAAGAAAAAGGAAAGGCAGGCAAAGCCCTGCTGGGATGGGTGTAGAAAAAGCTGATGGGCAATGTGTGCTGACCTGCTGGGCCCATCCTCTTCTGTCCCTTTGTCCAGCACGCTGCTCAGGTTGTGCTCTGCCAGCGTCTCCTCGGGGACCTCCTCCAGCTCCTCCTCGCGCTGCAGGGACAGCCGGTAGTTCTCCAGCTCGATGCGCTCCGGAGTGCCCCGCAGCCGCTTGGCCAGGCTGGGCTCCTCCAGCCCGTTCACACTGGAACCTGAGAACAAGCCAGGCAATAAACAACAAATGCAACAGTCAGAAATGGAGGTTTTTAAGAAAACTGAGCAACTGGGAGAAAAGGGGCACAAGGCAGAGGGAGGTAAATAAAGCGAGAGAATACCTTACGTTATTATCCTGTTCGCCACTACTGGGAAGCCAGACTGCAAAAGGGAATCTTAGTGGTTTTGGCTAACAGATGCTAAAAAGAATGTTAAATGTCCTAGTTGAGAGAGGAAATAGGGCCATTTTAGCTGCAAAAACTAGAGATGCAATGAAGTCTATGAAGGGCCTGGGCACAGGCTGGATGTATTATCTGAGACACAGAAGGAATGCTATGGGGCAACCCTGCTGTGTGTTATAACTGGCACCAGCCAAGGGAAATCTACAGAGTTAAGGAGCAAGACAATATTGTTAGTACTCAAAGATGAGGGAAGGAATGGAAAAGGCCAAGTGTTAAAACTTTTCATATACTTGAATCGATTTACTTTTTAATCAGAATTTGTAATGAAATGAATCACTGGGACAAATCTCAGAGACATTTGCAAGCAAAAATCCCAGAAGTCCCCCAAAAATTGCAAGGATATGTGAACCAGACAGTTGTAGAAAAGTATTGAGAAGCTTCATTCACGGTAGCACTCAATGAATTTTATTCCACCTTGCTTTCATCCACTTATTTTTTAAATGTTAATATTTCAGCTTGAATACCATGCCACTGTTGACCCCTTTCCCAGCTTACTATTCACAGAGCCAAATATTTCCATGCTTTTGTTTTGCTTTGCTAAACAAGCCAAGCATTCTTCTCACTGAAGATAAGCTCTTCAGTGCACTGATCATCCCCCAGGTCTCTGCACCTGTCCCAGTTTGGATTAATCTTTCCTGGGTGATTAAAAGTGAACGTGGCTTTCCAGATGAGGCCTTATCAGCATTACACACAACCCTGCCACAAATCTCTCATCTGATACACGCTGAGAACACACCTGCCTATTTATAAGCCACATAATACTGGTGGCTTTTATGATGTTTAGATTTTTCTCCTTCTTTGCTTTCAGCTGATAAGCACTTCATTGGTAGCCAAAATTCTCAACATCTTCTTAGTGCATGACCTGATACTTTCCACTATTACATTGCTAAGTGTAATCTTACAGTTGGCAACATTTTGCAGCTCTTAGTGAATGATGTGCCTGTCCTCCTCTGCGTTGATGAGGGTTTGAAACGTTGCCTCAGCACTGAATTTCACTAGATTTTTTCCTTGGGTGGTTTGTGGGTTTTTTTTGGCTGCTAACCTTACTGACAGTATTACAAAGATCAGTCCCCAGATCACTTTTCAGGACACTGCACAGTTTGTAGGTGACATCCACCCCCATTATTTCCACCTTTAATAAAACCCCACATCTCTAATTTAGGCAAACTTCTTAGCTACTCACACTTCATGTGCTACTCCCCCATTTTATCCAGTTCCAATAATTGTTTCCATGTGTCAGCATTCCTGTGCTTTACTCAAGTCCAGACTGTTCAAATGCATTACAATTTCCCTCGTGGAGGTATCAGTTGTCAATAAAAGCTGTCAAGCCAGTCCAGCACAGTCTCTGGTGAACTCATGCCACATTTTGTAGCACTTACCTGCATGAGGACTTCCCTTGCAGAACTAGCAGGTTTTAGTTATCCCTTAAAAGAAGGTGTTACACCTACCGTTTAACTGATATGTACTTGTTCAGATCCCTTTTTAAAGTTTTTTTTATTTGTTTTCTTTTTTAGCTTTTTATCTGCAAGACATACTTCTGTTACCCAGTGGTCACATAGTATTTTCTGAATGAGACAGTCAAAGTACATCAGGACAGCTTGACTTAATCACAGGTTGTTACCACAAAACTCACAATTTCATTTTACACTTCTCTCACTCTTCTGAGACAAAGACTATTTGCTTCATTGTGTTAGTCCTCATATCTTGCTGCACAGTGACTCTTTTGCTCCCATGTCTATCTGATTGACTATACATAAAATTGCATTTTATGTCAGCTCCATCTTCACTATGAACACACTTCTGCTTTCCCTTACTTTGCTTTTACTTACATGCTTACAAAACAGAGCTCTTTGCTTTGCTCTCCTTTGCAAAGTCTAACCCAGCATGAGCTTTGGCCACGTTTACTTTATCCTCACACATTTTAACCTCCAAGACAGTTTTTGTTTCCTTTCTTCATCCTTTGTAGTTTCTCACCTTATTCCTAACAGGTTTTTTTTTCAGGACAGTTACTCAGTACGACCTTCATATTTCACACAAAATTACACAGGTCTTTACATAATTACTGGCATCTATTTCCAATCCCCCTCCTCAAAGATAAAATCTCAAAGACAACTGCCAGAAGTGTTTTTCTCTCTTCCTTAGCATGATTTAACCCTTCCATGACGTGGGCAAGTGGCTGCCTTGCCTTTAGCTGGAACTACAGATCTTCTTCATGGTATAAACAAATAAGCTTGGTCAGGTGGCAACACTGCCTTGCATTTCCAGGGATACTGTGGTCTCACCCGTTTCCTGCTGCTAAGCCTTCTGTTGTGCTTTGATTTGCAAAGTTTAGTGGAATTGAACTGCCTTTTCCACTGGGATTCATGTTTAATTTCATTCTCTCTCTCGATGGTGATTTTTGCAGTCCGTGTTACATTACCCAACCCTGAGTTCACAGTAGCAGGGGAACTGACCTCGAATTTTGCTCTGCCACTTTGGCTGCCAGTGAAAAAAAATAGGATTCTGGGTAATACAGTAACACCAAGGTCAGGGAAAACAAACAAGGAATATACTAAAATAATGATTAAACAAAAAAAGGTTTTGTACTACTCAGAACTTTTTATATACATGGAGCCTTCAACGACACTCAGCTACTTTAACAGGAATGTCTTTCCCCAAGATGTTTTTAACTTATTCTCTTCTGATGCAAACCCTGACATAGCTGCAAAGTTCACAAGAAAAAGAATTCTGAAAACCAAAGAACAAGAACTTTTATCTGTCTGATATTACTTCACTCCTTTTGTTTTCTAACCATCTTAGGGGCTTTTTGTCAGCCTTTTCAAAGAAAAGAAACCAAACCAAAACAAAAACAAAACAACCAAACCCAAACAAACAATTGCCACATAATCAAATTAAATAGAGTTCTTTAAAAAAAGGCTGATTCAATACTCCAATATCTAGTGTGGGGAGAAAGACTGGCAGCAATCTCTGCAAGGTAGAGAAGGACTGAAAATCAAACTGACATCTGTTCATATGCATTTAATGAACATATATGATCCTTCAGGTAAAAGTTTTTCAAAACACAAATCATCACTGCCCTTCTTATCACAAAGACCCAGTGTAACTGGGACACAGAGAATCAAACAAATCCTATCAAACAGCACAAACTGTAAGTGGGAGGGACTCAATGCAATTGTGTTAAAAATCTTCAAAGATGGGAAATCAACCTGAACTTTAATGCAAAAAGATGTGGTCAAGCCAAGATGTCCTGTGAGCTTGACAAGCACTCCATGCCTTGAAATCTCAGAGTAGGAAGGGCTTCCCCAGCACTTTCTCTTATTAATTTATATATCCATACACTTGAGATGCCAAAATGGTCACATCCCTCCACTTCACTCTGCCAAGAAAAGAGCTCTGCACCAGAGAATATGATACAGAAACTCCACTGGCTACCAGTTTAAGCATGGGATTTCTAGGAATTTGCACTACACAGACTATTTAGTCTACATCATGTATTAGTTTTGTTTCTAAAAGATGTCTGTTTCTAAAAGATGCCATGCATTTAGCCAATCTGGCTCTCTGCAAAGCCACTGTCCAACTCGTTACCAAATATGAAACAAGAGAAATGCTACTGATAGCCAACCCTCTGCACCATGAAGCCATCAACTATCAGAAGGAAAAGCACTGCACTTCAAACTTATACAAGGGATGAAAGTAGGTGTGAGATACAGGTATCACTGAAGTGTTCAAATGATGGACAATTTCCCCATTTTATACTCTAAAGTTTACACCAACTAATTTGATGCTACTATAAAAAAACCCATAAAAATACTACAATAAAAATATAAATAAGACCAAGGGATTCTGAAGCTTGCTGCCTACTCTCATTTCTCTCCCATATATATATGGTGCTAAACACATGGGCAAAGTCTATTCCAGTGCAGTTCTTGTAGACCTGAAGTTCCTCTGCAGGGGGAAGCTGCCTCTCTCCAGTCAATACACTGCATTCCCCAGGCTGTTTTGTAGCCTGCTGGCAGGACACAGCTGCACAGTGCACTCAGCCAGTACCTGACCTTCTGCTTGGTCACTGCATCTGGACCCACAGAGACAAGTCAGCAGCCATCCACAATAGAAAAAGGGCTGATGTGGCTGTATTTGCCAGGAAGAAAAGCTGTTAGTACCCAGAGAGGGGAACTACCTCAAAGCCAAGTGTAGCTTCTTGAACAATCAACTGATCAGCTAAAACCCACAAACAACATCCAAAATAGGACACATTTTAAAATCTGACTCTTTACTTTGGAAGAGTCAGTCAGTGGGCCATGAACATTACACAGATTATCTGAAGGGAGCTGTTTTGCTTAACAGGACAGGCTGCTTAGCTGCTGCATGAAAGCTGCCAGAGTCCTTTATTTATCTCAGCTTTGACAGAGCTTGCCTCCTGAAATGGTAAGTGTCTGATCAGAGATAACATTCCTAACAGAACTGCTCCTTGCCTGCATCAGTGTGTCCTATTCCAGCAACTCTGGCAATTCCTGGAAGGCTTGAGAAGCTCCTCCTGAGAGAGGATCCCATCTCAATTCACCTCCAGTACTACCTTGGTCTGTAAAATCTATGCATTATTCCCATGGGCTCGATGAAATCTTGCCAAGGTTACTCCTTGATACAACACTTCCAGGCTGAAGATGCAGGAGAGAACTGGGAATCTGAGAACAATGAATTCTTCCCAAAGGGAAAATACCTGTGTGTTTTACTAGCAGCTATTTTTCAATAATCATGCACTACCTCTAGACTTGCTTTTCTTAGCTTGCTATCTTAATATCTGATGAAGGTACATGTCATCTCTTGTCCAGTATTTTGCACAGACTTAGCTGTGGCCTTGGGGAATTATGGAAATTCAAATAAAGGAGTCTACTTTGAAACACATGCAAAAGGGGGAAGGAATTAATACACTCTCAGGAAAATCTTCATTATGGATTTCCCAAAGCTTGTGGTTTTGTGGTAATGTGAAACACTCTACCTGTTTGTTTTCACTTGTCTTTTCCAAACACTTCAATTACTTCTACCTCCACACAATTCTTTGAGAACTGTGTCAGATAAAACAAACCCCACAGAAACAGCAGCATATTGCCTATGACCAAGTACTGAAAAGGAAGATAGGAACTTTTCCAGGGAAGTTTAAGAGTGATGCAGGGAAATCTTGAGTTTGAAATGCTGGAAGTCCTCATAGTTCCTTGCAATTAATTTCCTAAGAAATAACCTTTTGGGGTAAGGTTTCTGAAGTGTGCTATCAATTCAGCAAACATTATCACTGAGGTATAGAGAAGACAGCAAACGAGATCCAGCAGTATTTTTAGCTTCTCATTTTCCATCCAGGTTCATGTCACATTGAGTTTCAGGATTTTTCCTAGAAGTTTCACCCTCACCCACTTCAGTTCCACTAACTGCCTGTTTGTATTCCAGCTCCACTTCTCATCCAAGGGCCTCAAAATGCTTTACAAGTACTAGCACACTAAAACAAACCTATTTTGGAAGTAGGTAAATACTGTAGAGGCACTGCACAAGTCCAGACACAGAGATTAAATACCAGCAAGGCAATCTCACAACAGTCTGGTGGCAGTGCCAAAAACAGGATCCAGAATGCACAATGCCAAGCACTTCACTCTCAACTTCACTTCAAGAAAAAACACTTTGATGTAAGGAAGTGCCCAGCACTGTGTGCACAATAGGAAAGGAAGTCTTGGTATTGAGGCTTATTGTTAGATGCTGCACACATTCAAACAGTAAGTCAATTAAGACATTCCATTTAAATAAGTGCAACTGATTTCTTCTGAAATCCTCTCCTTAATCCTCTCAAAAATTATTATCTAGACATTGTTAACAATTTCTGTACTGCACAGCAACAGATACAGAAACCACGTCTATGGCAATTCTAAACTGCCTGCAGAAGGGTGTCAAACAGAATGGATTTTTTAAGGGTTAGTAAGAAGTTCAAAGTTTTAAATCTAGATTCATCTGCCCTTTTACATTTATCTTCTCTTTTAGGAAATTTCTCCAGGAAGCCCCTGGCAAGAGCCCAACAGACCTGCTGCACTCTTGTCAGTGCTTGTTTGCACAGCCTCACATCACCCACTGCAGAACTGCACATTTCCTGGTAGAGGCCCTGAATTTGGATAAGCACACCCTCAAAGACAAAAGGGGCAATGCAACACCTCCTCAAATAGACACAAGAACAAATTTATTTGAATCTAAATACTTAATAGTATCCTGCTTTGGGCTGGGATAGAGTTAATTTTCTTCCTACTAGCTGGTACCATGCTGTGTTTTGGGTTTGGTGTGATGTAACACTGGTGACACACTGATGTTTTGGCTGTTGCTAAGCAGTGCCTAGCCCAAGTCAAGGGCTTTGCAGCATCTCAGGCTCTGGCAGTCAGCAGGTGCACAAAAGGCTAGGAGGGAGTGTGGCCAGGGCAGCTGACCCCAAATGGCCAAAGGGATATTCCATCCATAGAACGTCACAGCCAGAACATAAACTGGGGGGAGATGGCCAGGAGGGTCTGATAGCTGCTCAGGGATTAGCTGGGAATCAGCCAGTGGGTGCTGAGCAAACTGCATTGTGCATCAGTTGTTCTTTGGGGCTATTCCTCTCATTTTAATTGCAATTATTATTATTGTTGTTATTATTATAATATTTTAATTTGTTTCAATTATCAAACTGTTTTTATCTCAACCCACAAGTTTTACTTTCTTTCTGATTCTGCTCCCCAGCAGCTGTGTGGTATTTAGTTGCCAGCTGGGGTTAAACCATGACAAGCAGTCATCAAATGTCAATGTTATTTTGATACAATGCCTCAACTTTCTCTCTTATTATTTTAGGGTATTCCCAAGCCCTCAGGAAGCCTGAATTACTCAGCTGTACTATGAAGCCATTACATTTTGAGTTTTCTGATGTTTCCCATTTGATCCATAATACATTCTGCTAAATATAAAAGGCCTGGATTCAAAGAGGACAGTATGATAAGAAAAACAAAGTCTATCCATAAGCAAGACACTCAGTATCCATGCACAGCATTCAAAATGTGCTCAAACCTGAAGACAGCCCTCCTGAAATTGCTCTGTAATGCACATGTACCAATCCTAACAGTAGGATTACTACAACAATAGAGTCTACAATAACAGTAGAGTTACTACAATAGTAATTAAGCTTTCTAGAAGATGTGTTCTACTGAGTCAACGCTCTTGGGAATTGTGAATGCAAACTGGCTTATGCTGGACCTGATCAATAAAACTGTCCTTAAACTGACAAGCAACCAACATTCTCAAAACCTCTGCTACCATGTCAGGCTCCATCCTCACACCGTCAGTCTAGAAATTCTCCCCAGCAAACTGGGGATCTAAACAGAGAAATGGGGAGATTAGGCTGGACAGACAGAAAGGTGTTTAGTCAAAAAACCATCTGATACAGAAGTACCCAGTAGAGTTATCAAAGAACCACTTCTAGTGCTGGCCAAGAAGTTTTACAGCATTAATTCAACAGCACATTAAATAAAAATTAGTGAGATGTCGATATCTACTGGTCCCTTAAGCAATGAAGAACAGAAAGCCCTCCTGCAAACCATTATAATGTGGATAGGAACAGCTGACAGCTGAAATACTCAAGGGATTCTGAAACAGACACCCCAGAAACAAACATATGAAGGTGTAAGTCCTCCTCCACACATCCCACTATGTCCAGCTAGAATTAAGTTCTCCATTCTCAGATACTATCTGTAAATGTGGAAGCTCACTCTCTTAATAACAGTGAAAATTAATAGGACTGACTATGGAATGAAATTGAAAACTCACACATTTGTCTTATGAGGGTTGCAATGTTTTGCCCCACTCCCTCTGTTTTTTTGGTTAAAACAGACTTCTAGAATTCCTAAAAACAGACACTGACAAAACAGTTGCTTACTGAATCAGTAGGGTTGAGCTTAGAAACAGCTGGCAATTGCATTGATCTGACCTTTCTCTGGTTTTAGTAGAAGCCACCAGAAGTGAATATAATTAGCCAGTTTAAGACCAAGGTCATCTGTAATTTATATTTATGTCTTGGAAACAAACAGAAATTCATCTAACTCACAGTGTAAGTTATGTTTGAGGAAGAGTGCTCCCAATACACAGATGCATGAAGTAGCAGCATTATGTAATGAAGGTTAGGAGTTCAGTATATGGTTTAACAATACAGGAAAGCTGCCTTCCTTACAGGAGAGGTATAGAATAATCCAGGAGTATGGCTATTTTTGACTCCTGGAAAGTGGCCAGTGTTGTCACTGGTGGGTGGAGAAGAGAAATAGGGAAAAGGAGGTATTAGGTCACCTAATCCAAGCCCCAGGGAACACTGTTAAGCTCAATATTCCTTATTACATCTCTTCTGGCCAGAAAATCTTTATGTTTGTACAGAATTCACTTTTACTGCTGCCCAGATAGGCTTCCAGTACTAGAGATACAATATAAGCTATGTAGGGATTTTAAGCCTGTTAATCACTCAGGAGCATTAGTAAGTCAGTAACCTGTTACCAATCATTTTCCATTTTACTGGTATCATCTAGGATGTCAGAGCTCTCCCTGATATTTAGATCAGCTCTATCATATGTTGCCTGGCCTAATTTCCATTCTCTGAAAGAAGCTGAGTGTGGGAAGGCTGAAGAGGATAAAATAACATTACTTTGCAGGCATAAATTTTGTTCTGGAAGCTATTCTAGGTATGGTACCTCAAAGAGCCACCTGGGATGAGGCACATGCAGGCACTGGCAGGGAGAAAAAGAAAAAAAAAAAGAAAAGGCCACACTAGACCTTGGCTAATGAGGTTTCCCACTTTTTGAGTGAAGTATTCTCTTTATTTTTGTTAACTAACTTAGAAATTAATATTTAAGACTGATTGTCCAGTTACAATCCAAACAGTGACCCCTGTTACAAAGAAAGGCTCTGCTATCTTATCTACTACATAACACTTTGTAGAATTTATTCATTGTGGCATCTACCTCCTGCCACTTGTACGTAGCAGGCCTCTGCAATGTCCAATTTCACTGTGAGGGACCAGATGGGTGATCCCCAACGTGCAAATCACACCAAGCCAAGCCAAGGCTATTCCCACCTGAAAGCAGCAGTGGAATCTTCACTGGCAAGACCTCCAGGCACAAATCACAGAAGGCATAGGCAGGGACTAGGAGGGTGAAGAAGTGCCCAGTGCAGGAGAAGGTTTTGAGAAGGACTTGGGGTGTTGGTGGACAAGAAGCTCAACATGACCTGTCAGTGTGCACTCACACCCCAAACAGCCAAACATCCAAAGCACTGTGGGCTGCAGGGCAAGCGAGGGGATTCTGCCCCTCTGCTCTGGTGAGACCCCACCTCTGAGTGCTGCCTCCAGCCCTGGGGGCCCCAGGGTAAGAAGGATGTGGATCTGTTGGAGCAAGTCCAGAGGATGCCACAAAGATGATTAGAGGGATGAAACATTTCTCCTGTGAGGAAAGGCTGAGAGAGTTGAGGTTGTTGAGCCTGGAGAAGTCTCTGTGGAGGCCTTAGTACCTAAAGGGGGCCAGCAAGAGCGCTGAGGATGGACTTTCACAAGGGCATGGAGTCGTAAGACAATGGATAACGGCTTTAGACTGAAAGAGGGTAGGTTTACATTAGATATCAGGAGGAAATTCTTTACTGTGAGGGTGATGAAGCACTGGAACAGACTGCCCAAAGATGTGGATGTCCCATCCCTGGAGGTGTTCAGGGTCAGGCTAGACAGGACTTTGAGCCACTTGTTCTAGTGGAAAGTGTCCCTGTCAAGGGCAAGGGGTTGAAACTGAACGATCTTTAAGGTTCCTTCCAACCCAAATCATTCTTATGATTCATTCTATGAATCTTTCAGTACAAATTTTTCTTATTTTTAAGAAACTTATACACACTGGTACTTCTAGTTCCACATGGGACAATGGACAACATTTTGATGATTAAAGAACAACCCAACAGAAACCTGAAATTTTATCATGCATAATAAAAATGTGGAATGTCATGTTTTCAGGTTTCTGTTCAATTTGTGATCAGATTCAAAATACCACCTGTGAACAGCAATCTTCTTTATCTTTACTGAGCTAATAACCACTGTATCTCTTCTGAGGCAATGTCCTACAGTTTTCCATAATCACTGGATCTCAGAATACATTTAGATACTAAGCATGTCTTTACCTAATTTCCACCATTTGTGTCAAGATTATCAGGTGCTGCAAATGGAACAGGCTGAAATCTTAGGCTGGCAGTTACAGGAAAATATAGTGGGAATAGGTGCCACAAGTAAAAGATCCACATACTCCAAAAAGATTCAACATCTGCTCCCTCATTCTGTTGCATACTTTTCTATTATCTACACTCACTCCACAAACTCTTGTGTAAATATTACAAAGCAACCAAATATTCCAAGCAATCCAGAGCTTCACACCTTAGTGAAATTTTTCCTAAAATTATGAAAATTCTTGTAATTATGTATGTAGATAGTTATATTAAGAATCTGGCACCGTTCCAGGATGAAAGCTTCCAAAAGACTTATTACTGATTAAAAATAGTTTACACATCAGTTCTGAGGCGTTTTCACATCAGCATGGAAGTATTCAAAACATCTCTTGGGTAAAAAAATTCCTAATTTTAAACACTTCTACCCTCAAGCCACCAGATAAACGTCTATAACAGCAGAAAGGAGGATTATAAAATTTTCCTAAAAAAACAAACACAGCCTTCTAGGATGACAGCAAACATGAGAAATGTCAGACTAAACATACATTTTTGAGAGAAGAGGTAAGCAACTAAACAGGGCACAGAAATGTCATTTCACCCTTAAAGAGAATCTGCCCAGTTTTGTTTGGAAGGCTCAAGGTAAACTCTACATCGTCAGGATCAGCTCAGCAACTAATTCACCTTCCTTCATAAATACACATCAAAGAAGCAGGAGAATAGCTTTGATGTTGACTCTGGGTTATCTGTTCCTTCCCTTGAGATTATTTTTATTTGTTTTGGTTTTGTGGCTTTTTGTTATTTTTGGTTTGGGTGCTGTTTTGTTTTGGAGTTTTTTGTTTGTTTTTGTTTGTTTTTTTAAATTTGGTTTTCTCCCCTTATTTCTTGCATTTCAAGATACATCACCAACTACATATCTTAATAAATTACACTGCTGATCACAAGCAGGTGGTAAAACTATAGCTCCCTTGTTTTAATTTGGATGAATTTTTATTCACTCACTATTTTAGAAGTACCTTCTTACACTTTTTCATCGCTGTTACAGAAGTCATGACACTGGAGAAGAACCACAGGCACAGAAAAAGTGTGAGGTATTTGTGTAGACTTAAAAGAGAACTGAGGTGAGGGTTGTCTCTCCTACCACTGCTACATTTGGTTACTCCAAGTTTTAGCTGAAAATATGGTTTCCTGTATTGGTACAGCACAGAAGTCTGATTTCTACTCTGATGGGGATCATCTCTAGAAATGCACCTCCTTTCATCCTTTATTTTCTTTTTCTTCTTCATTCATGGACTAACATTTGATTTCTGGAGAGCATATATGTAGCTGCAGAGTTAACAGCTTTCCTGATACAGAACAGTGGAAGCTGTTGGAGTGGTACATCAAAATGACATTTCTAGTTCATGCACCAGCATATGAAGTCTTACACTGAATGCTCATGGCTCCTCCTCAGAACTGAAGGCCCATCTTAACCTCAAAACTGGCACTGCTTAGCACAGTAATGAAACCTCCAGGCAATTTCAAAGGCATAAAGCAATTACCTCCCTCCAAAGAAGGAAATTTCACATATAACAGAACTGGTTTGTGGTTGCAGTTCTGTGACCTACCTTTTAAATGTAACTACTCTGGCCAAATATGGTTCACAATTGAATTTTCAAAAATCATCTGCCAAAACAAGCTTTTAGCTGCGGATGGTGCAGTAGGAAGCAGGAGAAGCACGTGAGGAAAAAATACAGAACAAGTCCCTAATGTAGGCTAACTCACTGTATTTTTGAGACCAGGAAAATGCAGCTCAGAACTACGATCCAGGTCTGTTTGTCATGGTGAGAATATCACAGAATAGGCTCTTGAGGGTCTTGAGGAAGGCAGGTCACCTCCTTGTGTGCAGTTCTCCTCAAAAAGACAACAGTCCAGCTAGAACACGAGATGCAGGATTTGGCTACAAAACTTAGTGTTTACTCATTTTCTGTCTTTTCATCACACAAAACATCCCAGCACTGCAGCAGATCTGCACCTAGCAGAGCAACCAAAGCCTGGCAAGACTCTTACCTGTCACACTACAGGTCCCTGCTCCCCCATGGGTGTGACTGCCTTGCTCACAGAGCACAACAAAGACCTCTGGCCTGCAGCAAGCCACACAAAACAACCTCCTAAAGACACCAAACTCCGTGAAGCCACAATGCTGAGAGCACATCTATCCAAAGTCAGCTTTGCCAAGGCAGTAGAACATCTAGCAAGGAGGTCCTCAGCAGGTCATGCTGTCTGTGCAATGTGTGCCCTGCACTCCGAGCAAACCACAACATAACAGCAAAATTTAAAAAAAAACACCACAATACAGAAAGAGCCTGAAAAGCAGTACTTTGCAGTGAGAGATGGCACATGCCATGGAGCTTCCCCAAATGGCTCTTGTATTTGAGCTTGCTAGATCTATTCATTCCACTGTCCCCCAATTCTGTATCCCCTGCAGCATCCCTCACCTGGAACCAGTGAAGGGACAAGGGGGAGGACAAAGAAAAACTCAGAAACCTGAAATTTGTTTGGAATTTATTCCCTTGAATATTTCACACAGTTGAACAAAAAATATCTCAATTTCACAGCAACAGGGAAACCACGTGTTACATAATTCAGAGACACACACACACCCAAAACAAAAACAGGTTAAAAACAACTGCATAAATCAAAGTCTTCAAAGGGACTATACAGTGGAGACATGAAGCCTTTCTGAGCACTAAATCATCTCACTTGAATATTATCTGTCACTGAACTTATTTTATGCACAATCCCTCCTTTTCTCTGAGGGAAACAATCTCAAAACAGTATTACTCAGATTCCACTTTTCAAAAAACCAGACATTTTAATTCTGCAATTAAAAAAAATCCAACTCTTTCACACAAACTTAATACTATTTTTCTAAGACACAAAAACATTCAATGAAGCTCTTAAAGTGCCCAGAAAAATTCATATCATCCTTCAGAATATACACATATAAACAACAAATATTCCAGTGGCACAAGTCTACAGGTCTGAAAGCTAGACAGAGAGGAGGAGCTGGGAGCCCAGTAACTCCCAAGAAAAAGTGTTCTTAGCAGGATCCAACCATGAGCACAAACTCAGCACATGTTATTTTTTTATATATCCTTCTCAGACCTCAAAATGTTTTTCAGGATTTTGCAGTGAAACTCCATCAGGTCAGCCACATCTCCTACTCTTAAGAACAAATAACCTTCCCACCACGGCTTTTCCTTTGCAAATTTTCTGGGCTTCAAATTGCTGATCCTTTAGCATTCTCCTTTCCTTTCTGCCAAAGCCACCCAAATCCTGATAAGAACACTGAAAAGGAACATGATGGACTGGGAACAGTCAAGCACTTATCCTAACAGATTCCTGGCTTGTTATTGAGGGATGATTCACATCAGGCAACCTGTACACTCTCCTCAGCTTCCAAAAATACAGGGTCTGGTTCTTAAGTTTGTACTGTGAATGTTCCAGAGAGAAGTCTATCTTCCATCAGATCTCTCTGCAGTTGTATGATACCCCAAAAAAGGGTTCAGTATCACCTGCCATGTCCTGCTAAACACACCACCATGGCTCCTCCAAACAGAACAGACAATATTCAAGGCATGCTAGCAGAGAGAAATAGCTTTCATCCCAATTTGGTGGTGCATCCTGAAATATGAATGTTTTCCTTTTTCTTTTTTATTTCTGGCAGGGAAAAGAGTGGGATATATTTGTAAACGTTCAGTGGTTTAAAATGAAGGCACCTCAAACAGAATGTCATGTCACAGAATTTGTTTGCTGTTATCTTCCATAATTTAATGTTTAAACTAGACCAAATTAAAACAAGAACAAAACCCAAAGGTGAATAATAATGAAAAGAAGTGACCAAGTAGAGGATTTCATCAAGATGTTTGTTTGCACAGCAAACAGTATTGCTTTGAGCTACATCATTTTCACAAGTAAGGCATGTTCAATGTATGCAGAACGGTGAAGAGGCAGTGCTTCTGAACAACAGAGGCAATGTTTATGAACAAGAAGCTCATTCCTAAACAGAAATATATATTTGTAATTTTTCAGACACAAAATTGAATTGTGTGCAAATAATATTGGATGCATTCAAAAATATTCCTTATTCTTGTACAGACATTTAAGATCCTTTTCCAAACGTGGCTCAGATAATTTACTTTAAAGGACATGCCATTTAGAGCAAACAGCCACTCTTTCCTAGCCCTCCAGGTCAGCAAAAGAAATTCCTCATGTATATTGCTTGCTATATACAACAGTACTTGTTTAAGGGTCTATTGTGAAGGGCTTTGCTCTGAACATTTCCCCCTGAAAACCATTAAGGCACATCCATAGGAGGATTTTAAATTTTCAAATTACAAAGCTATATCATATATACTATGTATTTATGTGATATTAAAGCACAAGTCCTAGTACCTCTACTTTGCATTGCATTTTTCAGTTTTTCATACTATTGCTTATGTTGGACTTCTTAATCTTTCACAGGTCAAGTAACTAAAGCAAAAGATCTCATGACTTGCCTTTTATTGCTGTACAAGTATGAGTTTCCCTAGGCAGTCTTTCCTTTATGAACTTCCTATTGCTGATAGGGACAGAAGTGCATTGTTGTGAAAACATGAGCCTGAAATGGGAAATATTTTACAACAAAACATTGCTGGCTAACATCACCCCAAGGAGCATATCATAAAGCTGATAGGGGTAAAGACTGTTCCAAGTCCATCAGTCAATAAAGAGCTGAAAATTTGGAAACATTCTTACAGACCTTTAGAACAAACAGAAGAACAGCATTTGCATTAAAAGCACATTAAAACCATAATAAAGTACTGTAAATAATATTCAAAAAAAATTTCCAAGACACAGCAGTTACAGATTATCAAAGGGAGAGACAGTTGAAAAGCAAAAGCTTTTTGTTCATTTTTTTTTTCCATGGCAAGAGCAGCATTTTGGCACAAAGGCAAATGCAGAAGTTAGAGCAGAACAGGCAGACAAGGTACAGAGAAAGTTACAGAATCTACGACAAGCATGCCACAGTTCAGCAGCACCAAAACCACAGTAAAAGCTGTCCCCATCTTCCCTTTCCCAGAGAGAATGGCAGCCACTGCTCAAAAGCTTGTTGCCACTTCCCACACTGAAGGGTTCCAGAAGCCAGTCTGGCCATAACCTCTGCTGTGAGCACCAGGGCAGAAGCCACACAGGCTCTCTGCAAACCCCCCACAAAAAGGGTGGTTCCAGCTGACTGCTGACCAAACCTCAGCCTGCTGATCACAGCCTGTGCCCTGCAACCACCACTGTACCAGGGACAGACAGAACTCACTCAATGCCAGCCAGCACTGTGACCACCCAGGCAGGGACTGACATATTTAGCAAAGTTAATCCATGCCAAACAGGTTAGTGACAGCACAAGAAAGGGCTTGTTGTGACCAATCTCACCTCATCCAACTAAACCTGCTGAAGGCTGTTTTGTGGTTGAATGTGTTTTAAGCATTAAGCTGGCTAAAAAAGGTTTGGTGGTATAGCAAAGAGGGCAGTGAATGAAAATCCATGCAATTTACATCCATTTGGGATTTCATGACAACTACTAAAAAGCAGGTCTTGCGTGAGTCACCATAAAGGTCCCTGAAAAAAGCACTTTTGGTAACTCAGGGCTGAATTTAACTCTCAGGTATAAAATTTTAAAATGGCTACATTTTTATATATTCCATAATGGATGTTACTGTTGTACACCTTCCTTTTGCCTTCTAAGCTATATTTACATCTCCACCACATATCAAACCTGAGCATGTTACACGCTTTTCTGCTTTTACTTCATTTTTTTAGAGGCAACTAACACTCTACACCAAGACCTACCTCACTACTGAGGATTAGCTCAGACCTCAGGGCCTGAAATTGCTATTGCCAAATTCCATTTGCTGGTCTTGCCTTAAAGGAAGTGAAGCACTTTGAAATGCATGACCTGTACTAGGTGAGTGGCCAGATGGATGAAGTGGAGGTTAGGAAACAGATCTGCCTGTCTTCATCTCAGGCTTTTGCTCAAGGTATTTGTCTAATCTACACTGAAAGCTTGCAAGAAGGCATTCACACAAATAGTTTAAATTCAGGAGTTACACTGAGATGTAATAATAGACTCCTTTTGATTATTCAGAAATAATATCCTGTTCTTCCACTGTATAGGTAAGCTTGGTAGTTCAAAAAGGTTTGTTTTTTCAAACCATAAATAACTGTAAAACCCACCACAGGTTTCCTGACCTAGCTACCCAGCAAGAATAGGAGCTGGAGGTAGGTACCTACAGGACATGACTGTTACTCCAACAGAGACCTGACCTGCCTTTAATGCCACTGTGGCTTGTTTTTAAAGTACATTGCATTTTGCTTCCTCCTGCTTCTTAACCATTGCTAAGCCAGTAGTTCCAAGATTTACTCAAATCACACTGCACAAAGAAAATGAAAACTCAGCCACTAATGGTATTTCTTTAGCACAACAGAGGCACTGCCCACCTCTTCTACCACTGCATGTACTTCTGCCATGCACACATGAGAATGCACCACAACACCCTCCCTGCCTGAAAGGTGCCCCAGCTAAGCTGAGCATGTCCTAATGCACTTTGGGCACTGCAAGGAGCAAAGCTTTCAAGGGTCCAAAAGCTCTAAACATTATGCTACAGTTATACACTGCTTTAAAAAGCAGAAAGCAAACAGAAGGAGCCCTAGATTTCAAGTTTTGCCATTAGACAAAATGGTGTCTGTTCCATCTGACTCCTCTGGAAGTACTACTCTGCTGCTACAGGACTGTGCCACCACCTCAGGAGACATCTGGTTTATAGCTGATTTTTGTCTGATTTATAGAAGTTTATCACAAACTATGCCCTATTGTTTGCTCTACTTAGTGATCATTTAGGTGCTAATTGCTGAATGTTCCTTTGTAAAAGCAACTAAATTTGATTTGTTGGAAGGACTAATTCAAAGGAGATTTTCTGCCAGCAGCTGCTGTGATAAACTAATTGATAAATGTAATTAAAATCTCCTCCTTCCAATTATCATTACCTACAGCTTCACTCCACAAAACACCTTATGCTCACATCTGTTGCTCTGTGCATCAATAAATATTTTTTATAGTCATCTTTAAGAATATGCTCCAAGCTCCAAAAAATAAAGTTTTTCCAGTTTCAGAGAAAGCAGTTTTAAAACTATCCAGTGATGCAAAAAATGCTGTAGTTCACACATCTGTCCATAGCATTTTGCAAGTATCATTCTTCCCTACCCTTTTCTTACTTTTGCCATATGGAAATTGCACACACACAAAAGAGGAAATCTTGAAAGTAACTACACTCCAAGAATCAGCACACTAAGGATAAACATCTGTCAGATTGCATTCAGTTACAATCTTAGAAACACTTGCATAATAATATAAAGTCAAAGAACACCATGATTTTTATCTGCTCCTGTGTTGCTAAGGTCTTCTCAACTGGCACTATGAAAAGATTATTCTCTCAAAGTACTGCTCTGTTTCCTTTCTAAAAGCAGCTGATTTAGCTTTTTCATAGTCTTTTGGAACAAGTACTAGAAATTAATATTTCTTCCTTTTTCTGACATCACAAAATGAGTACCTGGGGACTGGGCAAACGAGCGTTTGTAGCACAGACACTTCTCTCGTGTTAGAAGGAATTAGAATTTCAAGTTAAAAGGGAAAACTACGTCACAGTAAGACACACACATTCACCACCCCATTTCCAAAGCCACGGCCAGGAGCAGCACAGATGCTGGCAGAGGGAAGAGCACCACGACCTGCCAGCACCACGAAATTCGAGGGGTTTAAGGAATCCAATCCCATTAGCTGTCAGACACCCAGAATTCCAAAGGAGACACAATCCAAAGATAATGGGATCTTTCCCATTCAAGTACCAGATTAATAAAGAGAAACTTGGGAGAACGAGAAACCACACCCAGAATTCAGGAAAACACAGAAATCCAGTTTGTGGGCCATTCCACAGCTTCAGAAAAACTTTTAATTTCACTGACATTGAGCTGCATACATTACAGGGCTCTTTATCTGGGCTGACTCAGAGGAGACCCTCAACTGAGCATCTGTGTTTTCCTGGAATTCTTTCAAATAATGTCCTTGAAAGAACTGAGAACATCTAGGCCCCAAAGCCACAGTGCAAAATAATATATTGAGATTTCCACGTAGCACACAAAATTCACATGGCACCGCAAAAACCAAACGGGTTACACAGCTCCAAGTTGGGTCACATTAATTCTTACTGGTCAGCAGGCTGCCCACAGAATTCCCCTAGGATCTGCCCGAGAACTTCTGACTGGACATAGAGAAAGGGAACCCCAAATGCCAGCAGCTGACACATGAAAAAGGAGTCCAGAGGGTTCTGGGCTACGTGGTGCCCAATGGAGGAGACTGTGCTGTGCAGGCGCTGGCTCACCACCCTAACTCTGCCCACGAGGCCGAGCGAGTACTGCACCACCCTGCTAAAGAAGGAAGCAGAGCTACCTGGGGCCCTCTCTGCTGAGGCAGGGATGCTGTTGGCCCGTCCGTTCCCATCGCTGGCCATGGTGTCCTGCAGAGGTCCTTTGGTGTCCTGGAAGAAGGTGGGGGAAGGTAAATTCATGTTAAAATTGAAATTGCTGTGTGTACTGAACATGCTGAGCGAGGAATTGAGGTAACCCTGCAAGCATCACGTAAGGGAAGGTCTGAAAAACAAGCTTGTTCCTTTTCAATTTAAGGCTTTATTAAAGCTCTGAAAAACAAACTGGATAGCCAAGAAAGTCAAAGCTGTAAGATCCCTGAAGTCTGCTCCTCTGGGAAATAAAACAGGTACCATTTTTAGCCTTATTTTTGGCAGGAAGTATGGCACATATTGGGATGGATCCGTTATCCTTCCAAAAAGGAGTACAGCTCCAGATTGTACTAATAAAACCTGAGAATCAGGCAGGAGGACAGGCACCACTGCTTGCCCAAAGGACAATATAATTTAAGGGAGAAGGGCAGTTTGCAGCATGCAAGCTTAACAGAGCTTAAGAAACCAGCATGTAGCTTGCTCAGAGTGTGCGAAAATACTGAAAAGGGGCTTGAGGAGACAAATTAGGTGCCTTGGATTATAATGGCAAAAGCTGAGGGACTTTTCTGTATTACACAGTGTCTCTTCATCCTATATTTACAGCACAAATACTTCCATTATGATAGTATAGGAAAGGGGATATTTTGTCTTTTCATGCAGGTTCCTGTTAACACATAGCAGACCTTCAGAAATGAAGGCATGTGATCTTCATAGCTTATGCAAGTGGGGTAGAACTTTATGTTTCAAAGGAAATGCAAACAATTTGTTTCATCTTAAGTAAAACCATGGAGAAACAAAGCAAAACTAGAACTGGTAACATTATTCATTTAGTCTTGGCAAACACTGAGAAAGTATTTCAGCTGACAAGAAAAACAAATCAAAATTCTGTTTTGAACGGGACAGCACATCATTTTACAGTAAGTACCATGAAAAGAGTAGTACTAAGTAGAGGAATTGCTTTTAAATAAGATTTAGTTGAACTGCAAGCTTTCATGATACATAAAGCAACGAAACACACTCTGAATTTTTCTACTTTCTCAAAAAACCCCAAACCAGCACACATACTTTCTCAATGTTAAGAATCAAAATCCATGAAGATGGCACGTTAGATGAAAATATTGAGTTACCTTTCCTGACAGAGGACCCACTGCTGGCCTCTTCCTCTGAGCATAACCAGAGACTCGATAGCAGTAGTGAGGTTTACAGTAGAATTTACCTGCAGATAAAACACAAATGATGATCAGCAACAAGAACACAGGAATTTAGCACAACATAAATGCCCATCTCACTGCAACTTATTTTCTGCTGCCACTCCTGTTGCTCTCATTAATTTCTTCACTATATGCAGAGGCAAACACTGGCTGAAGTTTTAGCTCCAGCTCTGCTCTCTCCCCTTGTAACTAGCCTCCTTTCCATTGGGTGCCTGACAGCCATTTAGTTTAAAATCCTATCAAACACCAAAGCAAAGCTGTGAGGCTTGTGTGGTATCACATGCTAACAATGCGGCAGTGTGTGAGGAACAAAGAAATCATCACATGAAAAGCTGGCAGAAGCACTTTTGGAAAAAGCAAGAATGAATACAACCAGCAGAGGAAAGTGGGAGAGGACAGTGTTAACTCCCAAAGAACCATCTCTCAAAATGCACAGTGGCTACTTGTAGAAAGGACAATGATTCATTTTCACAAATAAGACCTTTTGTGATCCTGCTGGTTTTACTAACACCCCAGAAGTCTAGAGAGGTTTTGCACTGGTATCTGAGCACTGTCAGGAAGACAAAGCAGCATTAGCAATACCATCATGCAAATACTACTGGTACTAATAAAAGCAGCAAACTGATGCCTCATTATTATCTTCCACTGAACCTTTGTCAGTGTATCCTGCTTGGCATATGCAGCCCATAGCACTCTCCACTGCTACCCCATTCCTAGAGCTTTGCCAATGCATTCCCAACACATATGCTGACCTCTGCCTCTTCCTCTAGTTTCTCTGTGCTGGTATTTCCAAAATGCTTTATGATGGAAAAGTGACAAACATCTTTCTAGAAATCTTTACTTCAATACGTATTTCTTAATACTTACTCTTACCAAAACCTGCTTTTTGAGATTGTCTGAAATGAGCAACAACTGAAAAGCTCTTACATAAATATTCTCAGACTTTGAAGCCTAAAACCAGACACTGAACTGCAGAAGGCTGCAGAATGCTTGTCAGCCCAAACAGCTAGATGAACAGCAACAATGTGAGCATAGCTTTGTTTTTTTTCCTCTCAAAGAAAACTCAGAATGAAATACAAGCTACATTTGCACAACAATTACATTAGATAGGATACCACAGATTTCTGTTTAGCCACATCTGCTTCACATACACACACAACTGTTAAGCATGTAATATTTCAGAATGACTGCTATAAGCCTGCTGAAACTCCAAGCTTTGTATTTGCTTCACTGAGAACTATCTGGCCATAACTGCACACACAAGCATGCTTGCAGAGGGAATCACTAAAAATCTGGTGGTAAAAACTGTTTCAGCTGACAGAGGAGCTCAGTCTGTTACTGCTTAACAGAGTCAGATATTCAGTTACTTGTGACTGCTCAAAATAACAGCAGTGCTCAAAAACCGCTTTTCCCCAAATTTGACTTCTGAGAAAGATCATACTCTTCTATGTTGATTTCAAAATTACCACTGGTCCCTTTAAACTTGCATGCCAAGTCTGCTGACCTTCCAGACAAGCAATAAAGGGGTTTCTATTCCTTACTGGGAGTCCGGTTTGATGATTCTAAGTTTGCTCAACTCTTCACAGCAAGTCCATTACTTGAAGTCATTATATAATGCATTATGAATACATAATTTTAGTTCTTTTTTCCCCTTAAACCAGATGGTGTTTCCACAGCCATTTTTCTACTCAGTATATACCAAAAGATTCCTCTTAGTTACACGGAATAGATACCCATCAATTTCAATCTGCAGTAGAATAGCTTGGAGTGTCATCCTGTGACATCAACTTAAAATTTTTACTTCATCTTTGCCTCAATCAGTGGGGAAAATAACCAGTAATAACAGTTTTTTCCTGTTCTTCTGGTTTCTACACCATCATGTCCAAAATAGAATCTTCTGCACCTTACTTGTCACTAGTTTTACACCATTTTGCACACATTTTCCGTCTGAGACTGGAATAGAGATAGGCAGCTGTGTAAGAAAATAACTGCGTACCTGCTGATGTGAATCAACATTTACCTGAAATACTTTCTCATATATTTTCTTCAGAAAATGTGACAATTTTGTCAATCACTGCTCAAACAAAGATTATAATACACAGCTACCCTTACAAGGAGATCACTTTTCACAAGTGATGGATGATCTTAAATTATTACTTTCAATGTGTATGCTTTGTTGATAAACTGAGTTTCACCTGCTGCCATATTGTCTGGTTTCTCAGACTTGTAGGGTACATCTGAAGCTTCCCTTCAGTCTTAGCATGTTAGGTTCTTTTAATTGAGACAACAGCAAGTTTTGTAACCATATTATTTTCTCCCTAGTCTATCAGATACAGAAAATGAGTCATTACTGAATCTCCAGTAACTACTGCAACAACACTAACACTGACTTACTTCTACTCAGCTTGTTGTTCTGTGTTTTCTATACAAACAGAACTTATCTTATAATGATCTGTTATCACAGCACCTGATTATGAAGTTCTTATTTTATTACATCTAATAGAACCAAAGAGAGTTGGACAGTTGTGGTGTCTTCAAGAAGAACAAGCTGACCGCATTTCTCTCCAACTTGTTATTTTCTCCTAAGTGGCATTAAACACTCAGGAGTTTTATTTAAATACTGTCTAATGAGGACAGCAAAAAGTCTAGCCCTCAAAATCAGCCTGCAAAGCTTTTTAAAGCCTCCAGTTATTGTTTCCCTGCATTCTAGCAGCTGTTAATGATGCCTTAAGTTTTAGCTTTCATATTTTCCAGATTCTGTACTGCATTAGTGTGTGACTCTGAACTTCATGTAGAGTGTTAGCAAGTGCTCCTCACAGTCTAGTCAGACAAAACAATCCTTTTCCAGCCTGAGAACCAAGGACATTGTTGCAGCTTTGCACCCAAAAGCATAAACAACAGTGAATTGAGGAGAGCAGTCTGGGAGGTTGGGACTTCATAACCTGAAGCTGCAATTGGACAATTGATCCCAATATGGAAATGGACCAAAACTTATAAAACTGTGAAAACTCGTGACCCATGGTCCATCTTGGGTGGAGCCACGGCCAGGCTCCTGTACTGCCCAAGGAGTATCCTTTGAAGGCCTTTTAATAAATACCTCCTTTATTCCTTTAACTCTGCCTAGCCTCTGTTCCAGGTAGCCTCTCGAGGCATCACTACGTTGTATTAACTCCTATGAGTTTGGCTGCTCTGCTGCCACCACGACCTGGCCAGAGGAAATCCATGAACAGCTTGAGAGATGGTGTCTGGGGAACGGAAGTTACTCTTCCCTAACTCACCAAATAATTTTTAAGCGACACAAGAGCTTCCAGGACAGCGAAGAGCAGAAGCCATCTCCCTTACCGTCCTCGATGTCGTAGGCGTAGGAGGACAGGCGCAGGGTGGTGGCGCAGTACTCGCACTTGAAGCAGCTGCGGTGGAAGAACTTGCCCTCAGCACTGAGCCGCTCCATCACGTAGACCCGCTTGCGGCAGAAGTAACACACGTCGCTGCCTCCCAGGTTCTGGGGGAACTCCTTCTTGAGCGAGCCCTGGACACAAACAGGGATGGCTGAATTTGTGTGTGTCCAGCCTCACCAAGATCACACACCAAGGTCATGTTTGCTCTTCATTTATGTGGATACGGGGGCACCTGGATGCTGCAGCTCTCAGACACAACTCACGGCTTTAACCAGGACACCAAAAACTAACCTTGTTGTCCAGGAGAAAGGGTCCTAGGATGCCATGCCTACATGTATCAGGAGTAAAACAAGTTCTGGGTAAATGAGTGGACACCAGTACAATTAATGATGACCCTGAAATCAGTGACTTAAGGAGGCATATGAACAAAGGTAAAACCATCGGAACACCCTCAAATGGCAATTCTTAGACCTACATTACCAAAACCAGTGTCTCCTCCAGAAAGCAGCAGTGCAGAAGTTTTATGAACAGTTTTCTCAATTCATTATGCCCAATCTTTGGATGCTAGCATTAGATTAAAATATTTGGTAAAGGAAACAAGGACAAGAGTGAGGGTGGATGGAGAAAGGGAAACAAAAATGTCTCACAACACTACGACAGATTCCATCAGTGGTGTAACAACTGGACACTCACAAAACTTGAGATCTACATGACATCTAATCACAAACATGGATCATCTCCAGCACATGGTCTTACCAGTTCCTTCTTGTCTAGAAGGGTTTTGGGTTGCTCTTTCCTTTGAAGCTGATTGGCTATCTGCTCAGCCAATGAGCTCACTCCGCCTGTGTACATCTTTATGTACTTCTACCAGATGGGTTGAATGAAACAAGAGTGATGTGAGAAAAGAAAAAAAGAATCAAATTAAAAAAAAAAATAACTAGAATGATGAGAGGTTAGGTGGTGAAAAGGTGCAGAGAGACCAAATCATGCCAAGACAGTGGACAATATAAAGTGACATGTAGTAATAGCAAAGCTAGTGTCATCAGAAATCACCAGTACAGTCCAGGATCACCTCTAGGAATGGACAGGAAGGCTTGCATTTTGTATTTTTTAAGTGTCCCAGAAACACTATGATGATGAAGATCTTGTTTTCATCTGTGAGGTATTTTGTCCCTGGAAACTGGAGTATGGACACTTAAAAGATGAGGCTAAATACAGGTTAGGATTTTAGGTTCCAGGTAAAACTGACATCAGAAACAAAGATCTTTTAGAAGGCATGTTACTGAGTCTAATGCAACATGCTGATTTACAACAGCATATTTGTATGCTTTGCACCTGGAAAGAATTAATTTTCAGAGCATTCACAGAGCAGGGAGAAGTCCTTAACTAAAGAACTCACAGTGAGTCAACAATATTAATTCTTCCCATGCTAAAAATACACAGACATTTATATGGAAAAAGATGGAAGAACCTCATCCAATGCATTAAAGCCATACCTGCATACATCTGGAACAAATATTTGTTCAGCCCTGAACACGGCTTTATGATTTGGCTTTTCCCCATCACAGGCACAGACTGACTCCATAACTCTGGATATCTAAAAACCCTCTAGTATTTTCAGCAGTCTAGGCAAGTTGGCTGTTACCTTAGATGGTACCAAATGTGTGTCTGCAAGCCAAATTCAATCACTGCAGGAGTGGAGGAAGCATTTTTCACAGGAAGCACAACCGTTGGCAATAATTACATGGTTAAGAAAATGAGGTGGTTACATCCACGTTAGCTCAATCACACTGCAAACACCATGGGTTTGACTCGGAGCAGCAAAGAACACGCCAAGCAACTTCCCTTTTCCAGACTAAGCAGCATTATGAATGTTTCTAGCTGGATTCTTAGTTAATACAGAATCAGAGAGCCACTCAGCTTCTAGCAAGTGTGAAATGCCAAGGATAACAAAAGGAAAGTTGTATCTTAAAACCCCCTTTACTCATAGCAAAACTTGCCTGAAGCGCAGTAGTTATTTCCCACAACTAATAACTAATTTAATATGTGTGGTTATTAGGTTTTAGGAATGTTTAAAACCTTCACAAGTTCAGATACGAGAACAGCAGGAAGCATCACAAATACTTAAATTCATCATGGAATGGGTACTTCTTTGGGGAAAAAGATTATGAAAATGGAGTGCTCAGCCAGAGATTACTGCTGCTGTCACTACAGTCCTAATTCCTTAAGCTCTTTCTCACTGCAGAAAGAATTCATACCTGTCTACTGATTCCATTCCAAGAGGCAGAGCACTTGCAGTATTTCTATATGCAAGAAATAACCAATGATTTGTCTTTCAGAGTCTTCCAGGTTCCATGTGTTTCCAGGTTCCACACAGGTATATGCAGTTGCTTTTCAACGACACATATCTTGTCAAGCATTACATTTAAAATGGTGCTCACTTCTAAAATTTTCTTCATCATTGATTTTTAACTGGCAATCATAATAATTTGGCCAAGAGTTTTCCGATTCCTCTGAATGATCAGAGCTTTTGAGGCTTTTTATGTTTTCTTAGAAGAGAGATCAAGCATTTCCAGGGGAAAAGTTTCCTTTTAGCTGAACTAGGTTTCCCCTGATCAAGTTTTGATTTGAAACCTTCAACTGCAGATCTTTCAGGATCTTTAAATTTCTACCAGCATNCAAGTTTTGATTTGAAACCTTCAAGGATTTTTAAATTTCTACCAGCACGTAAGAAGTTCCATGCTAAAAAAATGAAAATGTTAATATTAACTCACAGTACCTTGGACTATTTGGTGTGAGAAATTTACCTGCTGAATTTGTAATTTGGGGTTGTGTGTTTCTGATTACTTTTGCTTTTTGCCTACATATCACATCTGGACTAATTATGGGTATTAAGTGAAGCATTTTATCTTTCTTTCCATGGTCTTCAAGACATATAACGTTCTGCAACGTTTTCAAAAGAAGGCAAAGAACCTGCTCCAGTTTAGGTCAAATCAAGTTCCTGCTGTTTACGTAGGACAACCGTAACTAGTTCCAATTCTCTGTGATTTTTCAAAAAGCCACTGTCCATTAACCACATATGCACAAACACATTCTGTTGTTTAGCCCAAAACTTCAACAAAAGCAGCAAGCAAAACCAGAAAGCTTCACTGCAAAGCCAGAAGAACTATCAGTGCTCAAACCCCCTGGTTTGAGTGTGAGATGCACCACAAACTTCTCACGGACACCGAATGTTAAACACATTTAGTTTCAAACTTCATGGCTGGCAGCACCCGAGCTGTGCCGGGCACAGGCTGCCTCTGGCTTCTTGCATGTGCATGAATAAGCACAGAGGCTCTGCAGGTGAAGCAGTGCCAGCCTGGCCATGTCCCGTGGGGTGTCCTGGGCAAGCAAAGGCAGCTGAGTGCACCTGGAGTGCTCAGGCGAGGGCTACCTGTCGGAGAGAGTCGGATGAGGGTGAGGAAGGGCGGTTGGAAGAGCGGAGGCTAAGGGAGAGCTCCCACTGGTCAACAAAGAATCGGCGAGACGGCTCAGCCTCAGGCTAAAACATAAAATAAACATCAACACAATCATACATGTTCTCTTCTAAGAGAGAAGAGAAAATTAAAAAAAAAACCCCAATCCAGGCCTTTCTGGCTACCATCAAGAACAATTTTTTAAAGACTCTTACAGGAAATCTTAAGAGAAAAAGACCCAGTGTATCTTTACTTTCTCCCTAGCGAGGCAGAGTAGTTATTCTAAATTTGTTCTTTATTAGGTTTTACATTATTTAGGACCATTTGGAAGCAGTTACCTACTTCCACAGATGTCCAACCTCCTGTAACCCAACCAACTAAGCCACTGGCAAAGACCCCAAATCAATTTCCTCTGCTCCTTCTGTATCTCCCATTGTTCTCTATTATTGGCCCAAGGCACTAAGATCATCTTTCAGGCCACGTGAGACCTCTTCTACATTTTAACTGTATCAACCAAAAGTCTGCTCTCCTGGGGGACAGAAGAGAAAGAAGTTAGCTTGTATGCATTTCCAGTAATTAACAGCAAATTTCCAACCTAAAATTTACTGTAAGCAGATTAGAAACACTGAACGAAAAAAGAATGAATCAATATAAAATAATCTGCTGATCTTGGTTATCAAATGGCAAAGAATAAATCACAGACTGAGAACCTGCATCCTTCTGAAACTGGTTCCTCACAGGAGAACCCAAAATTTGGTCTTCCAATACACCCTTGTCATTATCTCTACAGATGATTATGCCCATCTCCCAAGAAATACTTCATATAAATAGGAAAAAATTGAAAGTTGGTAGTATCGGACAAACAGCACTGGAAGAAACTGTGCATTCCTAAAATTTATAGTTATGTAGAAAGAAAAAAATATGCACAATACAAATAACTGGCTTTCTTTGAAAAATAAATTATGGTTTTCGTTATAAAAAGGAAAACTAAATGTCATGTAACTGCATGACCCATGAAAATAGCTACTTCTAGCCACTTGGAATAGGCTAACCTCAGGATTAAATTTACTGAGCAAAATGCAAAAGAGCTTGGCTTTCACAATTTACCCAATTTATGTAAATGTAATTGTTCATACAAAAATTTTTTGTACATCAACATTTAATCAAGTTTTTTCTCTGAAAATGTCTTACTTTGCTAAGCCTTCTCATACTATTTTTCTTGTTTTCTTCCCTTAAATCCCACATCATAATCCATCATTGCTTGCTGTGTTCCAACATCTGTTTCCTTTTTCCTCTCTGCCCTACCCACTTTATGCTTTCCTCTACTTTGTGTTCTCAGTCTCTCCTCCTTTTCAATTCTGCACGCTACAGAAATTAGACAATTTCAAAAATAATTTCTATCTTCCTATTGCAATGCTCAGAAGGAGCTTAAAAATTGCCAGAGAGCACTACAAAAAGTAGGAGCAAAGTATTTTGGTCTAGATCTTCATTTCTATGTCATCATTTTAACCGAGTAAGAAAGGCACACGAACGCTGTGGGCCTTGCTTGAGATATTAAGTCATGGCACCCATTAACAAAGAGGTGCCACTATGTTTAAAGTAGTCTTCTTATTCAGGCCTTCATAGCTTGTCCCCAAAATTTCAAATCTAGCCAAAGGTTTGCTGTTCCTTCTTGGAGAACAGCTTCTGTGATTTCAGAAAAAGATGGCATCCCAGAAAACCCCAGCAATGGTAAGTGACCTAAACGGCACAAAATTCTTTGTAGTAGGGCTTGCAAAAGTTATGCCCACTAGCAGAAGTTCTGGGACTGTTTATGCTCCAGCTCAAGAAGACAGCTTGATTTGGGATGGTTAACTCAAACCAGCATGTTATGAAAAAAATCACTTCTGTAGATAGTACTTTCCAAAAAAGCACTCTGCAGTTTGCCAAGCACTGCTGAAGATAACTGAAAACAGAGAGCAACCAAAGAAACCACAGTTCAAACGAGCATGCTCCCACAGCCCAAAGACAACAGACTGGAGAGAAAATTAGGCACAAAAACAAAACAAAAGTGTACACTGGAATCAAAGACAATCTGCACAAGCTGCCAGCTCTACCATTGGAAACAACTGCACAGGAAGGATGGACACAAGAGTAGTACTACAGAGCCAGGAATTAAGCTTGGAAAATGTGAATATTCTTGCTTCCAGAAGCAAGTAAAATTTGTGAGCAACTGACTGCTAAATGACCACTGTGAGATGACTTGATCCAGAGTCCAGTTGGTTTCCAGCATTTACTCTGAAGTTTAGTGGCTGCTTTTTACTTCATTGTTTATATTTTTTGAGGAACAGAGAGGGTCACTCACCAAACAAGGAGACAGCTAAGAAATGGCAACTTGAATAAAGACACTACATAAAATAGTCTTGACAGTTGTTTTAACAACATGACTGTAGAGCAGTGATCATCATATTTTGGTGATTTTTTTCCTCTCTCTCTGCCCCAAGATTTCACCTGTACCCAGAATCCCACACTGCTCCAGGACACCAGACAGGCAGGGCTGTAGTCACCTGATGCCTCAGTGCACCTCTGGATTCCAGGAGGGCAGCCAGCTGACATTCCCTGTGCTCAACATTCATGGGCACTTGGTCATGGGAGAATAAATGAGGAGATCTCTGAGAGATGAGGAAGGAGGCAGGAAGTAAACAAACCAGCACAAAAAGGAAGAGACACCAAAATGCCAGCCAAAAGGTATGACAATCACATGCAGAACAGTAACAAAAGCTCTCATGTGAAAACTGGGGTTTTTCCCCCAGTATCTACTTTTCTAATGAACTGCTACATTTTGACACTCATGGGCAAGAAAAAATGGTTGAATTAATTGTTATTCAAAACTCTTCCTAGGACTGCTGCAGCCAAAATCAAACAAGCACATAGCTTCTCTCTCTCTGGCATTACCATCAAAAAATAATTTTAACATGTGGCTTTATCATGCACAAAGGGCCTTATTTGTCAGTTTATTTCCCCATTGTTCTGCATTCTCAAGGATTTCCTCCTTTAAATATCTCAACCTATACCTACTTGTTTCTTAGATTTTGTGTACAGAAACACATTTTAGGGTAATATATTTGGGTTCTCATAAAGAATGAATTAATTTCTTAAAGATGGTGGTATATGCAAAGTAAATACTCCACATGCCAAAGAGAGCATGTTTAATGAGCCTGTCTAAATAAAGCAAAGAACAGCAAAATCAAACACTCACAGAAGCTGCCAGTTTTACTTATGCAACTTCACTGTCCTACTTGCTCTTGTTGCACTACCATGTCAATACACTCCAGGTACAATCTTTGACACCTCTGCTATTCTGGTCTTTCATATCAATGTTCCTAAACTGTTGTGTGGTGCACTTGGTGACATGAAAAAAGATCTGGCAGTGGCCTGCTACATAAGGCAGGACTGTCACTGCAGTATCACACAGCCTTCAGCTGTTTTGTTTGTAGAGTACAAAAGCAAATGGACCAGGAACTACAAATATGTGCATCGAGAAATCCGAGGCTTCATCTGTCAAGAATACCAGGGTGCTGCTCTGTATTACTAATTGTCCTCCAAGGCAGAACAGAAAATTGGGTCACACCCAGTTTACAAGAAACACTTTTCCCATTCAGATGCATTAATAATACTCTACTTTCAAGCTGCTTTCTGTTCCACCTACTCCTTCCTACTAGAGCATTTTCACTAAAACTGGGGCCTGTTATAAAGCTGTGGGCTTCTGTGTCATTGCAGACACGTGTATTCATTTTCTACTGCCTGTCAGAAAACATTCAGCCCACAAGAGGCTTTTGTTAGAACACATTCTGGAAGTTGCAAGAGTTTTATTGCTGGCTCCCATTTATGACTTAATTCATTCAAAGCCTGTACTGGAATGTCAATTAATTTGTCAATATGAATTCAAATCAACCAGTCCTTTTGAGTGCCTATCTCTTCTTTTCCCATGCTTCTGTATAATACTGAGCCACTCAGACAGACTGTTGAATATTTCATTGTTAAGAAGGCTTCAAAGTCTCTATACTAAATAATGCCTCATCATTTTTTCCTTTTACTTTGGCCTGTAGGAGGCAAGATGGAATGCCAGTTGTTTAACCATCCAGAAAGCAAGCAGTGAACACAATGCAACCATGTTCGCATGAATTAGCACAAAACATAACTCTTCTTGTTCTGCTACAGCCACAGCATACTTCACTACAGAGGTGTAAGAGAAAAAGAAGAATGAGAAGAGCTCAAGTGCTCGACCTAGGGCAAAATAAAAGCATATAGCAAACTGCTGATGAAGGCTTGTTATGCATTTATGTGGGCATCACACAGGAAGGATCGCTCCTGACTAACTCCCAGCAGTTCCAGCGTGTTAACAGCAGCATTAGGATAAGTGTGCTTCACCACCCCCTGTATTTGACCTCTGTACTGCACACATCCACCACAGCTTTGTGTCATCAGCACCCATGCCATTTGTTCATGCTCTTTACCCTTTCCTGTCTGGGACTCTGCTCCCCGGGATAGCCGGCACCAGGCTCCCTGAATCTCTGCAGGCAACAAATGATGAGCTTAAAAACAATCACAGACCAACTTCCTAATCAAAACACACTTTATCTGATTTTTCTTATGATGCAGGCAGAAAAGAAGCCATAACAAGAGCAGAAGTTTATTAAGAATATTCTAAACCTGGCAACAACATGTTGGCTCCTGTAGGGAATTTTTTTAAAAAGTAGATATTCATATTAGGTCAATAAACAACAACATAGTACCACAATGTAATCAAATTAGTGCAATAAAGAGGGTAAGACACTCACTATAACTCATACTGTGATGTTAGTTCAGAGGAAGGAGATGGAGAGTTTAAAAGAAGTGGCAGAATAAATGCAGTAGAAGAGAAGAATTAAAGGTTTTAAAAGATGTCAGTGTAAAAAGGATACAGATCCATCTGACTTGCTATGAGGCCTGGACCAAGACAATTTCAGGGAAAAAAAAAAACATTCCTAAGGAAAAAGAATGCCTCCAAAAGCAGATTACTCTGAGTCTAACATCAGTTCTGTATGACAGAGGGTAAAAATTAAAAGAAGGAAGACTTCTATAGGACACAACATAGAAAATGGTCAAAATACACTTGGCAGTAGCTGGCTTTCATGACTGAACTAGGCAACCAAAAAGACAGAAGACAAACAAACACTTGGGGAGGTGACAGAAGGAAAACATAGAGCTACAAGATCCTTAATGAGTAAAAACCAATTTCTCTATGTAGAAAATGAATCCCATACTATAGATTAGAAAGTAAAACTCAGCATTTAACTGCCTTCATTTCTCAGTCTGTAAGGTTGGGGAAAACCTTTCTTCTTTCATAAAACGTATCCAACAAAATTTTCAAAGGATTTTGACACGAGGAAGGCAGCTAGCTATCACATCATCTGATAACATTACACTGCAGTTTAAATGCAGGTTTTGCTAATGAAAAGGCCTTTCCTCTCCTCTCCTGTATCCTTCCTGAAAAGGCTGCTCCTCACAGTGTGGCAGAAAACCAATCCCTTTTTTTGTTAGGACAGTTTCAAATGGGATCAGTAGGCAGAGCTGATCTATCTTGCAGATGCAGACACCACAGAGGAAGCAAGGAATCTGTGTCCTGGAGGCTGACCAGATAAACTGCAACATGTAATTAAAATTCGAGAAATCACAGCAATAAGACAAATCAAATTTTCTGCCAAAGAATAAAACTTTCTACTCTGATAAAAGGTAATGCTCCTTTACAGTTTAAAGGCATACAAGAGCTCAGCAAAGAAACATGCTTCACTTCTGGGGAAATTAATTTGTACAATCCTTACATAATGTCACAGCAGCTCTGTGGAACTGCAACTGCCTTTTCAGAACCTCTAGCTCAGGATTGATCAAGAAGTGGATTTGAAAGTAGGAACACAAAACAAATAATTTAAAAGGATACAACTCCAAGAAGCACAATGACAATATGCAACAAGACAGAAATATTAGAAGGATTTCAGGTAATATGTAACTGGGACAACAAATACATGTGCACAAACATCTGGATGCACATTTATACAGTGTGCTCAGAACAGCTCTCACTGCTCCAGGTTCAAAGTCAGACTGAGATGAGAGCCTGGTGTGGGAAAAACAGAAAGACCACAGTGGACATGTGAAGGCCACTACAACATTCAAAAACCACTTCAGATAAGCAATCCTAAAAAAGTTACATAGATACAACGGCAAATTTTCAGTCACACCTATTTAAACAGAGAGTGGAGATGGAACAAAGTTTAATTTTCTTTCCCTGCATTACTCCAAACATTTAATTTCTACTTTGCTGCATCTCCAAACTGAGAAAGGGTACTGTAATAAACAATTTGCCTCCAGCAAAATCTCAGTCTCCAGTGGAGACTCTTCATGCTTCCAGTGAGTTAATGCTGCCCTATCTTCCTAACCTAAGAGGTTGAGAAACCCCCATCAGCACCCGAAAGAACATTGGAAACGTATTTATAAATAAGCTATTTGGTAACTGAGCTAGTCACTTGTACAAGCAGCAGTGAAGAGAAAGGGACAGAGCATGCAGAGGGAATCACCTGCTGCCTGGGATACGATGGAGAGGAAGATGGAGTGCAAGAAGAGAGCATGATCACTTTTTTGGGGCAGGTCCGAGAACGTTCCTTATGCCTCATCTTTTTTTAAAACAGAAAAAGAAAAAGAAAAATCATAATAATGGCAGAAAAGAGGTAACATTACCAGTGGTTTGGTGAGACAGGCCAGAATGCATGAACTGAGACCATGATCCTAAGCACACACCTCTCTCAAATGAGCTAAAGCCACAGTGTATCTGAAGCTGAGAGACCCAAGCTTTTACCCAGAGCCACACAACCACATTTGACAGTCAGTGAACACAGATTTGTATCAACCAGCAATTAAACCAACAGCTTTTGAGTCAAGGTCCTACAATCAGTTAAAGGCAAAACTTGGAACTCTCCATAGCACAGTTGGACTGCTCTCTTTGCTTCATGAAAAATTACTCATTGCTGTGCCTTAAAATTCTTTAAAATATCCATCCTGTTGACCTAATTACTCTTGCCTGCAGCTCATTACTAATACAATTCAAGTCTCAGTGCTCTGTTCCCAGCTTCAGATCCTTCCTCTCTAACTTAGAGACATTACACCATCTCAGGCAAGCTAAAATGTACTACATTCTATTAGAACAGAAATCCAGCTGGTTTACAGATAGAATGGAGCTGCATTTAATACAGTCTGCATATTACACAATGCACATACATGTCCTCAGTTTAACACACCAGAAAACATGCCCTTCTAGTGGTGTACTCCTTGTTATGTAGAGTCTTTTCTCCACCATTTCTTGTTTATTAATCTGCCTTCTGCCTGATTTTTCCTTTCGAGTTCTCACCAGAGCATATCTGGAAATGGCTGCCTGGGAGAAAACAAAATGCTGAGTACCCAAAGCCACTGTTAGATAAATCTCTAAAAAACTGCACATGGTACAGAGATATTACAGATGTTTATTACTGCCCCTGCAGATGAGCTGGCACTGACATCTGTTTGGGTGCTCTCCCTTTTCATCAAAACAGTTAAATAATACAGTCCTCTATTTCAAACAGATGCTACAAAAGCAGCTTAAACTGAAGCATGTGACTTTGCACTGCAATGGATGAGGAACATTTATATGCTGTTTCAAAAGGCTTAGCTATGAAGTCACTAATTTCTAACTAAAAGCATGGCAACGTTCTCAACCATAGAGATGCTCACGGATTTTCACCTGTCCATGGCCAAGTTTGCACTTCAAATGTCAACATTTTCACAAACTTGCTTATTTTTCCAAGGCAAATCTCAGAATATAATACTGGATGAATGCATGAAGTACGTGTTCAGTCAGACCTCCAGTAGAACGTATTTCTGAGCACGCAAAGAAAGGGATGACAATAGGAAAGCAGGAAATAATCAACATATTTAAATAAACAATTTAAGGTAAAAAAGCAGTGTTTGCAGAAGTCATTGGTGTTTTAAGTTCTCTCCTGTTGAGGTTTCAGGTGGTCATCTCAGTCATTATTTATTTTCAAAAAACACACTTCCAACAAAACTACTGCAAAGTTTGTACTACTGCCCTTTGTCACACTTCAGGGAATGGTCTCAAAAGAATAAGCAGCAGATGTCCAGAGGCAGAAAAGATGTGCACCAAAGGATGTGGGATCTCCATCTTACAAGTACCTTTGTACACATCAAACATGATTTAAGATTATGTATTACACACAAAAGTCGTTGCTGACTGGAGACCTACAGAACAATAGAAGACTGCTGAAGGCTGTAAGCTGAGAGTCTGGAAATCCAGGGCAAAATTCAGTTCAAAAGGTTTGTCTCTCACACCATGCCCAGTCAGATCCTCTTCTGGACAGACCATAGGGCTTTCAATGGCTTCATGATCCTGGATGAAATGCAGGATCATGCATGCTTTTTCCCAAAAGCAGCCAAAATGGCTCAGAAAGCACAGAGCACATGATGGAAGATGTTCTTATACAAGCAGGCATTCATTTGAGGAGGTTAACCACCACACCATGAAACACAATCCAGCCTTTTTTGGTGATATTCCCATCATATTAAAAAAAATTACATTTCCACAGTGCACATCTACTTCACAATATCTGCGTGGATCATTAGATGCTGCTGTGGTGCTCATAAGAACACAAAACCAATTTTGACAACACAGGTCAACATCCTCAAAAGTGTAACTCAATAAATGCAAATTTATAATCCAATTCACAAGGGATGCAGGCCACACAGAATGCTGTGAGGAGCAGTTTGGTGGGGTTTTTAACCCCTTTGCTCTTTGGAAGGTATTGCCTTTCTAAGAGGGACAGCATTAAAGGAGTTGTGATAAAAGTAAAAACTGCTTCAGAACAGATTCTGCCAGGACTTCACTCTTCCTAGGAATTCTCTCTTAGAAAGCCACCTCTACCCCACCTATCCAACACACAGAGGTATCCTGCCTTACAAGCTCATGGAAACTGCTCACCTTATATCTTAATTCAAGGGTAAAGCAAGATTCTAGATTTAAACTGGTAAGCAAGTACAGCTAAGGAACTCCATCTGACAGACACCAGCAGGCAATACCCCAAGGCAGATGCCAATTTCTCATCAGAACTGTGGGTCCAACCCAGACCATTTCCTTTGCAACTCTCTTCCTTGGAACCACTCTTATGTGGTTAACCACTCAATATACTTTCCTCTTCCATGCAGTTTCCAAAAGACAGGAAGAACCAAACCTGTCAATCATATAACTGCCCTTCCCTCAAAGAGAGGATCCCAACTTCATTTTGCCAGCTAGTAAGAACATTAGGCAACCTGTGGTTTCTCTCAGTAACACACCCCCACTTTGTCCCCTTAGGAGCTGCTTTGCTCCTCTTCAAAGCACTCTCCACTAGAAGGTATTTGCTATGTGATATATTCAGTCACTAGCAGAAGTTTCTGCTCATGATCTTCAACACCTGTGCCAAAAGAGAAACCTTTCCAAAAGCTTCATGAATAGCTCTTTCAAGCAAACATACATTGCCCCTAAAGAACTTGTCAGAAGCAATAGTAATCCTTTACAGCATGTGCAGTGATAAAGCACTGGAATTGTCTGCCCAGGGAGGTGGAGGAGTCACCACCCCTGCATGTGTTTAAGAACAGACTGGATGTGGCACTCGGTGCCATGGTTTAGTTGAGGTGTTAGGGTTGGGTTGGACTCGATCTTGAAGGTCTCTCCCAACCCAGTGATTCTGTGACAGGCCCTGGTAATCAGCAGCACTTCCCTGTTGGCAGTCTGTCACCCAGGAATGAGCTATAAAGCCAGAGTGACCAATGTCACCACAGAAGGCCAGTCCAGCACCATCAAAAGGGGCAGTCTCACAGCTATCAGGTACTGCCTGCCTAAGCAACCAGAACCAGAAATCTCAGCAGCCAGCCAAAGTACTGCTCCAGCAACAACTTCCTGCAGGAGGGGTTTTCTCTCCAGGCTTGGCAAAGCTGGCTGCTTGGCTCAGTGGTCTCAGCTGATCTCTGTTCATTCAGGAATAAATGGCTCTGGGCATGTCCCTGGCTCTTGAATGAGGGTAACCCATATTCTTCCCTTCCCCAGGCACACAGTAAGGAACCTTTGGAACAGGGACCCTATCAGTGGGGTTTTGATCCTTCTGTATCCTGTAGATTTTGCATCCTTGAGACCCAGTTTATACTTCTTCATTGCAAAAGCTCTGCAAATCCTGCAAGAAATCTGGACCCAGGAATCAATCACCTTCGGTTGATGCAGTAAAGCCAATCAAGGAAAGATCATCTCCGTGTGTAATACTGAGAGGGAAATCATCCACACAAGGCAATCATTGCCAGAGTTGAAAAAAAAAAATTAAATCCTCTGAAAGTAAAACTGTTGCAGAAAGATTTTTCAAAGACATGTCCTACACTACTTCCTATACAGAGATGCTATCGACGTCAAGGAAGAGCAGAAGGACTTTTTCTTCCTTTTTAAAAATTTCTTTTAAGTTGTGCAGTGCAGGTATAAACAACAACAAATAAAACCAAAAAACTGCTCCCTAGTGAGGAGAAAAATCCTCATAAAAACAGGAAATAAAACTGTCCTTTTTTCTTCTTTCAATGACAAAAGGATGACAATAAGAACTCTTGTGTTTCACTATAAAGGCTTAATTATAATGCCTTCATAAACTTCCAGTAACAGGTTCAAATAGAAATCTCAAGGGTGCAGGAATGTGGTATTTTCCAAGTGCTAAAACAGAGACAGCCAGTGCATTCAGTTTTCCTTTTTCTAGGAGGTAATATAAGCAGTCCTCATCAACTCGCTTAATATTGTACAGCTTTTTTGCATCAGGTTTCTTCTCCTCCTTGCTAAGTATTCTTGAGAAATAAAATTTACCTCAATCATGAATGATCTGAATCCATCTCAAAGTGCTCATTAGCCTATAAAGAAGATTTTGATGAGACAAAAGGTAGAAGAACAAACACTGAGTCAGGAAACCAAAGCATCCTGATAGTCCTACTGACAATAACTCCCCTGGGCTTAGGTCTTCTTCCTTGAAGAGAAATCTTCTAGATCATGGCACCAGCCGTGACATGCAGCATTAACTGTGCTGAATGCCTCAGACAGGAAGATCACTGTGAATCCATATTCATCTAGAACAGTGAATTTCCAAAGCAGTGTCATCATCTTCCTCTTGACTCCGAAGTATGCTCTGATTAAACTTCAGCCAGAAAGAAGTAGCTGTTTCTCCAGATTATGGCTATCAGCAAAATACCTCTGAGCACTCTCAGGAACATGAGGAGGCCATTTGCACAGGGAAGCAGTGAAAGCAGATGAAGCCAGTGAGGTAAGTATCCTTAAATGCCTGAAAAGATCATCTATCAGAAGCCTTAGTTTTGGAAAGTGCATGGCTGAAAGAAAAACAGCAGCAATGACAATGGCCCGAAACATTGGAGAGAAAATAAAATTTGATACCTTCTGATTTTGCTGCCATTGGTCCCTACTCTGAACCCCTCTGTGGAAGAAAACTTAAAATTTACTGAATTCACAATAACACGGGAGTCTGCAAAGAAACAAGGGTGAGAAGTTGGCAAGGAAAGCTGCATTAAAGAAAGGGAAACCACAGGAAAGTCTCCCGCAACTACAGAACACCTCAGATTTCATACAGGAATAGCAAAACTGATAACCAAGTTTACTATTTATATCAAGGAAGAGCTTTAATATCATAGAGTATAAGACATCTTTTACTTCATGAGTTTCCATAAATGCTTACATGTTTCCTTTATTTCTAATAGAAGAATCTAGAAACTTTATAGCAAAAATTTCTGCTGCAACATCCATGAAAGTCTTGGTAAGTTGAAACTAGCATAAGAGGGCAGGGAAAATTTGATTAAATATCTTTGAAACATTAAACCATGCATCATCACCAAAGGGAGATGTTGACTTTATTCACTGGAAGTGATTTAAAATAACAGACTCAGACAAGGTGCTGGGAAAGGACTGGCTTAAAAACACAACAGTGATGGCTGGTGTTGGGTGCAGGCAGTTCATTGTAGTCAGAATGGGTTTCTTTACCTGTTTCCACTGGGGTATGGGAGCAAGCCGGCCCTGCTCTCGTCTGCTGGATGGCTGGCTGTGAACACGTTCTTGGTAAGGCAGGACAGGTTGCTGCATGCAGGTTGTAGGGAAGGTGGGACCAAGGAGGAAAGATAAAATAGTGAAGGAAACTCAAAGAAAGCCATAGGAATGGAATACAGAATAAGACAGACAAACATTTAAGAAAAAAAAATAGGGTAGGGGGGAATTCATTTAGCAAGTAATATATAAAAAGGACTAGAACATCCAAAAATGGGAAATTTCACATATTTTTGGACCTTTCCTTTTATTTCATTGTTTCTTCAAATCATTGGCTGAGTATGCCAGCCAATGTGTAGCAGCTGAAGAAACATTTTGTTGTGTGGACAGACATGGCCATTCTGATTATGTTACACTACTAATGCTGATGTGTAGTGTGGCATAGGTAAACTTGACCTGGCTTTCTAGCAGCCAGGTCAGGTCCCACTCACCATGTGGCCATGGCAGCACAGAGCTTGGAACAAGCCGTGGAGATGGACTCATGCAGCAGAGCAAGGACTCTGCACTTAAACCACACTGAGCCTCATCCTGCTGACACTGCACTGCCAGCAGCAGCTTGAAGTGACTCAATCTAACTTCAAAGACAACTAGCCTGCAGTTGCAGCAGTTCAGATACCATCCTGGATAACAAACAAGCCTCACTTGGAATGACACAAACATCCTGATTGCCAAGAAACTCCCAGGCATTTATCTGCTGCACATACATACACGTACAAAGCTTAATCACAGTTCACAAGAACAAACAGATGGAACCTGATATGAAAATGTTCAAATCAGAAATCAAATGGTTGTTCTTAAACAGTGTAAGTAGAACATTCCTGGAAAGCTTTTAAAGAGCAATAGTAGTTATAAAATAAACTCAATTGCTGGTCTTCTCCACCCTGTACTTGGAAATTTTAGGCTTCGGGTGAACTTCACTCTTCTCTAGGAGAGCCTTTGAAGCAGAAAAGCAACACTAGCATCCAGTCTTGAGTAATGCATGCTATCATTCATGGTTTTCCTGTACCATTCCAAAACAAAGGGGTTTATTATCCATCTCCTACCTGTCTTCGTAAACTTGAGGATGGCACTGGTGCATTCTCTTCAAACTTGGCCAGTAGCTGGGTTGCCATGGACTTGACTTTGTTCTGATTCCCAATGGCAGCATCAATTCTCCTCTCTGTCAGGGCACTCACCAGTGTGGGCCTTTCTTCTCTGTAGCTTCGTGGGAGGTCCTCCTAACAACCAGTGACATCAAAATGCAACAAGATACAACCAGACCACCTTTTCCTTTCTACCCCTCTGCTGTGAAAGTCTCTTATGCTATAGATAACAAATCTCTTAGCCTCACTTGAAAGCTCAGATTTTAATTTGGCAAGTCATCAAATGTTCTGTTAAATTTTACTGATCTTTTCAACCTTATTTGATACCTACCAAAAAGCCCTCAGCTGTGAAGCCCTTGACATAAACCAAAGGCCCATCTTCAAACAACAAACCCAAAGCAATGAATTTTAATTCACCTGTACCCATTTGGCTGCAATCACTGAATCTGAGACTGCCTTATGGGGCATACTGAAAATGTATGCTTTTTGCACAAACCAAGGTTGAAGTTTAAATATGCATCAAGCTTCTGACAATACTGCATGTCTTTACTAAGAAGTTTTGAGTGTTGATGTCCTCATCAAACCATAGTACTTTAAATAATAAAAGCAGAACATCAGGGAACTGGAACATTTCATTTGTTATGTAGTATTCTTTCATAAACATTACTAAAATATTTGTACTAAAGATACCATGAAAGTGTAACCTCTGAAGAAGAACTAAATTTTATCTAAAAAATATTACATAAACCCCACCTGGATATAAAAAAATGAAAGAACTGAAGTGGGAAAAAGGTACCTACCATTTATTTTGCTCCCTGACACCTCTCACTGTAATACTTACATCCTCAGATTGGCTGGTTTTTCTCCTCTTTCCTGCACCATCCAGTTCCTTTTCTTTTTTGTCCTGAAAACAGGAGTAGGGGAAAGAAAACAAAAATAACTATCATTCCTCTCTGGGCTAAGTGTCATCAGTGCACTTAATCAGTTTGGTTGGAAAGCTTATTTAATTCCTTGTGCTCATTCTTTATTTGTTTACGAAAAGAGTTTTTTCCTAGATACTCCTTAGAGGATTGTTACCTTCAATTGGACAATTCTTCAATGCTTTCAAATCATCGAAAACTGAGCAACTAACTATGTTCCAAGAGAAAATATACTCCCAAATACTACCACAAGGCTAAGCTTTTAACACTGAAATACACCGCTGAGAGTACATACTACAGATGCAATTTTGCAGTCATAAATGTCATGTATTGTCCCATACCAAGAGCTGGTGAACACATGGTCTCTGGCAGGCAACTACACTAACAAACACTAACAGCTGCATTTTTAGTGGCACTGCTTGGACAGCAGCCTGCCAGACCCAAGTGCTGCCAGGGCTGTGCCTGCTTACCTTGGGAGTGCGCTTCCGAGAGATGCTTTGTCCCAGTTTGCTGAGGAAGGAGATGGGAGACTTGGTACTGGCAATCAGGGCAGCCTTTTCCTCTGCATTCAGGTCCAGGCTATCTGTTAGTGAAAACAGGCAGAACAATGGAATGCCATGAAGTTCTTTTCTGCAGTGCTGTTACTAAAGACACAACTGAAGGACTCACTGATTCGTTTTAACGTAGCAGTCTTTTTCTTAAATTCTCTGTACAAAATGATTAATGTCTAGAATTAATATCCTTCTCAGCTGTTCTGCTTTTTCATTTTGCTCAAAGCAGTTCTTTCAGGGTTTATAACCACCCATAAAAGATACTATGTTTACTCTATTTACTTCTATATTTAAAGAGCATGATTTAAAGAACATGAACATCAGTATTCTTAAAAAGAGTCCAGTTTTAGAAATAATACATGATACATACTATATTTTTAAAAGGCTATTAAACCCAATTTTTCCCCCCCACCAGAGACATACATGTGAATTAAGATCATTAATTAATTAATTAAGAGCTGTAACAAAATTATCAATATTTAAAGGCTGGCTATATTGACTTGGGTTAGGTAATTTCATCTTTCAGTTCTGATCAAAGATGTTTTGTTCCTCATTGGCCTGAAGTTAGTCTCACCATTCACAGATGGGAAATATGTATAAAACTCAGCTGGTGTTCTGAAATTACCTGTTCAACAACTACTAGCAAGGCACCTAACATTAGCTAAGCAAACAACAGTAAGAAAGCAGAAAACTTATCTAGTACTGCTGAAGTGAGTTTAGAACTTTTGAGGACATTAGTGTATATTAACTCCTTATTTTGCTCCTGCTGCTGCTAACATGGTCTTTATCAGCACCAGTAACAAGTCAACATTTTGTAATGTAAAGCTACAGTGAGTGACCACTCTTTATGTGCTCATGCAGAAGCAGCATGGAGGTAACTGAAGCACACACATTCACCCTGGGGCAGTCTTTAATCTGACAGAAGTGCCCCAAACTGCTTACCACTAGAGGGGATGGTGTCTTTGAACATCTCATAGAACTGTGTGAGGTACATCACCATTGACAGCTTATCTGGCTCTCCAACAGATGCCATTTCCTTTCCAGTCATAATGGGAGATATTCCAAACTCTTTCTCAGCGATGTCAAAGGCCAGTTGGTTATTCTTCTCCACATCGTGCTCATCCAAGGAATCAAAGTCTCTGCAAAGGGCAAAAAGAGGCCTTGCACTAAATCAAGTAGAAACCAGTCTTCTGAAAGAACTCAGACATCTATCTTTTTTTTTCCCCACTTGAAATCTAAATTTTATTTGCCACCAACATGGCAAAGTTGATGCTACTTAACTACAGCAAACTTAGGCTCAAATATATTCTTTTAAAATTTGTTTGCTCTTCCTAAAAACCTAGACTTTTCTTCTTAAAAGCACTATCCTCTGAAATACATCTCCACTTCCTCCTTTGCTGTAAGAGTCTACGTTTTCCCCTACGTAAAATCTTGCGTGCTTGGAACTAAATTAAATCTTAATTTTTTTTTTTGTCCCCTTTTTTCTTGACTGATCCATATTTTTGTCCTGCTGGCTTTTTCCAAAATTTGTATAACTATATAAAAAGCTATAGCTTGTAGAGAGTTACATGAACCATTTTAAAAGCTGTTTGAACTCTCCACAAGCTATAAAGCTATTAAACAGTGTAGCTCAAGTTAACTCAAGTACACCAATATAGAAGTAATTCAGTGCATATGGATTGGAATAACTCCACAACTTTTCAGTATGTTTTACAGTGGATCATGTCTTCAAGTACAGCTCCAGAATTCACTTTTTCTGATGTCCCTTTGGGAAGTTGGAGACATTTCACATTCAAGTACCAGAGTCTTTGCTACCATCACTTTTTCCAGCCAGTGTTTTCCCATTCTAGAATCTGGGCACTGTTTTACCCAATGTATCACCCAAGAGGACACCTCTGCAATTCACCCAACCAACAAGTCAGTGTGCAAACAGTAACAACTTCTCTATCTAGGCTGTGGGTCACTACTTCTAGGAAGAGCAGCCTGAAAGTCTTTAGAAAGAGTTGCTTTGTTAAACATGAAATTTATAAAGGACCGTGCAGAGACTTGTTCACAAGACATTTAACTGAAGCTACAAACTGCTCCTTACTCACTTAACACATAAAATCTGTCAGTCAATAATGCTTTCCAGTCAGTACCAATTTGAAGCTTAATTCTGCCAAATCATCCAGAAGGGAAAATGACAACACATTTATTTTCAAATTCATCAAGCTATCACGACCTTCCACTCTGCTAGTGAATCACTGGATGTTGCTTTCTATAAAGTTTAATTGAATTCATTTCAATCCATTTCTTCATAAGGCACAAATGCACTGCCTCAAACTCTGTATTATTAGTTCCAAATACAGCTAATTTCCTGCTCTTCCCAGTTATTTGAAGCAGCCAGTTACTCACATTAAGTCTGGACGGTATCTGTGGATAATGGCACACAAAGCTAAGCCACTTTTCCACGACATTGTGAGATCTGTCACATTAACACCAGCATATCCATCAGTCTGCCTCTGGCACCAACTGAGCAATTTGCTAGAGCGAGCTACAGACTCTGTAAAAAAAATAGCACATTTCAAAATAGAAATGCACAACGGCTCAAATTCTAAACACAACACAAACCCCATGAATCAACAAGCAAAACCTTAATATAAGCTCCTTCTACAATGAGTAATGGAGGACAGGATTCTTATTTTCTTCTAAAAAATACTATTACATCTATTTTAAATCCAAGAAAGTATTTTTAATTTGCTGAAAAGTAATTATCTAAGTTGTAACTTGCCAGACTTTTCACCATAGCCATTGTAAAAGAGCCCCAGGAAATATGAAACAGTTGCAAAGGCTTGTTAAATATGATCAAAGGGACATACAGTAGCAATGCTCTCTAAAGCCCACATATACTATTTCTAGTGGAAGAACTACAAATGAACTTCTGTAACTTCTTTTCTCCCTTGAAAACTTTCCTTTAAAATCACTGACCTATTCTGACCTTGTCTTACCAGAAGATCTGATGAGATTACAGCCTAAAGGGACCTGGCTGCAGGGCAAAGAGCAGAGACTACACAGCTATTCAGCAGTGAAAGGGAGGCTTAGCAGCAAAGAGCCACTCTGGGAATCCCAAAACGCTGTCTGGGCATCCAAGACAAGGCGTGCAAAAGGAAAAGTCTGACATACCCCTCGGGGCAGAGACAAGTAGACAGATACTGAAATGCTTATCACAAGGCATCTAGCTCTCAGAATAATGCAAGCAAAGTGAGGTTTCATTTAGCTGAGAGATGAGATGAAGAAAAGGAAAGCAAGGAACATGCAAGACTGCACAAGCAATACCTTCTGTTACATTTGTAAGAGCTCTGAGTCTACTGTTAGAGTGAACTCAGTCCAGGCTTCTGCATTTTAAGCAAGGACATTGTTAGAGATAAAGGAGGTGAAAAGAACTGCCTACACAAACAAATATGCTTAGAAAATTAACAGCATTATAAGGCAAGGGAAATTAGGCAAACAAAAATAAATTCCCATGGTAATGGAAACGTGAAAAATTGTAAGCTCAGACTGTTGGCAAAACAATTACTGGATACATTTTCTAAATGAAGAGAAGGATTAACTAATACCCTACAGCCCTGCTGCTCTCTAGTTCCTGCACTGATCCAGCTCCAGAATACCAAAAGGAATAGGACAGCAGCCAGGCCTACCATTTCGAGTCAGCTTTGGTGTCCTGGAGTTCACAAAGTTCTCTATCTCCAGGTGAATGTCTTTCAAATCTCCTGTATTATACAAGTGGCGTACCTAAAATGACAGACAAAAACATTTAAGATGATCAACATGCCATGCACCCCAGATACACACAGAAATAACCAGAAGACAATAAGGAGACATCCCAAGGTACAAAAAGGAAGATAAGTACATGTAGGTAGCAAAAACCCTACCCCAAGAACCTCACAATAGCAAGGATCAGCTCATCAGTGCTGAACAGTCCAGCTGACTGGGGCTGCTCGGTGGATACCAAATTGCAATGACAGGCTGCTAGACTGGATTATTACCAAGAAAATGCACATGCACACATAGAAAACACAAATTTATAGGTTTCCTCTATCATTATATCACAGTTAAAATCATCAAAATCAAACACTCCTGACAAAGAATTTATTCAAGTACAAAAGTCTACTCTTGACTGATGCAACTGCCTTTCACTGCTTCCATGTTACACACACATCACTCTCTGTTCCCAGAACACTGGCACAGCTTCACCTGAGGAAAGACACTGCAGACTGCAAGCACCCAGAAGCACCATTTGTGACTTACCTGCTGTGGCCGCAAGAAGTTGACGTTGATATTGGGGTATCGGGTGGCAGGATCAATGCTGTAATGGCTGAAGTTTTTACTCACGTTCTCTGGGGTGGTCTGAGGCAGCAGCCTGTAAATGCTTTCCCTTGGGAAAATAACACCAAAAAAAAAGTTGGGGGTTTTGTTTTGGTTCGTTTGTTTTGTTTAGGCTTTGTGGTGGTTTGGGGTTTTCTGTTTGTTTTGGCTGGTTTGAGGTTTTGTTCTGGTTTTTTTTGTTGGTTTGTTTTTTTTTTTTAAGAGATGTATCACTACTACCATGGCTAAGTAAACTCTGGAGAGATAAACATTCAAATCAGAAATCTAACCACTTCAGACACTGCATAGCTAAGAGTCAGCATAAGCATATTAAAATCTGCATGTTAATACAACTTCAGAATTCCAAAGGAGGGAAGAGAACAATACACTGAGCAAAACTGAAGGGGCTGCCCAGTACAATAAAGACACAGACACAGGAGGGGCTCAGGAAGAGGGGCCACCAAGGGGACTGGAGCATTTGCCCTGTGAGGAGAGGCCAAGAGAACTGAGTTTGTTCGGTATGTGGAAGAGAAAGCTCAGGGAAGATCTTACTGCTGACTGAAGTGGCTAATGGAAAGGTGATGAAGTCTGCTGTTCAACAGCAACATTATTTTCCTCACTGTTTTTTTAAACTCGAACAAATGGAATTTTAAGTGTAAATTGTGCCATTGTGCAATTTTAGAAATTATACTATGGTTCCTGATGATCAGAAGCTGCAATTGCTGAAGTTTAATTTACTTACTCCTTCTTCTAATTACCCGAGTTCTGATCTCCAAGAGAGCACCTTGAGTCACCAAAACCACACTCAGGAAACACCAAGAACTCAATACTTCAAAAGAGATAAGATCCTGTTTGGCTTACATGAATCAAAGTGACCAAGGACAACATGAAAAATAGCAGGTCACAGCTTCCTTAAAAGGAAATAATAAAAAGTGTTCACCAGATAATAGGAGAGGGCAAGAACTTTTGTATCTGGTACTTTAAAGGCACCTACATCTTCATCTGGTTTGCCATTGAAGGGCTGGTGACAGTTAGTCAGGCTCACTTTGTCCATGCAATGTCAATAAGCACCTAAAAAAAAGATTCCTCATCTAATCTTTTAAAACTAGGACCAGAAATAGCAACATTTCTTACTCCTCCATGTACTTCAGTTTATCAACTCCTTTGAAATTTTTTTTCTTCAATTGAATTATACCCTCAAGCATTCTCTTAAAACAGTGTGAGTCTGTATCTCCCATTCTGTCTACATACTTTTACTAAAAGAAACTGTAATGAATGATGAGATGTTGGAAGATTGGATTAGAACTGTAAGTGTATTCACTTTCTCCATTACCTCTCTGCAAGAACTTCCAAAGGACTAGCTCCGAGCGACCAACTTCGTACCATCCAAGCAGAGTCCATTGCAGCCAAAAATCCCCTGGCTATTCCAGTTCCCATTGGCCAAAATGGCTGATATTATAGGTTACAAAAAAAAGCAAAAGGAGAGAAAGGAAAAGCATCACTTAGGGAAAATTTTAAAAGAAGTATCAAGTACATATTCAGGCAGTAATCTGCTGGGAAATTATAACTCAGTAATTAGCTTCAAGTTCCACTCCCACTGGGTTAGAGGAAACCAGATGTACAGAGCTCCTCATGAGCTCTCCCAAAGCCAACATCCCTCTATTTCCAACAATAATTCATGGCCTGGAGTGCCTTAACAGCTTCTCTTCAAGACAGTACTTTTTTAACCAACTACAAAATGCTAACTATTAGCAGGCCTACAGTAGGTTCTGTAGAGAGTCAACTCGTCCCAACAAGAACCAGATGGAACAGAGAGAACTTCAGAAAAAGCTCTGCACACATTTTCTTAAGCGAGATCATTACCATGCTAAAAATTCCATTTTCCCAACACTCCCACCCTTCCTTCAAACCTCCCACTTCATTCTATAATGAACAGCAGCTTTCCTTACAGTGCCTGTCTGTCAGGCAGCACATACTTCAGTGCTGGGTGCAAAGGTTTGTGCTCATTCAGAGCTTACACCCAAGGAGCTGAACACAAACCTCCAGGAGGCTGTCCCCGACCAGCGCCACGAGGAGCTGGTGGCCGTTCTGCTCGCGCACCAGCGCCGCGTTCTCGGACGCGTACATGCACGTGAAGTCGAACATGGCCACGTCGGGCTGCCCGTAGTGGTTGATGGCGAAGTCCAGCGACGGCAGCTGCTGGTTAGTGGAGAAATCTGCTGCTTCCCTGGCGTAGTTCAGCAAAGCCTCCTGGTCCACGTTCTCCCGGGAGAGCAAGACCTCTGTGTCGGCATGGTCCTGCCAAAACCAGCAAAGTAAAAGTGCCACGGTCAAACCCACAGGTTTCTTTTAAGATTGGGATATATGGTACTTGGCATTAAAGTTCTGGCAAATCCACTCATACAGATTTGCCTGCTAGTTTCTTTTAAATAAAAATTTTATTTTATTATTGTTAGATATTTTATTGCAAACAGTAATCAGTCCTGCTTGCATTTCTGACTGTGAAAGGGCTAAGAAACTTTTGAGTATTTTTCATTCCCATAAAATGAGGGAAGCTCAACTAAGCTATCAAATGTTCTTTCACCATATTTTATCTTAGCATGAACAAAACTCCCCAATCTACAAAGGGAGACAAATTTGAAAAGGTTTTGTAACACTCGTCTGATGGTTTAAAATACTTCAGGAGGGCATTAACTGCCTTTTACAACACAATTACATTCATGTTCTAAAATAACAACTGTATAAAAACATTATGTGACAGAGGAAAAGCACAGTTTCTTACTTTCACCTTACCAAAAGTGAATTGTCACCACAATTTTAGCTTAGAGAGAATACAGGAGAAGTTAATACCCACATGCCGTATCACTCCTTTATCCAGCAAGCTCTGCTTTTTGGCAGTCATGACAAAGTAGTGTGTGTCATCTTTGTAGTAGACAATGTTCTCCAAGTCAATGCCTTGTGACAGAACAAAAGACATGGTAGTGAAGGAACAAGTTACGAGTTACGTGCAACAAAAGTTCCACCAGAAGAAAGCAAATTCAAACTGCGTGGTTAGAAAAAGTCAGAGAGAACGCCAAGCAACTTTCTCCCATGCTCTGGGTGACTTAAAAATCTGAATTGTCAACAAAACCACAGACATAACATTTCACCTGCATAAAGCTACCTCTTTAAAAAAAATCAATTTATCATCACTCTAAGGTTTGCATTCAGATGTGGAGTGCAAAAGACAGAACTCTGGATTCATGACCTCTTCCTATTTAGGGCTCTGATTTCCTGAAAACCATAACTAAGTTCTCCACTTCTGAACCAAAATGACACGCATCTGCTTTGTACAGCAGAACAGCCGCAAAAACAGGGAAGTCAGATTTCAGAGGCAGCAATGACTGACTGCCTTGCACAAGATGCTTGTTTCTTGATTAAACACACAAATCTGAGCTGCAAAATTGTAATTATAAAGACAAATAGTTTTCACTGGAGATCTGTCAAGTGCTGGCAAACCTGTGGCGTCCCGGAGATCCTGGAAGAACTTCTGGTTGAAGATGAAGGCCACCCCGCTGATCTCTTCTACTTTGGCTTCAGCTGTGGTGTTGCGATTGATGAAGTTTGCTGTGATAGCAATTGCAAGTTTACCACGGAATTCTTTTCGGCGAAACCCTACAGGAAGGAGAAAGTTGCAACACTGAAAACCAAACACACCTTCAGAGAAGGCTCAGTATGCCACAGACAAGGGCACTCACAAAGTAAAGACAGAGAAGGGAATCGATGAGTTACAAACTCCTCCACAGAGGAAAGAACAATCGCTTCATCAGAAAAGTGTTGTCCAGGGAAAAAGCTCCCCATCACCCTATCTCTCATCTCTTTTCCCAAAGCTGTAACTTCCATTAAAAAAAATATGGGATTCTCCCACTACACAGAATAATATTCAACACCTCAGTTCCTACACCTGAAGGTAGGAGCGACAACACTACTCAACTAAAGAAAAAATGTAGGAAAAATTATCCAGATCAAAAACCCTTGTGGTGGTTTTTGCCCTAAGCCACTACACCTTATGTCTTTATTAGTTAAGAGGAAGAAAACAAAGACCACCCACGTCTTTGCTACAAATGGATTTTTACACAGACTTTTAATTTCCCTATCATTTGTCAAGTATCTTTCCAGATGTTGATGGGCATGTTAAAGGCCACTTTTGTTCTGACAAATTTAGGAGTAAGTTCTGCTTGGAGGTGAATTATGAACCATTACCTTCTAAGGTGTTTCTCCTGCCATCCCCTCCAATGATTACTTCAAACTCATACTCAGACACTGGATGGGTTTTGGGGTGGACCAATGCACGCCAACCTATTCCTGTAGATAAACTCCAAGTTAATGACAACATAAACGGCAATAATAATAGAAAAAAATATAAAACCTGTTCTTACTATCAATAAATCCTTCAACACATGATCAGTCAAGAAACCCTGCAGGACAGCTATATTGATGACAGGGCAATTCCTGAACTGTGCAGCAATTCCACGTGAATCAGAGGCAGACACAGCTCTCCTAAAACTTCCCTAATTCCTTTAAGGGCCACTACAAACTTCTCTACTACCTATATAATGAATAAAAGGCCAAAAAACAAGTAAGCTACATTTCCTGTGGGAATCAGAGAACAGGTTTCAAAGTGATTCTAAAAGCATAACAAGGATCATTCACCAATATAAATATGCTCAGTGAATGCAAAAAAAGGAGTTGTTATAAAATGTTATCAAAATGTTATGTAATAGGCTTAAGTATTTTAGAAGCAATTACAATTTATCATGTCTTGGTCTATTTCTGTGTAGTCCTTCTGGTGACTTTGTTTCATACAGTAACTAATTTGGATTTGTCACTAGAAAAAACAAATCCTACTAAAATTCCAAGCAAAAATGGATTAATAGCTATTGTTATTAATGGAGCACGAGGAAAGGACTTAACATCATAAGCAGAGTTAAGGAGTAGGAGCCTGTGTATCCTACCACAACTTCCCCCTTCTCTACTGCCCATTTCAGTGCTACTTGCTTTCATTCTCCTGGTCCTCCGGAGGGTAAACGAGCCCCCGAAACTCCACATTGACATGGATCTCTATTCCCAAGATCAAGGCAACCTTCAAAAGGATGAGCTGGAGCTGACGGATACCTGCCAAAAAAAGCAGATGAAGAAACAGAAGAATAAGAAAAGAGCACAAGTGCCCCGGTGTGTCTGTGTGACATTACTGATACCCTGACTTAAAGGCCAGCTGCTGCTTTCTTCTTCCCTAACGGCGTTACCAGCACTTCATCGAGGCACCACTGGTGTGTGGGATCACAGCATGCTAGGAAAATTCTACACTGCTGAAAACCCAACCCTTTTAAAGGATAAAAAGTAATTTTTTGATGTTTCAGTCCCCTAATCAGCAACAAGGGTAACAACCAGGACATGAGCTGCAGGAGAGGGAGGGAAGACAGCACAGGCAGGACTGCACTTGTCACAGATGGCAAAGAGCCACTGGATCAGCCTGGCTGTAATACTGACCTGCACCTCCATCCCAGCACCTCTGGGTTAGTGAGGGCATAGGAAGCTCCTCACCACCTCTTTCCTCTTCAGGTAACTTTGGCAATGAGAATGAAAATCACAGTGTGCAAACTCCATTAATTTGAAGGAAAACACCTTACTGTCATACTTCAGATACTGAAATGAAAAAATCCTTCATCTAAACCCTAAATTTTAGCTGTGCTGATACACAAAAAAAAAAAGCATAAAGACTGGAAGAATAAAAATGAAAAGAAATTAGAAGGGAAAAGCAATCTGCAAGGCTGAAGTTAAGATCTTTCAGTTTTACCATTTGATGCCAAATTTGAAAAAAAAAAAGAACACAGACTGGTGGGCAACACCTGGCTGTGCCACGTACAGTCAATTCTGGGGAAGAAAAAAGAAAAGAAAAATAACTCCTGCTCCACCAAAGCATTCAGCTTTCAAAGAAGACTGGTTTAACAAATTTAAAAATCATCAAGATTATTCTCAAAATTAACACATAAACATCTATTTAATCTAAATGCATCTTCATCACTCTTCTGAAAACTAACAAAGCCAAAACCGTTCCTCCTTTCTCCAGACTGAAGTTCACAAGAATGCTCAAAAGCATGCACTAATTCTTCTTTGCAAATTGCTCAAGAGAAACAATCATGTAGCAGCTGCAGGAATGTATCAGCAAAAAATAGAAAAAATTATCCATTAAAAAAAAAGTTTGCACTTTAAGCGTACTTTTCAGTGTAGGAAGAAGCTATGCCTTAGGAATGTCTAAGAGATGACAGATAAACACTGCATGTTTTAATCTCATGACCAGCCCAGAATGCACCATGCAAAGGCAATGCTGAACTGCACCATAAAAACTTGAGAGCAGGGACTGGTGTAGGCTGAATTTTCATTCTCACCTTCTTCCCCCCAGGAAGAAGCAGTGCTGCTGTGTCCAGCCCTGGCTGTACTTACTGATATGGTCTATGGATCCTGCACAGAATTTGCCATAGAACTTTTTGGCTCCAAGGCCCCTCAAGTCGTGGATGGTGAACGGCCACAAATGCAGCACGTTATTGCGGGAGAAGGCATCCCTCTTTTCTATGACCACCACCTTGGCTCCCAGGAACGACAGGTCGATGGCTGTACGAAGGCCACAGGGTCCAGCCCCAATTATCAGACACTGAAAAACAACCAGCACAGAGTAATTGGACAGTCCTTGGAGGAAATGGATATTTCTGCAGCAGCTTCCGAGCATTCCACGGCTCTTAGGAAGAGGTGCTCTTTGTCTGAAACATAAGCTGAAACTTCAGACCAGTCTATTTCTACCTGCCAAGTTCTGCCATTGATAAGCAGAAACCACGACCTGAAAATGAAGTATTTTGCAGTGCAGAGAAAAGACTCAGGAAGCAGGCAAGTAAAACTGTGTGCTTGCAACTTCCTTGCTCTAGGAAGAGCTGCCAAGTCATACTCTCCAAGCTATACAAATACCTGGAGAACAGCAATATTTCGGAAGGCTTCTCCCTCCCACATTCCATTTTTTTTTCTTAAAAGAACAAAACAAAAAGTCAAAACAAACCCCAAGAAACAAAAACAAAACCAATGTCGAGTCTTCCTCTCATCTTCCAAACTCTGAGCTGGCCTTTCTTAAGAATATCTTCAGTAGCATTGCAACAGCTACAGCAGATAAACACAAGACACTGATGTTTTTATAAACACCATCATTTAGAGTAACAGAGTAACAGAGAGTAGCCAAGTCAGAGCACTCTAACTCATGCCTTTGTTGGTGCTTTGGTGCTTCTAATACAGCAAAGGAGACTACAGGGAAGTAAACATCACATAAACAAAAACTTTGTGAGACCAGACAAATCCTTTCTCCAACTCAACCTTTGTCATATGAAAGGTCTTTCACCTTCTCTTATCTTTTTCCACTCTACTTACAAATACCATCAGATGCTAATAAACAACTTGAGAACGTAAAATACGTGCGTGTCTAGTGTTGAAGTACCTTCTGAGAACAGAATGATGCAGCAAAATACTTTCAGATTAAAAACCCAAGATAGTCAGGACACACTTCCTACCCACAGAAACCGAGGTCCACAGAGAAAATGTTGGTGTGTGCAGTCACATAAATACAGTACACAGTCCATTTCGTCATCATTATTGTACTTTGATTTCTACCGAGTAAACCAGAGACATGGAATAAAGACCTTGTTGCAGACGTGGCTGCTGCTGCCACGTGATTCTCTTCCAGATCCTTATGGCTGCACAAGAAAGCTCTTTGAGAAATTCTTCAGTATGTCAAAATTTAACCATGAGCCAGTGTTCTGATAAAGAACCAATCCCAAAAAGCACAACTGTGTTCCGTGGTCATCCCCATCTGACAATTTTTTACAGGCTGCCACATTCTCACCACTTCTTCACTGGGGCATAAACTGTGCAAGTACCATGAAACTGCAAATGTAAAGCCTGAATGATGGAAAACCAGTACAAGTTACAGCAGTGATGACACAGCTATTGACATGCAAATTCCACGTCAGTCTACTAAGATAAGAAGTCACATAAATCTGAGGGCAGAGATCCAAGTCTAGAGGAAAGGGAAGGGAATAATAACACCACTGCTTCTTTAGTGGCTTCAGGAACATGAAAGCATTTGGGACAAAAGGCACACCCAACCTCTGAGCTAATAAATACCTAAATAAAACTGTATATTGAACAGGCGTCCACCTGGTAATTCGATATAAGCGATCTTCAATTAGGATCTAGTATATTCTTCTAATTTAATATTGCTTTCTTTGTAGGCAAGTGTAACTCCCAAACACCACCCTGTCTTTCTTTTTTTACACTTTTCAGAAAATTAGCTCAGCATACCATACTTATTCAGGTAATAATTTTGCTTGGCTGACAACTACAATCTTCAAAGAGCCTGGATTTCAATAAGCAACAAGAATACACTGAATTGGGTGATTTTCATTCTTTGATAAATTTCCACATATAAAGTATTTATGATGGAGTACACAACAGCAAAGGAACTGTACTAAAATCAGACTATTCAAACTCAGGTTTCATGAAATTATAAACTAGTTGCCTGCAACTTCGTCACAGGAACTTTAAAAGGTTTTTTCCCTCTCTATCATTCTTCCCTGTCCTCATAGCAGGATGTGGTTAAAAGCCCTTAGGTTATGTTTAAGATTCTAAATATTCTGAATGTAAAACACTCAGGCAAGTAATTTATGGTCAAAGTTGCCTTTTTTAAAATTCCATTGCAAAAACATTAAATTATGTTGTTATAAAACATAAGTTCTAAGCACGATTAAAAATAGAAAAGATTCTTTTCCACCTTTAATGCTTCTTCCAGTTTCAGATGTCTCATAAAAACCCACCTTCTGGTACTCTCAGTCAGCAGTAACTCCATGACATGCCAAGTACAGCCAAATAAAGGCAGCTACTGTTATTCCTTGTCTCCTTTCCCCTCAGTGACTCCAAGCAATTGCTGCAACTCCCTGCACTGAAGCTGTCTCACCCCTCAAAAACACTTCTTGCTCAAGATCTTTCAGACAGATTAAATTAAGTTTCCAGGAACAACGCCATGGTAATGGAACATCAAATGCAAACTGAAATGCTGTATTCTCTGTATAACCAATGAAGAGAGAGCACCATTTGTAACTATTTACATTTGAACAACCCATCACGTCCAAGATGCTTTCATGAACTCTGATTATCTGAATTCTGGTTAGCCTGGATGCTGGCCATGTGCACAAACTGCCCAACTCCAGGCACAGCACCTCATCCCTGAACAATTTTTAAATGGGCAATTAAGAGCTATCCTACAAAGCATGAAAACTACAGAACTGGTTTATGTTCAAGTGTACAGAAGCCAGGCTTCCTAAAGAAATGACTGACTTCTGTTCTGACATGGATAAACCCCTAATCTTTATTTTAAATTCTATAATCTCCACATGCCCACTTAAATTTCTGTACCTTTTAATCAGCAGTTTGCAAATTACATTAAACATTAGGAATATAAAGCCAAGTGAGTTAGGAAACATCAAATCACACATGACTCAGTTCTCAAAAGGCCTCTGCTTTGAACAGTTATGATTACCTCTTAGGAACTACATTTAAACATTTAATGGCAGATACTATTTGGATAGGAAACAAGAAATTAATAGAAACATATGTGAAAAGATAAGAGGAATACATAGTGAAATTTAGTTTAAAAAATATGTCCACTGCAGTCATTGCCCACTCTCACCACCATGGTCTTTCACACCAACACCAGCAAGTTCTGACGTTTCTCTCTCATCATTCCATGAGGGACAGTCCTACATGACCTCATGAGCCTCTCTGTTTATCTCACCACCACCCCACCACATGCTACTTCTACAACCACTCTCTTGATCCCAGTTCTCCAATTCCATTCTCACTCTTTAACTTGGCTTTGGTGTATGAAGTAGGTTAAGCTTTCGGATGACACAAGATCCCTTCGGACCTCTTCAGTCAAACATCACTCCCAGGATGCTTTACTCCTTTATCTACTTTATAACTGCACTTGAAGAGAGGTTTTAAAGACACTTGGTTACATGTATTTATTCAAAGCACGCCCTTTTCTGATGACTTTTGAGCTTCAGTACTCCTCTGGGTCTCTGGTTATTCTTTCGGAGCATGATCTAAAGGACTCTCATTTCTCTGATTCCTCTCACTGCCAACTTCCCAGGGAGCTTCACTCATGATCTCGTGTGATCCTCCTCTATAAACTGTCTTTGCATTCAGAGACACTGGTTTAATCAGCTTTGGCAGAGCTGTCAATTCATAAAACCTCCAGCTCAAGAGCTGGCTACTTTTCAAAGAAGCTAAAATCTCTACCTTTCTGACATTTCCTTGTGGCTGCCTAGTTGTTAATTCAAGCCCAATACAACCAAATGGAGCTCTAATGTCCTTCTAAACTCAGCTCACCACTTCCCATCAATATAAACATCACACTCGATTTTCTGAATGCCCTTCATAGCTGGATGTCACCCTCCACTCACATTTGGGTTTTTGTATGCTCTCACAATCAAGCACTATCCACTTATTCACCCATTAAATCCCTTCTTTAATGTTTCATCTCTATTATGGAACCAACCTTTTCCACAGTGTTAACAAATACAGTCAGAGTCTAGATGCAAAAATCACTCTTACAGTCTATTATTCAAATAAGTTAGAAACCTCTACATCCTGCTCCTTCCATCTCTTTGGCATAAAAATGTAAACCACCTATTTTCATTTCACAGACTTAAACACCCTAGTTCAGCTCAACCAATTATGCTCCATTCAAAGAGAAATTCCTGAATCTAATGAACACACAGGGCAATCAGTTTTGCAGAAAATTTAGACTTTTTCTCCATGATGCTCATAGTGCTTGCAAGATTTATTCCTAGGCATATACAAAACCTACTACATTTATCTTCTGGTAAATCCTTCCTTTCTTACCTTATGTTGCCAGAAAAATGTAAACTTTAACAGTGGTTGGATTTTTGGAGTGTTGAAGCTACTGCCCACTGTGACTACCAACAGTGCTCAATTGTTTGATTTTCAGAGTTTACCAAGTGTTACTACAGTTATTCATTATAAATGCCTCCATTCTTATGAAAATGGCCATTGAAAAGTGAAACAAGATAAACAATTAAGAAACTAACATAACTTTCTAATATCCAGCTGGGGGAAAAATTAAGTCCATAGATCTGAAATGACATTTTCTAAACAAGATATATTTCTCCCTCAATTCTATACTGAGGAATTAGTCATTAATTCTTCCAATTAAAGTATTTCCTTCTGTCAAAAGGTGACTATTCAAGAGAAAGAGCAGCATCTATTGTCCTCAATGAAGGAGGACAGAATCCTGCTCTAATTTTATCCTATTCTGCACTATTTGCCTTTTTGGAAAAAAAAAAGTGCTTGATTATTTACAAAACCAGCCTATTCCATTCACATTTCAATAAATGATATAAAGAACTGCTTTCAAACTGCACTGTCCAAGGGGAGCAGCACATAAATGCCAGCTCACAATAATTTAGGTTAAAAAAAAAAAAGTAAAATGTTCTCAGTGTGTGTGTGTGTAAAAGCAGGAATTCCTGCAGTAAACACCACACATACCAACCTTTTAAAAAGAATTGGTATGAGTTTCCACAGCATATTTTTTTCTTTGAACCTAGAATATAAATTGATCACTTTCTAAACAATGGGAAACAGTCTGTTTTGCCAAATTGGCAGAAAAGTTCAGTTTTCTTAAGAGAGTCATGAGAATTTTCAAATTAAAACTGGAAATTTCCAAGCACGCATATTTTGCATCCCAGACTCCAACAGCACACATTCCTGTTACTATCAAAATGCAAAAAGGAGTCAACCAAGATTAAAGGTTTACCAATTAAGATTTTCCAAGCCATCTACATCTATAGGACTGATGCCACAAAAACTTACAGTGTAAGAACTTGCTGGCTGCTTCTCCTAAATAAAACACAAATATTCAGGTGGGTTGTCATCTGGTGGTGACAAAAGGAATTCCTGATTGCTGATCAAATGCTAAAATTGTGAGAACCTTCCTGAAACCTCCCTGGGCTTACAGTGACACCAGGCAACATCCTTCTACATCCATATGTTTTTACTGTGTATTCCAGAGGGATTGGGTAATAGCTGCCTGGGCCATGGTGACTGAACCTCTTACCTTCGTGTTGGCGCATGCTTTCCCCTTCTTGTAGTCCTTATGGCTGCCTCTTTTATCCAATTTGGCCCACAAGGCTTTGGCTTTCCAGTAATTGAGCTTGGACTTGAGTTTGTGATAGAAGGAACGATAGTCCTTGGGCTTTAGCTCTAGGTAGTCACAGAGCTCCTGGAAAGCCTTGAGAGTCCCCTTGCAGGTGGAAGCCTGGACAAATCTGTCGAAGAGAACATGAGCCTGGTTCACCTTCTCATTTTTACTTTCCTCCATGCTTCACACGTGGCAGCTGCCCAAGGGGGCAGCTGTGCTCTTCCAGTCTGCCAGATTTCCCGATGTTGTTCCACTGAGCCACTTTCACCTCTGGCTTACAAGCATTATTAACCTATAAAATAAAAAGAAGAAAGTGTAACTGAACTTGCTCTTTTTCATTCCAAAATTTTGTCTAAGCCTGCTGAACTGAGAGCCCAGATTCCCAGCCAGTCCTCAGCTGATTGATATCCCAAGGATTTCTGCCCCAGCTGACTGAAGCAGAGGCTTCCAGAGCTCACTGAGCCTCACTGCAGACAACAGCACATCTCACATCTCTGTTAAATTACAAAATACTTTAACCTGCGCCAGTGCCTTGGAAGTTTTATCAAAACTCATTCTGCATGAAGAGCAGAGAAGTTACAAGTAAACAGGCAGATGTTACACGATGTCTGGAAGAGGGCACAGGTTGTAAAACAGAACAGGCACACCTAGGATATTGCAGTTACTCTGTAACACCATAGCAAGGGCTACAGGCTGGTCCTAAAAACACTACTGCCACAAAGCACTTCAAGAGTTGGTCCTCCATCAGTAAAATAAGCTTTGGTGCCTTCATTCTAAAAAGGCATGTCTTTGGTCATGGTAAATAGAGATGAGAGAGGATGGCATAGCACAAGCTGATACAGAGTCCTTGCCAAGACTGGTTTTTGCACAGTGATGGTTACTGCAATCTTAAAAATAAGTTAAACCTGCTAATAGCAATCCATTTCTTAGGAAAACATGTCAAGGCTGAAAAAAGGAAGCCTGTCTGTGTTGCATAAAGCAGTATAAACATTTCCCTTATGTAAAGCTTATACACATATTTCTGTCTGTAAATGAGCAGTGTAAGAGTGAAATGTGGCTGGTGCATGATCCTTTTAAGATTCCCATACTAATTCCTCTACTCTGTGGTTTTCAACTTCTTTTGATATGCAGGTCCATACAAAATTTTAGGTGGTAGCTGGGGTCTACTTCAATCTGCTGGGGCAGATCTATTATGAGCTCTGCTGCTCGTGTCTGGGATCCCTCAGAAGCAGGCTGAAGACATACAGAATTACTAGTTTGGATCACAATTAGAGATTTTGTTTAAAGCAAAGGTATCTTCTCTTCCTTTCCCTCTCTCTTATACAGAATAAACCCTTTTCTTTCTTTTATACATAATACTAAGTGCATACACTAGATTACCCTGCTTGCTGAGAAAGAATAGTTCTGTTTGCCTTCAGATATGAAGGCAGCATGGGAACATATGCACAAACTATGGAAGTGAAAGCACTTCTGAGGTGCTTTTTGCCCTTTGTTTTTTTCCAAGGGGCATTAAAGCAAAAAGGAAAATATGTGGACTTGGATAAAACTTTTTAGATTCTCACCAGCTCTTTTCCTGCTTCCAGCAGACAGGAAGCCAAGTCAAACATTACAGCTCATGTCTCTTCCCCTCCCATATGACAGCTCTCTAGTAGTTTATTTGGGCACTCCTGCTTTTCAGCCTAACATGGTATTTATTGTTTATGTTTAGAAACGGCAAAGGAGACCTGGAAAGCTTTACATACAGCCACAAACTGGTAGTTTTTAAAAAATAAAAGTTCCTACAGAAGTCAAAGTACAACAGTGGGTTATAGTGCAGAATACAATTCTAACTTTATTAGGACAACCACCTTAGAGGACTCAGTATCCATGAAGCTGTTTTTCTAACTGGCTGATAGTGATGCCCATGTCCATATCAGTACTGCTCACTAAGCAAATTGGAACTGCTTTCCTTATTTTCCATCTTAACTTCACTTATGTGAAGCTGGAAACCTGCTCCAGGCTTGCACCTTAGGGAAACCACTGCACTGCTACAGAGGCCTAAGTCATAGAACCCTAAAATGGTTTGGTTTGGAAGGCACCTTAAAGGTCACAAAGTTCCAACGCCCCTGCCATGGGCAGAGACACCTCCCAACAAGACCAGGTTGCTCAAAGCTCCATCTAACATGGTCTTGAGCACTTCCAGGGGTGGGGCATCCACAGCTTCTCTGGGCAACCTGTGCCAGTGACCCAGTGCCCTCACAGTGAAGAACTTCTTCCCAATATCCAATCTAAACCTGCCCTATAACTGTTTGAAGCTATTCCCCCTTGTCCTATCATTCATGTCCTTGTAAAAAGCCCCTCTCCACCTCTCTTCTGGCCTGACCAGGTACTGAAGGCCTGTGTCTCCTCTTCTGCTATCAAGAAGACTATTATAATGCACTCCAAGAAAACACCTCTGATGCTGAAGGAGTCATTTCAGTGTCTCAGTGTCACACAAAAACAATAAAATACCCACAGTCTAAAGTCATATGCCTCATTAATCAGCACAACATTCCAAACTGAATACTCTTATGTTCCCTCCACTTCTTGCACCCCCACTCTACCACCCAAACACTCACTTTACACCAGTGCTTTGAATGACAGACTTCTTCAGAAAAAGCAACAGAAGTTACATGAGCTAAAGTAAGTGGAGTCACAATTCTGTTAGTCCACATTCCACTACTGATATACCCAGATGTAAGAACAGCATAGGGATCATTTCTTACTCTTGCTTCTCCCCAGAGTTTTCCACCAAGGAAGTGAAGCAGCACTGGTTTTGCACTGCTCAAAGACCCCAAAGTTAGAACGCAACCTCCTTTCACTCTAGGAACTTACTGCTGGGGGTCGGAGGTTTGCCAAAGCCAGCAGCCAAACCTGCAGAAAGCAGGTCATTTGAGCCAGCACATTCCGAGGGGCACTTCAGCACAGCAGCTCTGCCCAAACCCCGTTTCACACAGCCTGGGAAATCAGTTATGCCCACAGGTGAAACACCGAGGCTTCAGTCACCACATTAGGTCACTCCCTAGAACTCTGCATTCCTGATGTAAACACCCCGAGCCCTTGGAACCCACAAGCAACACGTCAGAGAACATGGAAATTACAGGAGGAAAGTAAGGGCAGGCAAGAACTATTTGCCAGGTTTCCAGGGTACTTGTGTGCCTCGCTGGCTGTTCTGCAAGTCTGCAGTATCCTGCATGTTTTGTCTCGAGGCAGCTGATTGCTGACTCAGATGCTCTGTGAATTCCTTGGCTTCGGCGTTGGGCGAAAAAGACAAAGCCCGTGGAAAAACGCATGCAAGAACAATGTTCACGTTGCTATTTACAATAATAGGAGGAGGTTGTCACTGACTCATGGCTCCAAGTACCCTCAGGATCTCCAGTACTCACCCAGGACAAAAGAAACCAGTGGAAAACACAGAGATGCAGGCAGTGAATAATTCCAGGTGGTGGTTCCTTCCCACAGTCACCACAGATACAGGAATATGAATATTTTATCAAATGCATACACGAGAAAGAAACCCCAGTGCCCTACTTCTGCCAAAGGCAAGAGATAAGAGAGGATTTTGCAAATTCTACACATAACGAATTTGGTTGTACAAATCGAAGTTCTGCAGCAAGTGTTGCAAATGTAGGGCTTATATATTTCAGGCAAATAAACCCCCATTATACGAGTCACCACCCCCTCTACATTTCCATCCTAATTTTGTTCAAAGTGTTCATTCAAGCAATGACTTGAGCCCCGGAAAAAATAAAATACTATGGGAATGTATTTTGCAGCCATCTCTTTTTTTCCCATCAAATTATAGAGTTAATTCCATCTACATTCACAGCTTGTTCTCTCTAGCCTAAACCAGGAGTGAATAAAACATTTGCCAAAGTAACTGCCCAGCTACACTTCAGAATGCTGAGTTTCTCTGAGTGCAATGTAAATGCTTTCTTACATTTGAGTTATTTCACAGCCAGGCAAACGCCACAGATGCGCCCTTGACAGACAAACCTCTGGGAAGTCAGGCATCGAGAAGCAGCGGTAATACCGTAGGGAATTTGAAAGCAAACTTGTCCATGATCATAAAACTACTCTCCAGCAACATCCCCTATGCCCTTGCCTCCCTTTCACGGCCCCTTCTGTAGCTTGTGCCTAAGCAAGACCCAGTAACGTGCTCTGGAAACTCTGAGATTACTGCAGTACTCAGGCAGCCGGGACACACTTGCAACTTGGCTAGGAAAAGCCTAAGCACAGATTATAGTTAAGCTTATACCACAGACAGTGGGGACACCTATTTTTGTCTCTCTCCTCCACCCAGCCTCCAGTTTTCTTGTAGGAAACCAATTACCTTTGAGACTCTTATTCCTTGTTGAATCTGGATGAAATTGTTCAAAAGTTATTAAGGATGAACTGAAAAGCAGATGAACAAATGGCTCAATCCCATAAGCCTCCCTTCTTTAAGAAGCCACACACAAAAAAAAATCTTTATTCCAACAAATGAAAACGTTCTGTTTTAATTTCCAAGATTTAAATTCTTTTACTTTTATCTAAAACTGAAAAAAAAAGATTTTCTACAATATGTTCATGACTTTCTAAGTGATCGCAGGTATCAAAAAGTGTAGCTCTAGGGCAGTAGTAAGACTGTGGAACAGATGGCAAAAAGAGGACAATTTTGACAAGAAAAGCTAAAGCCAAAACTGGCAACTATTTTAGCTCCATATTATGCAGACCAAGAAGGGGAAAGCAGGAGGACAAAGGCGTGGTTGCCATTGTTTGCAGCTTCCCTTTTACACCAGATGGAAAAGGGGCACGTCAGCACTGTCCACAGCATGTTTTAAGATGGGATTTAGATCTGTTCCCGTTCATAACATTCAAGACTCAAGCAAAGAAGCTGTCAAAAAACTGTGTTGTAATACACCTATTAAATCGATCTGGTCACTTCTGCCCACCCCATGGGAGAGAGTCTTTTGGGTCTCCACCTCTTTCCTGTCTACCCTCCCTCCCAAGCTAGGCCAAAAGTGGGAGAAAGAGAAACCAAATATGAACTTGACTGCAAACACAAGATCCTGTTCTTAGCACATACACGAACAGTTCATAGAATGCTCATGTCAAGAAAAACTCAACCCAGTACTGACTTGAGAAGAAATGCTAAATATACATAAGAACATGGAAACATACAAATACAGAAATAGTTACAGAAAATATTTTGGTTCCCAAATTCACATCAAGGTACAGAAGGAAAAACGTGTATGTTGCTTATTACTAACCATTTCTTCAATGCCTCAACACAACTACTGAAAGCATTTGACCTACAAAATACACTTTTCCCTCTGAGAACTCAAAAAACATACTTGGCTGCTACTGTCATACACAACTCTTTGATCACAGCACTCCCTACACTGAATGAACACGAACAAAGAAAGAGACCAAGAACCAGATCAGTGCTTTTCTTTGGAAGAAAAAAAAAAGAAACTAAGGAAGAGGTAGGTGTCCCCTCAGAGGCTGATAAGGGACACCTGGATTGGTGTCATTCTCACACCAAGATGTAACAGAGCAACACAGTTGAATTCCCCTATCTGAAGTGCTTTGAAGCTGTTCCCGATGTTACGTTTCAACATAGAAATGCATTCTAAAGTTAGTTCCCACCCAGTTTTACAAGCTGGATCTCCCCAGAGTTCTGCAAACACTATCTAATAGCCCTAGGAAAATGCCTATTTAAAAAACAAAACAAAAGAAAGACTCCTAAAATTAAGAATGACATTTTCACAAAACTTTATTTCTATGACTTCAAATGGGGATAAAACAAATTGGTTGCCTTAGCACGGCAAGGTATATCAGCTTTTGACACCATACAGGACATGGACCCATTCATTTTTCCAAGCCAACATACTGTGTATGCCACAAGAACCAGCAGAAAAACCAGCTTTGTTGAGAAAAGCTTTACTGAACATTAGAGAACAAGAACACTGTTCTGCCCCAATTAGAAATTCTAAGCAGACGAAGACTGAAGGCTACAAACACACTTTAACAGCCTCTGCAGCCCAGTGAGCCAAGTCCTCTGAGGTCTCTAGATTTTGCCAGTGCACTGATCACCCCAAACCATTCCACAGCACAGGGAGAAAACAAAGAGCCTGTATTTGTATTTTGGGGGGGAGAAAAAAAAAACCTCATAAAAAAGTCTCTAATGAAACTCACATGAACACATTTGCAAAAATTTATGTAAGTGAAAGCTTCTATCTGCCAGAACCTAGCACCAAAACACAGACTGTAATGATCACAAAAGTGATCACAAAGGAGAAAAGAATCAACAGGAACAAAGAGACAGATAGAACCATAGGATCTGCAACTGACAAGAGGATAAAAATTACCAATCTTTATTGAGCACGTAAAATAGTTCAGAGGTCCGAAAAATGAAAAGGTCTAGCACCCTCTGTAGTATGTGCTTGCTTTCTCTTATGTGCTCTTGCCTCCTTAATGGGCTTCAGTTCTCCCTCTCATTACCTAATTAGCCAGGGAAGGGAAAAAAGAAGGGTCTGAAGCACAAGTCCTGTGAGAAGCACTTGAGGAAGCTGGGGCTGTTTAGCCTGGAGAAGAGGAAGACAGTCTATTCTAATTATTTAGATTATCACTCTCTACAACCACCTGAAAGGAGGGTGTAGCTAGGTGGGGGGTCAGCCTCTTCTCCCAGGGAACACGTGACAGGAGAGGAAGACAGTCTTAAGCTGTGCCAGGGGAGGTCCAGACTGGACATCAGGAGGAATTTCTTCAATGAAAAGGCAGTCAGGCACTGGAGCAGCCTGCCCAGAGAGCTGGTGCTGTCACTGTCCCTGGAGGTGTTTAAGGAAAGACTGGACGTGGCACTCAGTGCTGTGGTCTGCTTGACACGGTGGTGTTGGGTCATAGGTTGGACCTGGTGATCTCAGAGGTCTTTTCCAACTTAACTGATTCTGTAATTCCCCCTTACATAGGTCAAAGATTACTTTTCACCTAGAGTCACAGGATCCAAACTGAATTTACCAAAGCCCCCTTCATTTGCATCAGTCGTTAAGAGAAATATTTAGCACTTCAGAAGCAAGCTCAAAGAGTGGTCATTTGTGCCAGCATTTATTTTAATCATAGCAGATAGATTCCTAGACTTTCAACTCCAGGGCTCACCCCTCCGTGGTTTGGCAAATCCAGACTCTCACAAAACATTCCAGTTACAGACAGTAAAAAAAGAACATGGGAAAGCAAGTTTTATTTGTGCTGCTTCCAACTCTCAGCTGTAAAGGGTGTGGAAAAGAGGCAGGCACTTCCTGAAAGGAAGTGGTGGACGACAAGGGAGTTAGAAAGCAGGATTAGAAAATTCCTAATTTCACCATTTTTACACAGTCAGCTAGGTATGGCAACACAAATCCCCTGCACAGAGCAGTTCAAACAGACTACAGATTATTTAGTGGATGTATAACCATTTTCTGTGGAAGAAGACTGATTACAGAAAGCAGAGGAAGTTCAAAATTTTGGAATCTTCTTCCCAATACACATCTTCAAAGACTCTTTTGGGAGCCAAGAAATCTAAGTAAATAGACATTTGAATAAAAGAGCTGTAAAGATTTCTCCAACCCACAAACCACCATTTAGAGACTGCTGAGCTTCAAAATAAGAAAAAAAAAAAAAAAAAAAAAAAAAAAAACAAACCT
>VZSE01010802.1:42225-80398 GCA_013398275.1 Promerops cafer | reverse complement strand
AAAAAAAAAATCCCAAGCTTTATTCTAGGACAAGTTCAGGAAGCGTTGGGATCATGCTATAACCCATGGGTGTAACCCTAGCCAGTATAATTACCACATAAAAGATACATGCAGAATAAAAATAAAAATAAAAATAAACCCTGAAAAATCAGACCTTGAACCCAGACCTCCAGAACTGCCACGTCCTTTCCCTTAACAAGAAAAGTCCAACCAGCAACAGCATCTCCAGACTCACCTGCAGATGAGGTCACTGGTAATTTGTCACTCTTAATCTCAGCTATTTGATGCTCCAATCTGCCCCTGTCCCCAGCCCATGCATGGCCAATAAGACATAAGCTCCTCCAGAGCAGGCTGACACCCTCAAGCTTCACTGCTGCCAAAGAAAACCCCACAGTGTGTTTATAACCACTCATGGGTGTACCCTGCTCCTGTAACTCAAAGCACTACCCCGGCCTTCCTTTCTCCTTCCAAGTTATGCACAAAAATATGTGCTCTGTCTATACACCTAAAATCAGAAATGGCAATGACAACAAACTTGATCCAGGTTAGATCAGACTGTTTCTGAACGCCCTGCAGGCTTCACAGCCATGTACTGTCCTCCCACATCAGCCATTAGATCAGACTATAATATACAATTAAGAAATTTCATTTCTTTTTGCAGAGGTGGAGAATTACACACCTCAGCGAGAGCACTACTGACTGAGCAAAGTCTGAACACAGCACCAAGTAAGAAGGATTTGAAAGGAACCAGAAGGAGACTACTTTCCATCATGGCTTATCTTTTTGGTCAGATTCACTATGGAGTTACCTCTCATTTTTACAGTAAAACATTTATTAGACTCTAAAGGCATGGGGCTTCTAGATAACAGGAGAGATATTGAACATGTTCAATAGACACAATGTTAAATCCCAACCTGTCACAGGAAGAAAACACACCCACACATTAAACCTGTAACTTTTATTCAATAAATTAAATAATTCGGTTGAGGTCTATTCCACACATCCTACAAACCTCCTCTATAACCTCTCCTAGGCTGCATTCCTACAGACATGACTTTAATTTCAGAGGGAAAGACAGTCTTTATCCCATCCTTTCCTCAAAATAGTCTTACTATGCTTACATTTTGGAGTTCTTGACAGCATGTTAAACTTAGTTTAGTATTAACCCTCGATAAATTTACTCAAAACCATCTTTCCACCTTCCAAGATAAGAATACCAACCCTTTGCACTCTGGCATGTTCCACAATCCTCAGTAAGGATAATAATTTTAAAAAGCAAAGCAAAATCCAACCCTTAGCAACTAACAAACTCTGAGACCATCAAATGACAACTGATGAAATCTAGCAACTTAATGAAACTTTGTCTCTGTTGCACAATCTGCTGTGTCTAATGCTTCCCCATCATTCATTCTCCTCAGAGGTACAAGGAAAGCTTTTACCAGGAGACAGGAATGTATTGTAAGCAAATAACCAGTTCAACATTTTGGCTCAATCTTGACAAACAGACAGAAAAAAGAGTTTGCATTTTCTCATGCTACACAATATACCAGAATCTTGGAAAGTAATTCAAACTGTAGGCAGAGAATGGCAAAACCAAAACACTTAACATCAAACTTTCAGTTCTGCTCCGGATATCAGATGATGCCAATTGCACATATTGTACATAGGTTATAAATAGTAACCAGGCAGCACCTTCCCCACTTGGCTGGACATTTGACTCTCAGTAAACACTGAGCAGTTTCAATTGCCCAGATAGCAACTTCCCTGCAGCCGTGGAACCCGCGGGATGCCTCCCTCAGCAAAGACCATGCCAAGCTCAGTGCCCGGAGCGAACAAAAATCTGTTAGGAAATCAGTTAGAGGAAAGAGGTGGAGGTGGTTCTGTGATTTACTCTCCTCTCCCCGAGGCTTTGGCAAGCAGCTCCTGGAAGAAGATGGCAGTCATCACTTCCAGAGGCAGACATTACCATTACCATTCTCCTCACATACAGCTGCACTGGTGGGGACATGAAAAGACTTGGTATGAATTAGTCAGAGATTAAATCCAACCTAAGTGTAAAGATGCCATCAGCAGAATTTGTTCCTGGTAGCGAGGACACATCTCTCCTTGCCTTTCATCCTCAAGGACTGTTCTGTCTAGTCTTTTTAATTCCATCCTCCTTTGGATAAAGGCCATTCCTCTGCAAGGATATCTGAGGGTCTGAGGCAGATAGCTGAAAGGTTCAGCTGAGGATATCTGGCAGAGAAAGTAGCCCTATGAGGGGGCACAAGCATTCCCTTTGCTTAATGTGGGTCTGAGAGCCCTCACCAAGGGAACTTTTTGTGCAACACATCTTTACCAGGCAAAGCTCACCATGCTCACAGACTGCACTGTGAAACACCGACTGCCCAGCAGGGTTTGACAGGACTGAGGCACTGCTCTGCTCCTGGGCTGCTCACAGGCCAGGATCTGTCCCGTAGGGCAGTCCAGCATTTCCACTGGTAGATGATTCAGTTCTGGATCTTGGACTCAAACTGTGTAATTTCCATAATCTCTTATTCCATAACAGACTGTATTTGAACACTAGCCAGAATGACCCTTTTCCAAAATGCTTCTCATGCAGCAAGGAGGACAAGAGACTGCAGGTCACTTGTGACTTTCTCAGTGACCAACAGGCTGCTGCTGGTGTAGCTGGAAAAGAAAAATACTGAAATTAAGAACTATTTTCTTCAACTTCATTCAACTTCTGCTTTCAGGCTCAGTCTGAACTGCACAGAACAACCTGGGGTCTTCAAGACCTGAAAACTACCCTCTCTCTAGTTGCGCATGGGCAGTAAACTATTTAATATCTATATATTTACTATTAGTTTATGCTAACAGAAACAAATGCTGCTACTAAGAAAGCTTAGTTTTCTCCAACTGGAGGACAGAGAAATGTAAAGGATTTGTTTCTTATTACACTTGGAGCTACCAGTAAAATCCATGTCTACTCACTACTCTCCTATCATTCCCCATACATACACCCCAGAAATTATCATGTGTTTTTTTCTATGGACCCAAAAGATGTGGCTAACTGTAGAGAAAAATTTCTTATTTCCTGGGGCAAACCAGAAAACTCTTCACTATTTGGTTCTTGAAATACTTTGGAGTGACCACAAGTCATAAGCAATGTTTGCTTTTAACCTTTCATTTCTGTAACACTCCTGTTTATTTTCTAGGATAGCACAGACTATTCCAGTTGGAAGAGCCCTACAGGGATCATCTGCCTGCCTGAACAAAAGTTGAAGTGTGTTGTTAAGGGCATTGCCATAATCAAAGTTCATTTCCCTTCCCTGGCTGACACCAGTGGCTGGGCACGTACCTTTTGTGATAACTTCTGCATTATGTTCTGTAACTATAGGGAATAACAGGGAAATGCCCATTTGAAGAGCAAAAGCAGACAAAACGATCTAAAGCACACAAAAATGGGCAATTTCCTACCCTTATCACACTGTGGCCAGTGAGATTATTAATGCTTTATGTCTCATCCCTGTTATCAACTCAGACATTTCTTCCTAAGCCAGTTGTTTTTATGATCAATAGCTTTCTTTTAATTTCCAGGCCAAGTTTATACCTCTCTGTTCCTGTGATGATGCTGACCTATGCATTAACTTTCCCTCCCTTCCCACATATATTTATAGACAATGCCACATCTCCCTTTGACCTTCATTATCCTATGGTTAAATCAAGCTCTCTTGGACTAAGATAGGCTTTCTTTTCCTAGGTTTCCCAAGGAAAAAAACTGCATATCGTTGGGTATGGGGGTTTAGGAGTTTGAAAGTTGGGAAGGTTGTGTGATCTTAAGAAGAATTATAGCTGTACAGTGTATTTGACCAGGTGAGTTCTCAGAAGAGAACAGTACATCTCAGAAGGGTGTACAGTACATCCCTCTCCTGCCCATTCTGGGATTGCTTTAGCCTCTTCCACCTCTACAATCCACAAGTAGCATACATTTTTATGTACTCATTGATCACAGGAATCACTGTTTCTCCTTTCTTGATTATTTCCAATTAAAAGGCCATCAGACTGCATCACACTATTGAATTTAATTTCATGTGTATCCTGTAAGTCCTAGTTCTTTCTACAGAATACCAATGTAAAGGTAGAGTTGGTCTCACAGGCAGAGAAATACAGCCCTGATCCTTTATGAGCAGGAACAGGAACCCTTCCCCTCCAAACACCTCCCCTTAGTTTCTTCCCCTTCTAAACACAACTTGGTGCTTCTTGTGAAAGAAACAAATATGGTATTTGGATGCAGCAGTCTTCTCAGAAAAGAGATGCAATATCAATGCCATGGGCCAGGAGACTGGTGGAGCTGCATGTGGAAGATTCCCACAGGCTGTGGTCAGCACTTGTGATCAGCCCTTCCAGTCTCCTGTACTTCCTGACCTACTTATATCAATATAAAAAATAGGGTAGAACACCTCCAGCAGTGACAGAAAAAAGTGTTGGCTTTTATCCTGCAACTCAGTATTTGAAATCAGGGAAGTGGGGTTCTAGAGCACTCTCCAACAAGAAAAGCCCAAGGCAATTACTCAGTTTATTAAGAGAACACAGTTTTCTGAGACTAAAAAGAAACAGACCACATGCTAGGATTTGCCTCCAAACTAGTGATATTACTGTACAGATGTAGACATGACAATATACTCACAGTTGATGTGCCAAGCCAGAATCACATTCTCCTTACTATGACCACAAACGTGAATGCAAAGCAAAGCAGCTTTATTGAAGGTTCACTGAAGGCTGTGCAAAATTATCGGGTTCAAGGCCTTCAGCTGCATGAAGATGAATTTCTGTGAAAGCAGCTGATACTGTAGCCATTTCTGTAACCCTCTGTCCTCCGACAAGTGTGTGCGGTGGGAAGAAGTGTGAGGGAGGTGACCCTGTCATTTGAAACTCCATTTCCTTGGCAGGATGGATGAAATTTTGCTTCTTCCTCCATTTTAAAGAATTACAGCCTTGAAAGCTGAAGGTGGCAAGAGACTTCTAGAATTTTGGCTGTGTGCATAAATCTGCCAGAAACAGTGTTGATAACAGTGTTGTTTGGAAAGGCTGTTCATACAATTTCAAGAGAACTGTGCTTTTGGTAGAACAGCTTACTAAAAGCTGCTGGTATACTCCTGCATGTTGTTTACTTTGGAAAACGCAATTTGAATGTTGTTTTCCCTCAATGGCAAAGCTATGCTATGCAAGTAAATACTTCAGGCAATTTATGCCACATCTGTGTCCCCACAGCTAATAAAGGAATGTAAGATGACTACAAGCTATGTGAGTGTAATCACTTCATCAAATTACATAAGAGAATTTAAGAGATAAGTACTGTTCTAAGTGCTCCAAGCATATATGATATGTTGCCCAGGAGTCCATTATCCCAAAAGAAGAAAAATTATTTTGTGTCTTTGAATTGCTTTTAGAAATATCTAAAATACCCCAACAGTGTGGTTGATTCAGCATTGCTCCGCTCTAATCTGATCTTGAACGAGCTTGGTTCTCCCTTTTCCACATATGCTATGGAACAGTAACTTCACTTTCATTAGTCCCCTGGCTAACTCCTTAGATCTGACAGTAATACAGCCATTAAGCAGATCAGCAGGGTCTCAAGTTTAACAGAAAGATCAGTATTTAGACATGTCTGTCACTTCAGTCCAAGGCTGCTGGCACATTTACAAACAGCCATAGATTGAGATGCAGTAGTATCTTAGAGAAACAGAACAAAGCAGCAAGTTTACAGTATCCAGCTGTAATGAAATATGGAACTCTGCCCTTGACAAGCATAATACAGCATTGTTCACTAGACACAAGACAGTGCTCCCTTCTGTAGCTTGGACTGCTACCTGTTCCAGGGCTTCCACGTGCCCCTGCACCCATCACACTTGCTGGTTTTGGAGAAAACAGCCTGCCAGGCTATTGCATGGAGGGTCTAGAGCTCATCCCACTGGAGACTGTGGGGAGTAACCCTGAGGTTACTCAACATTGTGGTATCTCAGTAACTCACAGGACACCCCGGAGACAACATCTGTGGTACCCACACACCCTGCCCATGGGCTCACCCAGCACTTACTGACTCTGTGTGTCTAAGCATCAGACTCCCACATTCCTCCACTGCAGAGGACAAGGCAGTTCACTTCCAGCACAGAGCTATTTATTAGCTATACCACATGCCACATTAACATGAGCTTATGTAAGTAAATTCAGAGCAAGGTAACACTGAATGAAAATGGCCAACAAAACAGGTACCTTGCTATTAAAGGCTGCTCTCCTGGAAGAATTTAAAGCCACGGAGGGAATGTGTGGGAGAAGCTGACAACATTACAAAGCAACCTGCAGCAAGGCAGATGTGAATGCAAAACACCTGCAAACAAACTCAATCTGTTACTAAAGGTGAGTTTGACTTTCACTTGGAACTGAACATCACACACAATCTGTGCCCACATTTATTTCAATCCTACCTCAGGTCAGCCTGACAAGTGTTGGGTGTGATGTCCACAGACACACAAATGACCACCCAAAGTGAACAAGAGCAGCTTTCACTCTCTGTAACTGGAATGACCAGGCTGGGTGGCTCATTCTCTCAGCAGTCTTTTCTACAGACGGAAGAGAGCTCAGAGAAGCTTCCAACACACTCCTCTCCCAGCTTTCTTCACTGAACACAAGCAGTTGCAACCCATTCATGGAAAAACAGCCCATGTGCATGCAGAGAAAACGTCTGTCCCAACCAGGCTACACTCAACAACTAGAGTCAGTACTAAGGTGACCCAGACAGGATTAAGCTGGAGGCCTGCCACACCAGTAGCTTTCAGCAGATCAGTATTTGGCTGCAGAAAAAGGCAGATCATTTCTTGGGGAAAGGCATCCACGTTTCCTTTTCTCTTCTTGGTTAAGAAACTTGATTTGGCTGTTGATTAGGAAAGTACACCAATCCATATTGTTTAAAACTCTTGCTTGAGGAGTAGGTCAAACTAAGAAATTGTGAGTCATGGAACCACAGAATAATTAAGGTTGGAAAAGACCTCTGGAGATTGCCTAGGTTGATCCCACTGCTCAAAGCAGAGTCAGCTAAAACAGGTTATTCAGGACTGTGCCCAGTCTTGGGTTTTGAGTATCTCCAAGGATGGAGTCACAAGGGATGCTTTAAGCCTAACATAATATCTCTTGCAACAGACAGACCTGCATATTTAACCTCCAGGCAGATTAATTTTTATGTAACCAAGCAATACAAGAGAGGATAGATACTCAAGTCCCAGCACACATCACCCTAAAAGGTAAAGTCAACAGTGCCAAAAGCAGCAAGTCACTTTTTCCCCTATATTCACAAAACTCGTAAGGTCCTCAGATTTCCTCCTTACCCTGAAACAAACTCAATTGTTTATTCCCAGGCCTAATGGAACATTAAACAAAAGAAAGCTTAACCCATGAAGACAACACATGAAGCTTCTCTAGCAGATAGTATTGAAGCTCTGAATCCCATTTTACATTCTACTTCCTAAACAAAGGAAACACCTAGTGCAAGGGGTTAACTAAACTGCCTCTTCTCTCCTTGAAAACAGTTCTTACTGGTCAGGTTCGGTGACATCTGAATTTGCAGTAAATAAGCACTGGCAGAATCAAATATAACATTTAAGAGAACCTCAAGAAGTGACTGAGTGTCACGTTGGTCCAGATGTTGACCCAGAACATGGAATTTTCTTACAAGCTACAAGACTGACGACGTATCTAACGACATCAAAAAGGACATTCACACCTAACAACAAAACCCAAAAAATCCATGCTATGTTTTTCAGAGGCAGAGTGCTATTCCTGGCAATAGGGCAACAAGGAATAGCTATGCAGCTGGCAACTGAACCACAAGGTTTTAAATAGATAGTTCAAAGCCAAAGATTACTCTCTTATCCTGCACTGGGGGTGTTAGAAGGCTGTGAGGAAAGATAATGATGTACAGAGAAGAATCAAAAATGTAACACTTCAATTTTAAATTATCTACCTCTGCGTTTACAAAACTACTTTTTGGATGACTTGCAATGTGTCAATATGATTTAAAACAGTAGCTGTCTGTAGAACCCAAAGACTCCTGATTCAGCTTTGGTTTAATCAAGAGGCTTGAGTTCTTGCAGGGTTGCCATTTTAATTTTGACATATAAAGAACTTGCTCAATAAAACAAGGTTCACCTCTGGGGTGAGAAGCTGTTTCTAGTTTCAGTTCATGGTGGCTACTTAGAAGTACACGGGTAAAAAAGTGATTTTGCTAGGAAAGAAAAGGTTGCTCATGGGGGAAAGACAGGTTAAGAAACAAAGAGCAGATTTTTAAAAAGCCTTGTTTAGTGGGAATCTACTACACACGTGCATGTGGGACTGGAGAACCTCCAGCAGGTCAGCCCTCTTACAACCAAGGTCCTTCTTTCCTCATGCCCTAATAGGAGGGTCTGGCAACAGGATTTGAGAAGATTACCAGGTCAAAGCTGGAAGTGCATTCCCGCCAGCAGTCTAAAAGTGAAGTTAATCACCTCAGCACTTATAAAGGGGCAAAGCCTAGGAAAGATTGAGTGAGACTGCTTTCAGCAACTGGCCTGAAACCAATCACGAGCCATGTAAATACCAAGTCTGATCCTGTGGGCAAACAAGTCCTGAGCAAATGTTACTGAGGTAACAGATGCTGGGTGGCACAGAACATACTTCTTTACACTTTTCCACACAGAACATTTCAGCAAGTCTCACTGGAACACTGAAGTTCTCCAGTCAAAGGTCTATACGAGAAAGAACTTTTGCTAAAAGAAAATAAGCAATAATTTGTGTGTGTTTATTTAGAAAACAACTACCTCCACTCAAATCCTCTGGCAAACAGGGAAAGCAGCACTAAGTCTTTTCCAGGGAAAAAACTTCAGTCTAGACTTAGAAAAGGCTTAGTCTAGACATGGATACCACAAGCACTGAAAATGTGAAAACTTTTCTGGTGTCCTCAGTGCACAAGATCAGTGTCTCCCTTCTCACAGCAGGCAGCCCAGGTAGGGATCCAAGGCTAAATTCAGCTACCACATTACTATACCCTGTGATGGTGTAGACTTGCTTGAAAACTTGGGAATTTATGCTAAAACTTGGAAGAAAATCTCCCAGCCAACAACTTTTAGCCAAAACTTGAATGGAGTCTTTAGCCTAAAGAGGTCAGCTAGCAATTGTAAAAGTATTCACTGAGCTCCTTCTGCATTTCATACACATATACTCATCCTTCCCTTCGCATAAAAAGTCAGGGATTCTATTTTTAAAACAAGCTTGTTTTCATTTAAAGAGAGAAATCTGCACATACGCAGTTTCAATATCAAGTATTCCAGATTTTATGGGAAGCTTTTTCTTCAGCGACCTGGCTCCTTAACTAGTAAATCAAAAGCATTTCCCAAGGAGACACATTGGGGTTCTGCAAATTATTGGTACAATCCTTAAAATTCAAGTCTTCAAAGTCCATTTCAAATACAAACCCCTGACTACAGCTTTAAGATTTTGGAAGGAATAGAAGTGCCTAATTTGAAAACATACCACCTTACCATTGTTAAGTTTATATAAATTAATCATCTCAATGCATCCTTGGGCATTCTAGTTCAATACTAAGAGAAAGGAGTAGGAGTGCAGGTTTCTTTAGACTTAAAGGACCAAAAATTAATTTTTAAATTAATTTTTAATTTAAAACACTAAAAAATTATTCCATATCTTGATATCCCTAGTAATACTTTACAGATCATTATTATATGAAATTTTGAGATAAGGCAACCAAAACTGTTTTAATTCTTTAAAGGTTTCAATCTGTCACAAACAATGAACAGGAAAAACCACAGGTGGTGGTTTTCTTTTTATTCCCCCTTTGTTTTTAGATCCTTCAGGGAAGAGGAAACCCTTCTAGAAAGAAGAGCTACTCCCTGCAGTACCACCTCTCCACTCCAAATTGCCAAGAACAGTGCAGGGAATAGTTTCTTGCATTGGAACAGAGAAATCTTCTTCCAGAAGTTTAAGGACACTCTTCTCAGACTATTTCAGTCACCAATAATTGCACTGGAATGGCACTGGAGATTCCAAAAGGAAACCTGTTATCCATCACCAGCAAGTCAGCTATGCTCAACTCTGTAAATATATCTCAGAAGAATCAAGTGATAGACTTTTCCTACATTTATAGTACTGCAAGAACAGAACAAGGAACACAGTCTATTTAGCTTTTATTTTTGTCTTGATATGTTTCTATTCCACATTTCAAAATGTATTCCTATCACTGAAGTGTACATTTCTTAAAACTGAGCACTTTCAAATGCAATCTCAGTCAAAAATGACCAAGAGAAAATTGAGTACCTGTGTCCAAAGAAGTGCTAACAGACATTTCCACCTTGAGAAAGGCCAAAGACAAAAAGCTTGTTCATCAAAACCAGTTCCTCAATTTTACAACTTTCTCTTACAGTCCTGTGGTTTCACTGAGTTTATTAAATCATATCAGCTGGTATTATTAAGTACTTGATGATCATGCAGAAAGGAACAGTACTTTTGTGGTCGGAAATGCAGCCACACAACCTTCCTGTTAATGCATAATTGGAGGCTGTAACAGCAGATCAACCAGGATCTCCATACACATGGATCCCTGCTTTGCTTAAATCTCTTTATCTAAGATATCTATTTCATGCTACCACTGAAAGGTATTTGTTCCCTTTCCCCCTGATTTTGGAAATGAGTTTCAACTGAAGACCATGCTGGAAACTCCCCTGCCTAAACAAACACTTCAGTCAGGTCAGAGATTTGACCTGACTCCCCACATGGCACAACGATCACAAGAGAAATGGAAGAGGAAAACAGACACAAGGTTTGTGGTGAGATGAGATCCATCCCTTAGGCAATTGTGGGATCTCCAGCTGTTTCATGCAAATCATGAAGATATCCATATCTTTATACCTTAAGGCAGAGGCTGTAAGAAATATAACAATCTCCCTTAGTTCTCAAAGTCAGTGAAAGTTGAAAAAAAAAACATTAAAAATCAGCAAGGTCTTGGCAGAAAAAAAGATTTATGTCAGTATTTTTTAAAAAAAATGCAGTTTCAATCACCTCAGTATGACATGTCTGGAAAAACAAGTTCCTTTTTTTTGTTCTACTTTTTTTTAAGTTGCATTACCACTAAGTTTAACTAGAAATTGCATGAGCAAAGCCAAGAAGCCAGCCTGCTTAACAGCCAAAGAAAAAATAAAAATTATTTGTCTGGATCTACCCATTATATCTTCTGCATGCTTTAAGGACACACCTCTTAAAAATGCAGACATATTTCATCTTGCTTACCCCTTTAAGAAAGGCTCCAATTGCTCTTTTAACATCCCCATATTTAACTTCAGTTTTAAAAACCTGCAGATTTATCACTGCTTTTTCTTGCACTCACAGTAGCTGTACACTAAGCAGAATTTTGTTCCAAGACCTTAATTGTACTTTTTAAGGCTACAGCTAACTAGCTTTCCAAAAAATTCTGGAGAAACATCAGTTAGAGCAGTCCAAAGGGCTGCCACCAGAAACTGTGACAAAGCAGTATAGAAAAGCTCATACCCACATCAGGGCTGTTGTGGAACAGAGTCCAACTCAATGTTTGCTCTGTTATCAACTTGGCACACTCAAGGGAAGTTGTGGAAGTCTGTTGTTCAAGTAATTTAAAATTAGACTACTTAAAAAAAAATAACAGGAGGAATAAGCCTTAGTTGTCTAGATTGTGTTTCCTATAATTTTGCAGGAAAATTATACAAATATCCACAGATTTATTTTTGTGCAAGGATAATAAGCTCGTGGGATGTAAATTACCATAAGGTTTGATGTTTAAAGACAGACTATTTCAAGTGCAATATTCTTCCCAGTCTCCATGAGTGTCCTCAGAGCTCTTGGTCAGGTGCCTGACAAAATGTATTTGCCTCACTGAGTTCAGCACCTGAGACTTCTCAAGTGTCCCAAGACATTCCCCCTCAAGCCCTCTTCCACACAGCTACAGAACAAGACAAAAGACAATCTTGATCCTCTTTCTTCTGGAATGACACAGGGAACATCTAATATCTGTGCCAACTGATTGGCATGTTTCCTTGCACAGATTTCAGATGGAGAGGCAGAGATAAGCACAGAGAAAAAAAAAGGCAAGTATACAAACAAGACTATTATAGCCCAACTGCAGTGGCAAACAATACATTGGGTGTATTGTAACTTGGAAAAGATCAACCTTTAGGCTCTGACACCTGCTCTTTTTTAGGTGTGATCATCTAATTATCTAAGAATTCAGAGCAACATTTCACAAGCTTTCATACTTTATTTACACTAGAGTTTCACTCAATGAAAGACGTTGTAAGCTACCAATATGGCTCTGAATCAAAAATAAGGTCAAAAACCTAATTTCCACAAATTACTTTAATTCAGCTTGAAAACCTATCTGACACCATCTTCAGCTAGCAAGCTGCACAAAGAGCAGAGCTCCGGAGCATGCCTACTCTCCTGGACTATGTTTTGTTCAGGAGAATGTAAACTACCTGTGAAGTTCTGTCTTTCATGGGTGAAGTTGTACCACAAAGCAGCTAAAGATGTCACAATTATTATAGTTTTCAAGAAAGCAGTTAATTAGGCCTTGCCTAAGCAAGCAGAAAGCAACCACAAATTAAACAACCACCATTTCTACAATGGTTTCTCATCATTCTTTCCAAAGCCAAAATACATAGTTCTCCAGAATCTCTAAAAGGTTATGACTCAACTAGACAACCCAGGTTAGGTCTTACTTTTTGAAATCAGCCAGGATTTTCATGTGGCATTATTAAATCTGAGTTATACAGGTAACAAGTGCCCCCAAAGATCCAGAAGGGAGACCTTTGAGAGGAACAAGTTTAGCTGGAAACAATCCTACAGCCACAAAAGCACATTCTGTCCTCACTATAAAATCTATTTACTCTTCAAAGCAGCATGATGAAAGATTACTGAAAAAGTGCTGGACATGATAAAGCAACAATTAGTCTCAGTGCCGTTCAGTTTATGTTCAGTTTCAACTCTTTATTCTCCACCTTTTTTAACACCCACTTTTTGCCAGCTTGCCACCATTTTAAAGGAGAGCTACAACAGGCTCCACAAAACCGTCATTATGAGGAGGTTTATTTGATTGCAACACAAAATCAGTCCACTTCCAAGCAATTCCCAAATGCTCAGCTGAGGCTGCTGTCACTTAGGTGGTACAGCAAAGCAAGCTGCTCCTGCATTTTTGCTGCCTTACTTCAGTGTTCATCTAGAACAAGAGCACGTATCCTGCTGGCTTAACCTCCTGCCTTTCCATTCTGCACTCCAGGGAAATTGATGCATTTCAATTATGCACACTTACGTCACCACCTCCCATCCAGGCAGGACGGACAGAGTTCAGCTCATCCATTAAACTATGCTCTCTTTGGCAGCCAGGGAAAGAGGTGCAGGTGGAAAGCAGGAATTCCATCTGTTTTGAAGGGCAAGGGTAAATCAGGTACAACATGGGGAACTGGAATTGCACTGAGGCACAAGACTGAGCTGAAATTCTTAGAGCACATATGGACACTTCAGCAAAAACTGAATACTGTCACTTTTGTGTCCCCATCACACGTACCCAGGGTGGTGGCAGACAGAACCCTGGTGATGTGGCAGCTAGTTTCTCTTCTCTCCCTAAAGCAGATGACTTCATGTCAGAGTATACATTGATTTCAGTCAAAGAAAATATCCAGAAATGTCAAACTTTTTTTAAAAGCATTTCTGACCACAATGTGGCAAGACGGGGCTAAAAAGGGAGAAGACAGAAAAGCAGTTTTGTTTGAGAGCTATTTTAAGTTCACATCTCCAGGCAGAATAGCTTTTAGCACTGCTATGCTCAGTAAGAGGCTTCAGGGTCAGTTACTTTCCTTTGTTGTTTCTTCCCTAAGGAATAACCAGGTTTGCATGAATAGCAGTGTCTAGCTTGGCTTAGACCAAGCATGTGGGCGAAGGTGGAAAAAGACATGAAAGGGCTGGAACAGACAACAAGAAAATAGCAGTGCAGAACTGTTTACAAATGCTGCAACACACTAAGACAATTTCCTCAGCTGCTCAGGCAAACCATTACTTTAAATCCCAAGCAATGGCTACAGGGGTGGAAAAAAGCCTGGTACCATCTCATCCTTCACACCAAGCGCAGGTGGAAGGGCAAGGATGTTCCATGCAAAGCTTTCAAGAGGACAATAGAGGAAATCTTTAGGTCTGCCCAGGAATGAAGCACTTGGCTGTGGACTCCAGTAAAGGCAAGTCAGACTCAATTTCAACACAGCACAACAGCAGACCTCTGATGAATGATATACACAAGTAAGAGCTAGACGGGACTCTGAAAAAGCCACTACAACCAAAAAAGTCGTTTCGTACACAAAAAGAGGTGACTGAGAGTCAAAAGGAACTCAAGGACTGCCTATTCTGACCATGAAAGCACAGCTTTGCTGGGGCCTGGCCGACACAGCAATGTAACCATCACGGGTTTCTATTTTTATCTGGACAGTGAAAATGTAGATGATGTAGTTAGAAGTTTCTCACCACTTTACTGACTAGTTTTTTTTTATTTGAAGTTCATGAAGGAATGTATAAACAGTCCATTTATCAGCTGCACAAGCACAAGTGCTCAATGCCGGCTTCATTTCTTTAGATTATCATTGACACCTGTTTCTTTCTTTGACTCCAAGTTTATTTGTGAGTACCATTTATGGTTGTTTTGCAGAAACCCATGCCCTAAGAGCCTGACAGATTGCCAGCTCACTTCATTAAAAAACCTCCTGTGGCAACAGCTTTCTTCCACTGCTGACCAAGGCTGTGTTTGAACCGATGACCCCAAACTGAAGCGCTTCACATGTCGACTATGGGCTATGCCAAGTCAGCCTGCAACCCCTGAATACCGGGAATTCTTGACATGGAACTTCTTTGACTGTGGCATCTTTTATTCCCCTTGAAAAGCAGGAGACCTAGTAAATAGGCTTTTACAGTCATCTTTAAGCCTCTAGAAATTACTCTCCTCTCTTTGTCTTGACACGCCTTTCCTCCTCTTGAACATTCAGAATTTTCTATTACCCCAGCACATTTTAGAATACATTCTTTAATCCCTCTGCTGATTGACAACTTCACTTAAGATTTTATCTTTACCCTCTTGGGATTACTTATATGGTCAGACTCTGCTCTTCAAATAGCTTGTAAAGTGAGGATTGAACAATAAGGGGCGGGAGAAATGAATTTAGCTCAGACAGAGAACAATTCTGGCTCCTAGGGTTGGGCAAGCCTTGGAAAAGACAAGACTTCTTGCCATCATACCGCAGATCACCTGCTAAATAGTAACAAAAACCCCCCACAAAACAACAAAAAAACCCCCAACAACTAAAAAGACCACCAAAAAAACCCCCACTTTCAGATTCAGTTACCACCCTGAAATGCAAAGGAACAGGCAACACCACAGAGCTGATAGCCTCCGCCCTTGCTACAGCAATGGAGTCTGCCAACTAGCTATTTATCAAAAATCCACAGCCACATGAGCTGGAAAACACTCCTCTCTTCAGACTCTTGCAACTGTCCCAGCTCAGGTTAATACCAAAACCCCAGTCTGGTATATGCAGAACCTGTGACATATTCTCACTACACTGAGAATGTGACTAAAAAGGTGCTGCTTCAACACCTCGTCAACTTAGTACTTCTGTTAGGTCTAATATTAGAATATTGTAAGTCCATTAGTGGTAACTGCTTTCATTAGCCTTTAAATAGTTTTTCCATGGCAGTATCTCTGAATTTTCTCACAATCTTCAAGCACTGGGGCACACAGCTGCCTCACTGTTTTCTGAGGATGGCACAGGGGGAAAGACTAAGGACAACTAATTAAAACAAAACCACAGCCCCAAAATACAAAAGGTTCTGTGCCAGCACAACACTGAAGAGCACAGAAGTGTCAGAGAGTGTGCAGTCTGCTGCTGTCTTGGCTCAGGTTTTTGCCACACTATCTGGTCACATGCTGAGCTCTGCAAATGCATATGGGAAAGCCAGTCCCTTCCTTGAGAGTACCAAGCTCAACAGGACCTGCATGCACAACAGGGTTCCCAGAGGCTGCCACAAAAGCTTCCTCTTCTGTCGGTGCACCTCAGATGCACAGAGATGGTTAGCTTTGGGTGTTATTAAGAGGGGAAGCTACAGTTACCTTCATTCTCCTCTATTAAAGCTCTTAGGATGAATCATGTTGCACCAGCATCTTTTTAACCACCCTGGTTAAAAAGAGGCCTCTCCAAGCAGCGTTCACACATGGACCTGCTCCCTCCAAAGCTGCTGTGCTACAAACCTTGAATTCCTCCTCTCCGCAGCTGATGTGCTCCCAACCTTGACAAAACAAAACAAGGGAAACACCAGCCTTTCAAGTCTAATTTCTGAAGCCATTTAGACACTGAGATCAAACAAAACAAAATTGTTTGATCAGCAACATGCAGACAGGAATGGCTTGGTCCTGAAAAGACTCGGAAGGGAGAAAGAAAAAACAGCACAAAGATTTGTTTCACTACTTCTGTTCAAGGACCTAAAGATAACACCTGAGTATATCTCAATTTATGGTACCTTACATGCCCTCTTGACCAATTCTTGACCCAGGAAAAAAATGCCCTAAAGGGATAGAGATGAAACTACATGAATATTTATGCTCTTTAAGAACAATAATACGTGTATTGAATTATGTAATATATAAACAGTTTACTAAGGGTCAGATTCTGAGTGTTCCATTGTCCAGCCAAAGTTTTTTTTATAAACTATTACATGAATCAATCTTTTAAAAAGCCTGTCAGTCTCCTGCTGAAAGCCAGCAAAGTATTAGTCCTTGAAATCTCACACAAGCAGTAATTATTTTTAGACTAAAGGATACTAAGTGAAGGTTATGAGGCGAGCAATGTCATTTGCAAATAAGCTCTCTGAAGCAGGAAACATCTGAATTTGGGCCTGTTGCTGTTCAAAACAAGTTACCTAGCATTCTAGTCAAAGGCACATTTTACACACACAAAGATGCTGGTTTCCAGAAACAAAACACAACTCTTGAGCACCTGTGATAAACACCAAGGCCCCAGAATAAATGACAATGACAGAAGACAGACCCCCCCCTCCAAACCCAATTTGAAGGTCAGAATCACTTGAATACTTTGAACAGAGAAAGGGAAAGGAGGCTGCACCCTAAGTAAGAGGAAGCAAAAGGAGGGATGGCTTCTTTTCAACAACAGACAGGTACAGCCATGATTTCAACTCATGTCATGCGACCACTGAGATCCACATGAGCTCAAACACAGCCCTCAGCACAGACCAGTGGGGCAGGAGGAAGAAAGTGGTTACACTGGACATTCCTATTCCCCTTCCACCAAACAGACCACCAGGTGACCAGTGCCCTGCTTCTCATCACTACTGGTACAAGTTAGGAGCAGTCAGAGTATATAAGGATGGTGAGTGGCTCTGCTGTATTGTGGATAAGTTGAGATTTAAGAATAAATATTGTTCTTTCCCAGCCTCCAAATTAGATTTCAGTGGAGGAAGAAAGACTGGCCTGCATATTCCACATTTTTGCACCAGCAAGGAAGAACAGGTTAGTACAAGAGCCTCTGGAAAATATCTTGTCAGAAGCTTCCCTGTACAGGTCATATTTCTGGGCTTGTTCTCTAACCCTTGACAAAAGCTGTTCCACATAGCTATGTTCACTTCACCAAAACAACTTTTTGGGAGTCTGGGGAAACCTACAAATATCAGAAGTACTTTTTATGGGTAGGTGGATTTCCACCAGCATCACCCTCCCATGTATATTTATTTTTCAGATTATGAAACATAAGCCTTTGGGTACTTCATATTCAAAAGCAGTTATTTGTTTATTTCAAGTTCCAGCCTTTTTTGCTATTGTTACTGTTCCCTACATAGACTCCTTACCCTGACTACTTAGAGGACTACACACCAAATGCAGCAGCATTTACAAAACTTGAGACCTTGTCAGGTAAGAGTTCTTCATGCTTTATCACACACTATGTCTCTCACATAAGCTTTTACACATGTTATAACCGGCTGCATCACTTCTTAAAACAATTGTTATTTAAGAAAAAAAAAACATAATTTTGGTGGTGTGTCTTGAGAAAGGCATAACATCTGCAGTTGTTGTTCATTTGAGACAAACCCAACTTCTTCTAGAGCTGAGGTCAGTACATGGGCACCACGAAACTCCTGAAAGGAGGAACTAAGCTGAAAGGTAACAGCTCTACCATATGACTTTAAGACACAGCTTCAGTCTCTTCCCATCAATCATGAGTATTTACATTTATGGCTCAGCATTCTCTTCAGTATGGTATCTCCACATTGTACTAGACAAGTTCTAGAGTAAATATATTAGAACTGGAACCAAACTTCTAAGTCTTACATATACTCTCAAATAATCAAAAGAATAACTGATTTTAGCCTGTTACTCTGCATTCTAGAACAGTCTGAAACCATGACCAAATTTCTGAACCACAAAGTTAACACACTTGGCTAGAAAAGATTTTGATTTTTTTAATCAATTTATTCAACAAGAGAGTTGTCATGACTTACAAATCTTTGTACCAGCTGGGGTTACAAAGCTCTGCAAGATGGAAAAAACATTAGAGCAATACTGCTTGAAAAATCATAGAATCATAGAATCATAGAATGGTTTGGGTTGGAAGGGACCTTAAAAATCACCTAGTTCCGACCCCCATCATAGGCAGAGACGCCTTCCATATCCCAGGTTGCTGCAAGTCCCATCCAACCTGGCCTTGAACAGTTCCAGGGATGGGGCAGCCACAGGTTCTCGGGGCAGCCTGTGCCAGGGCCTCACCACCCTCACAGTAAAGGTGTTTTTCTTACTATCTAATTACACAGGAAAGGAAAAGATCTACTGTCAGACCCCTACATCAGCCTGAGTCCAACTCCAGTCGGGAAGGAAAGAGCACCAGTGACTAGCAGACTTATCCAGGTTGTTCTCCTAGGCCTATCTTTTCTGGTGATGTTATAAATAGCCTTCTTTAAACAGCCCAGATTCCCTCCCCAGCTCTTCCTGGGGGCTGGAACTAGATCTTGAAGCTTGCTTCCAACTCAAAACCATTCTGTGATTTTATGAATTCCCAAACATTTCCCTCAATTAAGAAGCACCACAGGCACTTAGAAAGCACTCAGTGAACATTAAGCAAACCTGTTGCTCTCCTACACAATAACCTCACTATGCCCTGAACTTCAAAGAGTCCTTATGGGAATGTTCCTGAATCCAGAAGGAAGGCTTTGCAGTAAGCACTAAACAAACACATGACTTGGGGTGCTTTTAAGAGGCTACTTCACTTGATAAAGTGATAGGAATATCACTGACAACAACCTAGAAGGATGAAGGCCCAGCTTACTTTAACTCAACAAGTGGCACTATAGTCACTATAGTCTTTCCCATATTCCTACTGCTTTAAGACAAGGGGAGTTGAGGGAGGCAATAATTCCTACTCTCCCTGAACTTAAGCACAGAAAGATAATCTCCCTTCAGAGCCACAAACCAACTACTTACAGTCTTCAAAGAGCTCTTAGCTAAAGAGCCAACCAGAAGAGCAATGTGACCAGAAGTTGCCTGGCAATGGATAGACAAGGGATTTGCAAATTTCCTTCATTTCGTACTGAATCACTTTGGTAGTTTTATAGCATGAAGGTTATAGAACTCATAGCTAGCAGGCCAATTCCAAGGCAACACTTCAACTTGCATCCTATAAATCTCCATCCAGATATGTGTATAACTGTGGATTAACAGGCTCTTAGACAAGAAAATACTTTCACTTAACAGTTAGTGAATAGACTCTACTGCCAATATTTGAGACCCAGCTGCTCGTGTTATGCACCTGCTAGATCCATTTGTGAAGTCTGATCAACAGGGACCATCCTCAGAGGGAACTTTCTCTAGGTTTACTGTCTAAGTGAACAGAAGCCAAGGCTTAGTCTCTGAGCACAGGGCAAAACCAAAGAGTTTAGTCTTAACTCTCATACAAACAAAATTGTTCTTCAAAAGGAACTTTCAGAACTTTCACTATAGAGGTCTCTGTGTCTATCCCACATCATCTTTCCTTTGAAAAGTCAACAACTTATTCCAACTAATGGCGACTTATCAGTAAAATATTTTGTTCCACACAAAGAGAGGATTGCTGAAGCAAAGTCCAAGCCTTTGATCTGTGAAAGAATATTATCTTAAGGTTCAAATGGGGACCACTAGCACCAGTGCTGAAAAAATTAAAGGAGACAGAATGTCAGCAGAGAAACAGAGGCAGGAGTTACAAGCAAGATCTTAAAGCCCTCTCTCTATCCTCAACCCTGGAATCCCTGTGATCAGGTTTATTTTCCAATAAACTGATTTGTCCAGAGTCACAGGTTTTCAAGGATTCAAGCTTCTCATCATATGGTTGAATTTAACTTCAGGCTTATTCTTGCGTCTACCAATTTATTCCTTGAAAATGATAAATCATGAACAAAAAGAAAAGAAAACCCTAACACCAAACCCTTTATTTACCAAATTACCCTAATCACACTGGCAGAGCTACTAGATGACATAACATATGGCTGCATGACACAAAAGCATCCAAACCTTAAAAGCTGGTACCTTGCTTTTATGGCACTTTACTCTTTAGTACTTCTCCAATAACCAAAGTTTTTAGTCAGTTCTTCAAAAATGCACATCTCACCTCTAACCATTTGTTTTGAGGCAGGCCCTATAGAGGTCTATCAGATGAGCTCTTTTCAAAAGACCTTGTAAATATCTGCACATCTAAAGTCCTCTGAGCCTTACAACAGTTTGAATTCTGTTTTCCTCAAGCCCTCCAGGAAGCCCTACCAGAAGCATGCTGTGCCACAAAAAGCCAGCTGTTCCTGCTGAGACTGTTCCTAAATTCTAGAAAGGCTTCCTCACAGACTGGGAGCATACCTAGGAGTGCAGAGCATTACATCCTCACATTTTAGGATGACACCAATATTCTTGATCAGTGTAAGGACAGCTTCCAGTCATATAGGTATCTACAGTGCCAGAAACCTTCACAGTAAAATAGTAAAGTCATAAGCAAGGGCACTTGCCACAAATCCCAAACTAAAGAGCGTCCTCAGCCAAGTTCTGTTGCGTGCCCTGCCCATGCCACCAACCTTCCTTCCTTACTCNAGTTCTGTTGCGTGCCCTGCCCATCTGCCTCAGCCCATGCCACCAACCTTCCTTATTTCTAGAGATGCCAGTGCAGACCTTCAAACAAGCAGTATGACCTCACTTCACAGTTAAAAGCCCTCAAGGGGAGGATACACATGCACACACATTCTGTGCGCACACAGCTCTCCCCAGCCAGTCTGCAGCACTTCAACACAGGGACACAAAGATCTGGCTCTTGGAGAGCACTATCAGTGCTGTAACAAAGTCCAGGGCAAGCTGACAGGACCGGTGATAGAGCCAAGCCCTCTCCTAGAAACATCAACCCCATGGTTATCTTCCTTGCACAGAGCACTTTGTGCCCCTCCAAACATGGAGCTCTCCTGACGGGAGAGGAAAAAGGCTGAGAGAGCAAGAGGCAAAGCAGCTGTTTTGGTTTATGGGCTGTGGCCCAGAAAAGCAGATAGCCCTGGCACATGAGATAACAGCACAAACATTGGAGCATTCCTCGGGAACAGAATGGGAAAAGGTTTGTTACTTGTACCGTCAGCGAGATGCCGTATTGCTACTCCTCATTGCAAACTACAAAAAGGAGTTGTGCCCTTCCCATTTAGAGGGAATTAAGTACCCAGAAGTTGTCTTTAGGATTTCCTTATTCCATCCTACCACATTCAAAGCAATGTTTTTAATGCATGCTTCAGAGTTGTCTTCCATTTGTAGCAAACAAGTTTTATTTAGACAGGATTTATGTGCACGTTATTGCTGAAAGCAATACCTAAAACCAGTTTTTAAAGAAGAGACTAAAACAGGCACCTGTGTCAGAACTGGGCTAGTGTCAACAGGCCTGCTGCCCTCAGCCAAAGAGTGCAGTAACCTCATCAAGCCAAATGTGACTATTTGGTGCCTCTGCTTCTCTTTCATAGGAGAAAAACAGCACTGCAATAAATTTAGTTTGTGAGGTGAAGAGCTCTCCTCAGTTATCAAGTCTGAGCTCCATAGGCAGAAGTGTTTCTACAAACCAGACTGCAGGCATGCCCTAATACCTATTACACTTGTTCAAATACCGTGTGTTCTCTTGTTCTAGGAGTTTATAAATGTCTTTTCAGCACAAGAGAAAACCAGCCATGCAAACAGAAAATCTGAACATGATACACTGTCAAGCTGACAAAAATAACACTGAAATTTCCCTCACTCTGTTAGCATAGCACACACTTGAGTAGAAACCTCTAAGTAGTAAAGCATTTTCAAGGAAACAACAGTCAAGACAAGGTCATTTCTTCCCTCTGCCAAAATGAATCTCCATTGTTTAACTAACAAGTGATGAGCATAAACCTGGAAAAGAGCGAAGAAATTAGAGTTCAAACCATAACTGTTGCTGCAGATACACAAACAGATGAAAAACAACTAAAAAATTCTATTAATGCAACTGCAAGCATTGGATAGTGCTGCTCTAGACTCTGTGCAACAATAGGAGGAAATGGAAGTATCTTGCCTTTTTCAGTCAAAATATACAAAACACAAACACACCAGGAACACTAACCATCTTCCAAGTAGCTGCTCTTCCACAGAAAAGCAGAGGAAATTTTCACCTCTGATAAAACCTCCAAAGCCAGACCTATTTCAGTAAGACCTAAGCAGAACACTTTCCTCTCAGAGTTCAGATCCAAACCTCTGCTTCCCACCATCAGAAAACTGGCACCTACTGGAAAAGCACAATGTAAATTATTCACTTTCCCTCTGATAATCACGCAGCAGATTGTTGCTACAACAGACCAGAAGAGAACTGGGAAAACGTGGTTTTACTTGTCCTTAAACACAGATCTGGAATGCATATGGGGGCTGAAGACACAGCTCAATCCCAGAATAAATATCTCCTAGGCCTCCAGTCAGGCCTTGTGGTTCCAGCTTAGATGTGTGACCTCTGCTCTGACCAAGGAGGGGAATTCTGTCTTTAGGAGAGAAGTTACAACAGCACAGGTTAATATCAGCCAGGGCACACAATCTCTTTATTATTATTTTTACTACTGCTGTTTACCAACAAAAGCCCAAGTTGTTCCTTCATATCCAGCAAATCAAGCCATTCAAAAAACCCTGCTTGCAATCTGTGAATGTACCTCAGATGAAGCTGTGAAAGAACTAGCCAGATCAGGGAAAGGAGCAAGCTCATTTAAGTGTTTTAAAAAGTCAGAACTGAGTCAAAAAAGCAACCATACACACTTTCTTCAGCTGGCAAACCAAACACTCTCACATTATGCTCTTAAGTAAAAGAAAATAGTCCAGAGGTCGATTCAATTTCTTTTCAAGCTGCATCACCAGTGACAATACTGATCTAGCAACCATTCACTGATTATCTTTCCATAAAATCAAAAGTAAGAGCTTCTACATATCATATACAGGAGAACCTCCCACTCATCTAGAAGTGTTAAATACAGTTGTAAAAATTGGACTCCTTCATAAGTCCAATAAAAATATAAGTCACGTCTACTACAGTGAATAATCCAGTATAAGAAGACAAAAGCCACATAAGGCTGCTGGGCTCAGTTCCCTTCTCAGGGCAGTAGTACTAACTTCATTTCTTTCTTTTTACTGTTATTTCATCCTTATTAGCATGCCAAGCAGGAGCAGGAAGAATTTCATGAGTTCCCATACATTAGCCCTGGCAAACTGAGCTGCCTCTTTTCCATCAGTTAACTTGAAACACACAAAGAAAGGGCTCTGAGACACTACCTGACAACTTGTGAAATTAATTTCCATAAATTAATTTACAAGCAAATAACTCTGTGACCAGGAATTCAAACAAACAAACAAAAGGCACACAGGAACAAGCACGGAAGAAATGATCTGCAGTCAGACTGGCTGATATTAAAAAAGAACACCCAAGGGCATAGTGATTTCCAGGGAGGAAATCCACCCACTGGCAAACATCAGAACTAGATGGAGCACATACTCTCATGCCAGAAGCAGAATGTAACATATTGCAATATGAACAACTGCTTCACTCACTGCATATTGATCCTGGACTATTTATTCACTAGTTTTCACTCTATGAAACAGCTCATGCATTGATTTTCCCTGCCTCCATTTTTTTTTTCACCTGTTGTGGCGGGACACCTTAAGGAAGCACCACAGGTATGATGTTGCCAGAACCAGAATTGTAACAAAAAATGTTACACTGTGTATGTCAGTGCAGCTCCCAGGACTGGCCAAGTTATATAAAGTTCAGGCACTGATTAGTCATACAGTCTACATATCTTTTTAAAAGGCAGTAGTTGGGATGTTTGCAGTGAAGAACCCAAATATAGTCCATACTCAAGATCTGTGTTCATTACATTGACAAAGCCACTAAACAGCCATAAACCCCTTTTATTTGTTTTCTTCAAAAGAACACTTACTGTTACAAAATTACAAAACGGGCTCGTTAATTAAGGCAGGACTGCCCTGAGGAATAGAAGGCTTGAACAATAGAAGCTTCCAGACAAAAATGATAAAATACCCACTGAAACAACAGTTTAAAAAAAGATACTGTGAATGCTAAAAGCAAGACAGGCTGCCTCCACTAGGTCAGTCCTCTGAAAAGGTCAAACACCTTTTAAAAACAAGAGGACAACAAAAGAGACCACAACAGAGCAGAAAACTGTCTTCTTATTTCTTAAGTTATCTGGACTGCAGTAAATTAATAGAATGTGTGTTCCCTCCTATGAATCAGGACTCTTTCAACATTCAAATCAGAGTGATAATTCCACAAACAAACATTTCAGAATCAAATACTGAGGCTCTTGCTATAAAATGATTTTTTTAAAGGAACAGAAGTAGTTCATGGGGGGCCATCAGGCGCGACAGATTTCAGAAACACTACAGGTGTCAAGGAAAGGCTTCAGGAACACTGTAGGTAGACAAATAAAACCCACTATCCACTTCAGAAACAAACATTCTTGTGACTAGCCCACAAATTTAAGCATGTCAGATTTCAAACATATCTGTAAATCACCCATCTCTTAAAAACAAGCAAGCACAGAAGGAAGAGGCATCTTTGTCATGGAAAGGGCTTAATGCACACATCCCTAGAATTAACTCGCAGCATGCAGTCCAACGAAACTGCCAACTTCACCACCAGCCACCCAAATTTTAAACTTCACAGTGTATTAAAAAGGGTTTCAGGTTCACTCAAACAGCATTCACTTTCCCACAAGCAGCATTACCAGGTTTGCCTACTGGGGGAAGTGAACAGTGGTCACACAACAGTGGTTCCCATTAAAAAAGTCACCAGAGATAGGAAGTACAATTAATATTTTCAGCAAGGGATAGTTATGCTTTAAAAAAAAAAAATCCCTAGGGTTCATGACTCTTTTGGGAAGGGACAAAAGGGTGGAAATTTTTATTTTGTCTTTTAATACTTTTCTGCAAGCAGGCATTTGGACACATTGTATGTGCCAAGCAGCACAGTTACAAGCTATCACAATTTTCCCAGGCCTGCATCTATTCACACCCACACTGGTATCTTGCAAGTCCATACCCATATGCATCTGTAAAAACAGATGTAGGACTTCATTAGTACATGTATAAATATTCATTAGTTGCCATTCATGCCCACAAACACATCTAGCACACCTGCAAGATAGGAAAAGGTTTCCTGTTCCTGTTCCTGGGATCAGTGTATTAAGAGCCCTAGATTCCTATCCTAGCTGTGTCTACACTCATGAAGGTCAACTCCAGAACAATAATGCTGCATTTCATTTCCCTCCCTTCAGAAATTGAGGGGATAAAGCCTATTACCCATTTGGTAAAAGGGAAGAACACCTAGAGATGAAAGAATTTCAGTGTAATGTTAGACCAATAGTATTTTCACTGCTTGAAAAGGTAATGCTGCTTTCCTAGATAAGGATAGACTACAGACAGAAACCCTGTCACGCTGCAAATGCCTAATCTCACCTAGAGAGTAAAGTACAGGAGAGAGGCAGAAAAGCAACCATCAATGTCACACTCCTGAGTAGTACAGAGTGTGTGCAGGATGGAGTCCATCCTGTTCATGTGCAGGTGGAACAGCAATGAAAGCTGGGTCCTTCCTTTCCAGTTTTGCTTCCTTTCAATTTCTCTTTAGGCTTTGTAAAACTGAGTAACATTGAGACCTATCAGGGTTAGAACCTCTAATTTTTCTCCAGAATTTGTTTAAAGACTGCGCTGACTCCACCTTCACTCCTCCTTCACAAAGCAGGCAGGGCATCTTATTTCAAGTTTTTCTGCAGAGACACCAGAAACTCCATTCCTGAGGGTGGCTGCTCATCTTGGAGAAGTGAGGAAGGTCAACTCCAACCATTCTCTGAGTAGAGCCAGGATTTAAGTTAATTCCATTCCAATGCTTCACAACAGTCCTGGCATAGTCTGCCCCTCCTTTTCACATGAAATCAGCATCCCAAGACCTCACTAAGTAAAAGGTGCCCTCCTGAATCAGTGCCAAGCCCTTTGAAGAAAGCATAAAAGAGGCACTACATAGCAAGACATCTCAGCCTAACACAAATGGGTACTTAAATATCCACCTGAAAACTAACTCCACAAAAAAAAAAAAAAAAAAAAAAAAAACCACAGCTTCTTCAGATACCAACACTTCACCAAGCTGCTCCTAATCACCAATCAACAGGAAAATGCAGTCACGTGTTCATTTATTAAAAGCTTAAATTTTTTTACATATTCAGTAGTAATTAAGAATGAGCAAGTAGCATAAATTTTGCTAGTAAAAATATGATGAGGTCATGTACAGGAAGAGGCAAATTTTGTTATAATAACAGCTGGTACAGGCAGTAGTCACAATGTTCACAAGTGCCCAAACACACCTGAAGCAGGTGGCAGAGCTAAGAGGAAAAGCAGACAGCAGCTAACAAAACTACATTAAGTACTGCTCCTTTATATTCTCAGCTGGGGCCCTGGGCACACAGAACAGTCAGAATACGAGCCTAGGAACCAAAACTCTGCATGGGAAAGGAATAATAGTTCAATAGAAATGGTGATTTTATGGCACCTCATCTAACCATTGGACGTATTTCTCTCCTTTTTTAATTTGCATCTCTTGCCTCCTTCTTTCATAAAAGCTTGAAATACTTCTCTTGGAACATTCCTCCCTCTTCTCCACAGGCACAATGTCCTCCCAAATCCAGCATCATTAAGCAACAACTTTTTCCTTGTCATTCACCACCAAATCCCCCTCCCTGAGTAGCAATGCCATCGTGGCAGTTATGGATCCCACAGTAAACCCGCCCGGTTTCACCTCTTTTATTCCAACAAGGCTATTTTTAAACCCAGATCAGATTTCTGATAAGACTCTATGCACTCTCAGACAGCTGTGCTGTGTGACAAGAGCAGGCAAAGAGGACACACAACCCCAGGATTTAAAAACCAAGCAACTGGAGGGCAGGAGCACTGCCCAAGACACTCCTAAAAATCCTGTAATTGTTTTTCCTTTTGTGTTTAGTTTTAGTGATTGCTGCTGTCGTTTCAGATCTGAAGAACCTGAGGGCCTTCAAGCCTGTCTATTTACTGAAAAGGAATGTACTTCACTGCACAATGTAGTCATAGGAAAGCTGTATCTAAAGCCTGTTTAGAAAACAATGAACAATTGTCTTGATTTAGTATCTTCAGATCTCTAACTCCACTACTATCAATATTTAAACCAAGGGTAAAAAACAACTTCTCATAGCAAGCACTACATACTCACTTGATCCCACTGGCTCTGCAGCAACAAAGCTTAGCTGAGAAAAGTCCTTGTTCTAATAATGCTGCCATATCAGAAAAAAGCAGGAAAGTAGTTTTATAAAGGAAAAGCAGAAACCAAACAAGAAAGGAATTTTGTTTGTTTGTTTCTAGAGCTGCCTTTTTATTTAAGAAAACACAATGGAAAGCATAAAAACCTCAGAAGAATGAAGCAGACAAGAGTGCCCTAAGGGAAAGGGAAAGAACACAGATGCTGTGTTCCAACAGCAGGCAAGAGTTATTGGGCTGTAGATCGCTGAGTGCTGCAGAACCAAAGCCCCCAGTCCTGAAGTATAAATTTATGATTATACCTGGACTGTCTTCTTAACAGCTGCCACGCTACAGCACACCTGCTAAGCACCTATTTCATTCTGTCTGTGGGGTTTCTTAAGTTAATTTAACACCCATGAAAGAGAGTCAGCACATCTCACAGGAGCCTGGGGATAGCAGCGTTTACAAGATCACATACAAAGGTGACAAGCAGCAGCTATTACACTTCCATTGAAAAATCAGAATAGATCTCTGAACAAATGCAGGACATTTAAATGCTTATCCCCTAACAGAAGGGCCTCCCAGAAAATATTTTCCTAAATACCAGTCATACATGGTATTGCTTGTTTCACTAGAGCACACATTCAAGGTCACTCAACCCCCCCAAACCCTACTTTTTCATCTAGCTGTTTTCTGTGGATCCTCAGATACAGGACCCTTAAAAGCTTTTTCTCTCTTCATAGCATCCTGTCCAAGCCTTAGGAAAGCCTGCTACGTTTAGCAGACTCCAGCATTAACCAATGCTTCGTCCTACATTTACCCAAATTCTCTCTGCTGTTGCAGGGCTACTTACTGGATTTCCCCAGCAGCCTTGTAAAGCGCATGCCATGTACCAGATGTTCACTCACCCAGAAGCTCGCAGCCTGCCACCAAGGGGAAAAAAAGGTGGGCAACAGCTCTTAATGCTTCCGTGTCTGGCTGAAGAGCGTTCTCCCTCCTGCGGGCTGCATTCCGTAGAGCCACTGCAGTGCTCAGCGCCGGCAGACTTGCAGGAGCAGCTGGAAAACAGCCGTGCTCTCCTACGCTGAGCTGAGGTGTCCATCCCACAGCCAGGGTGGTTTTTGCTCAGTGAACCTGGCTTCTACAACCCCCTGACCAGAGGGTGGGTCACACTGACAAGTGGCCATTGGAAGGTGGTCACCAGGGCAAGAGAGGATAACAAAGCCAGAAAATTTGCCTGCATGTGTGTAGGAAGGGAAAAGAATAAGTGGAGCAAATAATGAGTGAAAGAATAGAGTCAGTATGCAAAGAAAATTATTTACTGAACAGACTATTCGTGCTGCTGACCTCAGTCCATTCCTCTCCAAGTTTTAACTCCTTAGAGTCAGGGCTCTGCCTGGGACAGGAGGTCGCAGCTCATCTCCCCCACTTGCCATTAACCATTGCAGGATATAACCACCAGATCCTGCAGGGAGACTCCAGAAATGCACTGCTGCTCCGTTTCACAGCTCTAGGAAGCTCTCACAAATCAGAACATGCACACCAAAAGCCTGGTTGGTCCATCATGTTTTCCTCCCGTACCTGGCAAGAAAAGCCTCTCTAAACCCAGAGCTGAAGAGAGTGGCCAGAGTTCATATCACCACCATTTCTAAGACCTTCACAGAAAGGAGAATTTTTTCTGCAGTATACTGCAGAAATACTACCTGAATATTATCCAGTTTTAGAAAGTTGATGCCTGCCAAGCATTCTTTTCCACAACACGAAGTGCTGTATGCAAGTTCATCTCACACCCATGACCTTGTTCTTGCCACCTAAAGATTTTGCTGTCATAACAAACTCCATAGACACTGCACACATTTAACTGTGGTATAAACTTGAATATGTCAAAGCAGTTTGTATTTCACACAGCAGCAGCTATCCCATCAAATGGGAATACTAATAATATCTTTTGGCATTTCTTCTTGGGGATACAGAACAATACAGTTTTTTATACCTGAAAAAAAAAATGTTTAAAGTCATTACTGCATTTGAGAACAGGCTTACAGAATCTACTTGGCTCTCAGATTCCCTGATACTTATTATGGATATTCTCTCCATATTGGAGCCTACATGGTGAAGCAAGCAGCAAACCCCACTGATACCATGCAATATCCAATGTAACAACCCAGCATTTAATTCACAGCACTGGAAACACCTTCTACCTCATACCATTGTAAAGAAACTTTTCTAAATACATAACAAAGCCCCTGACTTGGTAGATAGGTTGAAAGCTGGTCCTATTCTTCTGCCAAAAAACTCTAATCAAGTCAGGAATTAACATTAAGCATTTACAAGTGCCATTGTAGCTTATGAAGGACAATTCTAGTAAATAAGCCAACCTAGCTTAAGCTAAGGCAGCTGTTAGAAGAACCAAGCTCAGCTACCCACTCTTGTGAATCATTTCCTGAATTGCCGTAATTAGCGCTGCATTGTAAGGCAATTCGTGCTCAGATCCAACAGAAGTCAACACTCATCTTAATTTACTATGTTCATCTTGAGCACTTGATTCCCAGTCCCTTCCCTTCAAGATGCACCTCTGCTGTGACACCAGCAGGAAAAGGAAGAACTGAGACCAGTGTGCAGTAGGCACTGGCCTGCTAGGTCACATCTGACCTGTGCATCTGGAACCTCCTTGGCCACATCTTTTCCTCTCTTTTTATGACTCTCTCTTTCACCTTTGATGTGTACTTCACGTTTCTGAAATTCTTTGCTTTCTCCAAAGTCTAGAAGCAAAGCACTCTGCTCAACAGCTGAATGCACAGGCAGACCCCGACTGTGAGAAAGCATCGTGCCCAGAAATCACCATCACTGCTTGCATGAATGCTAAGAAGAATTCACCAATGTTTTCCACTACCATCAAAAAAGTCTTGACTGCCTGGGATGTTTTCCTGTATGCTGGTTGATCCCTACAGTTTTATGTAACCTGTTAGCTTCTCTCACCCTTGGAGAGCCAAACTTTTGATATTATAAACCTTGAGCTCATTGAGAGTTTGATGAAGCATAAAATAAGCATAGTTTAACAGTCAAAAGAACAACAAAGGGCCTTCTGTGATAGCTGGAGAGTACAGGAATGAAGCAGCAGAGGAATCAGGACTAAGAAAAAGAAAACCCCTTTTACATGAAGGTGACATCCAGTGACTTTTGATTAATAATTTATCAGTGACATGATATGATTTCAAACTAATACATTAACTTTAATTCTTGTCCTGACACAACCCATGTGAAGACTTTGTATCTAGACAGAAAATTATATAAAGCAGAATGGCTACAATGCTGGAGGAGTACAATGTGATAAGGAAATGTGACCTCTGGAAAAACATTTTCTTTGATTTTTTTTGGCAGAGGGTAAACAGTAAAGTCCCAAGGTTTTTGGCACAAGAAAGAAAGACTTACAAAATGCTTCTCTTTAAGAAAGTAAATTTATTTTTCTTGTGTAATAGTACCTTACTGCTCCATGAGAGCTACAGTTCCAAGGTGACTATCTCAAGATGAAGCTCACTTTAAGATGGCAGAATTCACCAGAGGTGAGAACAAGTCATCTTTTTATAGCAGAGAATGAAGGACAGTGCACAGCAGCCCCTGAAGTAAAACATTTGGGTTTGTCAATATTTCAGTTTGGGAACATAAACAATTTGAACTCGAGGAGTTCTGAGGAAGAAAAATCTAAAGTAAACAAGTCGTCTTTAAGACAGTTTCAACCAGCCTTGGAGAACAGAAGATACAAATGTATTTGTTTCAATCTAGACCTTCAGAGGATCACTAAACATTTTAATTCCTTCTACCCTAACACTGCAGCACTTTAGAAGACTGCTGCTTCAGTAACTATTTAGAAATAAACTCTCCAGAGAGCACATAGCACTAAAACCAAGCCACTCCAGACCAATGAGACATCTAGACAATGGTCCAGAAAAGGGCACATTAGCAGAAGAACTCTCCTAAGGAGGAAGCAAACATCTCAAGTGACACTCTGCAAGCAATTTAGCTGGTTTAGATCCCAGCTGATACTATACCATTTCTAAATTAGTATTAACCAATTCCTCTCCAAGAAAAGAACACGGCAAACTGCACAGCTAACCCAGCCCACGAGGCATGTCCTGGACACATTCCTTGGTCCTACTGGCTCATGGCTATTGCTACCAAAATGTGCAAGCAGCCCTACTATCCCTGGAAAGTCTAGAGTGCGTTTATATTCTGTTTATAAGCAGTAAGACAAATAACACAAGATCTGGAAGAAACCTGAAGTACCTGGAGCGAGGCACCAGCTTTCCCAGGCTCACAGGGAAAGCAGACACAAAGGCTAACTCCAAACCAGTCTTCCTTTACAATCAGCACAGCAAGAGGCATGGCTCTAGAGAGTTCTGAATGGGAACCTTGCCTAATTAATGAATTAGTGATTTAGTGTAGCAAAGTGAATCATCAAAAGGATGGTGCATTCTCCAAAGCTGTTTACCCTTCCTGACACAGAAAAACCATATTAGACTTCCTCAAATGGAGCAGAAGCAGAACTTTGTTTATACCAGATGGAGTACCATATACCATGTACACAGACTGCTATTAAAGAAAGAAATTTCTGCCACAAAACAGAACAAAACAACCCAATTAAAAAAAAAACAAACTAGTGAAACACTGTTAGATTTGACTGTTTAAAGCAAGACTCCCAGACAAACACCTGCCCCCATTCCTCATTTCTGTGCACATCACCACAGAACAGAGGGTATGAAGTCCACTGTCCTCCCCTTCATTCCGTCAGTCACATACCCATGATGTTGGAAGTGCTGGAGGACACTGCTCAACACAAGATCCAGAACAACCTATCCCATGGGTATCACTGATGGATATCAATTGGGTTTGTGCTCTTTAACTGGGTTAGAATCAAATTTGCCTTCTGCTTGCCTTTAGACTCAATTCTTTAATGAACCCTGAATAACATGTAAGTTTTAAATGGTTCAAATCACTACAAGCTGCAGCATCTCACAAAATAGAGCAGAGTTTATATTGTCCTTTACACCCAACACAAGACTTTTCAACATCTGTGTAAGTCTACACAACATATTTAGAAACACCAAGAGGAAAGCAAAAAGGGGCTCCCAAACCATTCTGTTCAATCAGGGCAGCTCCACCAGGGTCATAAAGAGATAGAAATATTAGATAGGACTCATACAGCCACAAGCACTTTTATTTGTATAGCAGAGATACAATCCCACAAAAATGCTGCTGTTCTGCCTACGCTTTCAGTGAGAGCTCTCCCCACAGACTCTGAGTAAAGAGATCTCAGCAATCTAAAGGGAGGTCACTGTAAAAGTTATGCTATCCATTCTCACTTCAGCTCAGAAGTTGCTTAGAAGACTAAAAGATTACACCCTAAGACTTCATGAGACAAACAGCCCAAAGTTCATTCCAAAGCATCTCACAGCCATAAAAATAAAGGCTACAAATTAAAGCTTGAAAGAGTTTTATTAGAAGCCTTCAATGCACTGCAATGTCCTCTTCCCTCAACCACATCAGCCCTCAGCAAGCCTTGCCTCACTTCAAAGCACTGCATTTTCAGAGGAATTATTTCCAAACAGCAGGGCAGAGAGCAGTAACACAGAACAATTTTCCTGCTGGCCAAAGAGGAAGTTGATTCTGTAAATGGGCTATTTCCCAGATTTTAATTAAGCTGTGAAACTGGAATCCTAATGCAGGCAAACACAGCAAAAGACCCACAAGGTAAGACAAATATTCCTGGACTGAGACTGGAGCACAGAAAACGGGAAGATTTTACCTTTGTTTTGTATCCTACAATAACATTTGAGATCATCAGTCTAAACCAGAACTCCAAAATGTAATATGCTACATAGGAGTAGAACAAGAAAACACAACTCTTGCATAGAGAGACTCCACCTCAAGGGATGAGATGACTGCTGGACAAGCAGATCCAAGGAAAGAACGGAACACAGCAAAAAGGCAAAACCACTCAAGGTAGATTAGCAGAAGCCTGTGGATTCCACTGCCAAGCTGTTGTGGTTCAGTCAGCTCATGGCAGGTGAGTGTTACAAACTTCTCTGAAGGCAGGAGGTGAGGCAGCAGCAGAGATATCTATGGGACTCTTCTTCATGATGGCTGAAAAGCAAACATCTGCCACTCCTCCTTCAGCACGAACAAAGCAAAGAAAGGCCACAACAAGGCTTTGCTGAATGCCTCAAAGCAAGCAGCATTACCAAGTGGGACTACATGTCAAGTGCTCTACAGCATTTCACTCCAGATGACAGTAGAAAAGGGCCAAGAAAATGAGTTTATGTCTGTAGCTGTATAACCCCACATATGAATGACTTTCAGTAAAAATGGTCATTGTTTTGAACAGTTGAATGTCAAGAAGAAATCCAGACAAAGCAAGGGCAGCCTAGACTACTTTTAACCATGTGGCTAGACACAAAAGATCATATCTCAAAGACTCCATGGAGAAAGAATGAAAAAGGTTAACATATAACAAGGATAAAGATCTGGCAAGAAAGAGATGACAGGCTGAGAGAGACAGGAATGTAGTAAAAAGGTTTTCCTCACAATTTCCATACCTTTCTTCAGTGTCCCTTCTCAAAAATGAAAGGCAGTTTCTCATGCTGTCTATTGCAAAACAACAAGTTCAGAACAGTTGATCTCTATCAAAGCAATCAAGTTTTTGTCTTCAGCCAAAAAACTGTGCTGCTACTGCCCACCTTCAGCAGAGAAGTTACAAACTCCATCAGGAAGTGTGGGATGAAATACATTCCTCTTTCCTGAAGCTGAAATAATTCTATTGTTAATTTACTGCTGTCTAGGAACAGCAAGAACTTGCATTTTCTTTCCTAGTCTTACTGAATACTTTTGAATGGAGTAAATTTCAGTATCTAAAAAGAAGAAAGAAAAACATCCTTCAGTTTCCTCTTGCTACCAAAGCAAATGATTGCTGCTTGATTAAACTTTCAAAGGAGAAAAAAAAAAAGGAGAGGTATCAGAAGAGAGGTTGCCCACAGAGGTGAGCAACCTCCCCTTCCTTAAATTGTTCCCCATATCTGGGCACTCCATTTCTATCACAAATCACTCCATACACAAGATTATCACACTGCCTCTTCAAACCAAGATACAGAATGAGAAGAGCCATGTCTGTTTACTGTTAACACAAAGAAACCAAATGCTGTTAGAGCCTTATCAACTCATTAATCCATATTCCAACTACCTCAGCATTAGAAGGAATCCACAGGGACAGAGAGCAAATAATTCATTGAAATTGAACTCATCTTATGCCCCAAACACTCAGCTGAAATCAACATGTTTTTACGCCATTCACAAAAACTGTCTATTGCAGATTTCATTCCCTGGTGTGTATATGTTCCTGGGTTCCCCTGCATGCACTTTTCCCTTTCTCCCTCTCCCCTGTGCAATTATAACGTGAGATGTCATTCAGCTGGGGGAGGGAGGAGGAGAAAAAGGAAGGAAAGGGTGGTGAGTTGATATTCCTATGCTAGCTTACCTCTTGCTCTATCTCCACAGTTTTGGGCTCCCCTACTAGTAAACAGTGCCTGCCTCTTGTATCTTATCACATCATTTCCAAACAGCAGCATGAACTCCAGCTCACTATCACTGCTATTTTATTTCCACCTCTCTAATTATGAGCAGCATCCCTGGAGCTGACATCTAGGGTACATCCTGCTACAGTCTACAAAGGTCAGGTCAGTTCTAGACTCTAGTGCTGCTGGGAGACCTAAAAAAATACCCAAGAGCAAACACAGTTCCCAGGGGAGCTCACATGAAATCCCCCTTCCTTGCACTGACCATTGGGAACTGTTCCCTCCTCCCCTTTTTGGATGAAAGATGAGATTATCGTTAGGATCTGCTGCAGTAAAAGCACTCCCAGGAAACCTCTCAGGGGTCACATCCACACCAGGAGTATCCCAGCAACACAGTACCCGGGGAAAGCTGCACTCTGCACCCCTGCAAAGTGCAGCCCCCAGGGCAGGTGTGTGCTTTGCTCCTGTGTGATGACCCTGCACACAGCAGGTGAGCCACAGCTGCACGGCATTGATGGGGCTTCTTCCTGCTCCAGGTTAAGACATAGATCAACGGGCAGAGAAAAGATTGCTAAATCATCAGGCTGTAACAGCATGTACAGGCTCTGCTGCTGCTCTCGTGGGCAATTTCCAGTGACACAGTCAGAGTGGAAGTTTCCTGCCTCTGCCAAGGACAGAGCAGCAGCACAGACAGTTCTCCCTTCACCTGGAGCTACCCTGAGTACTACTCTAAGATACACCAGCAGGACAGCCCCTGTGTTTGCAAAGGAGAAAAAAAAACTCCTAATCCATTCATGGATTACCTAAGTGACTGAGAAATCATTCTGAAATCCTGCAAGAAAAGAATGTGAACACATCCAAGTAAGGACCAGTTCTGCCCCAGCTTTCTCCAAGAAGTGCCATCAGCTCTGCATTACCATGTGTACAACAGTAACTCAAGTTCACTCATGGCAAAGTAACAGTGCCAGAGCCTTTATCGAGAGACCTGCACATGCAAAATAACAGATTTCTCACGTGAGGCATGTTCACAGGATATTTGAAACCCAGAGAGGCAAGAAAGCTTAGAATAAAATGTCATCCTGACCTCAACCAGCTGTGTTTAGGTTTAGACCAGGAATATACAGTTACATACTATTTACAGATCCTTTCTTAATACACAGGATAGTCAGAAACAGGATTTGTATTCAAAATTATTGAATACTGAAACTGAGTTACATGTAATTCAGCAGCAGCAGCATAACTATTAGTTATTTCTCCTGCACAAATACTTAGAAATAACTGGTAAAAGAAAAATATTTATGGTTGTCCTGTAACATTGAAGAAGAGTTCCCCATCCATTAATTAAATAATTACAGGATTACCAACATCACAAATTAGCTGTAAGGTGTGCCTTGCATGTAATTTAAGACATGAATGAATACAAGTCCAGCATACCTAGTAAAGCCATCTACTTAGACACAAGTATTTTAGCAAGCTGCAAGCTAAATACAAACGTATCTGGTTTTCTTAACTGTAGTGTGACTTTTGCAGCTGCAGATGAATGTGCAGTGGAGTTCTGGCTGGTTTAAAGGGGCACTGCCAACTTCAATCTAACTCTAAATCTAGTTTTGTATCAGTAAGCTTCCACAGACTCTCAGGCCAGCAGAAATATTCCCATGATTGAAGAGCTTAATTCCCATGCAGTGAGTTATTTTTACTGAACATATCCCTGCAGTGCAACCAACCCAAACACAAGTACTGAAAATGTGACAGTGAGAAATAAATAGAATATGTACATTATAAGAAATACAGAAAGAGATATTAGCATAACTATTGGTAAGAGTAGTATATTTCAAGCAAGTGCATAATTACACAAAGAAAATCTTGTTTATTGCACTTTTCAAGGCTCAGTTACCTTGTATCTTTCAAAGTTTCTAGCTAAAAGGAGCCTCATGGACAATCAGTTTCTGTATATCCAGCTTGTCCACTGAAAGGCCATTTATTTACTCAGCTTCCCCTAAATCCACTGCACTAGAACAGACAAAGTTCATTTAAAGTGCAGAATAACCTAGAACAGCAATTTTGAGTCTAATACTCAAAGATTTCCACAGATTCTTCATTTTTTCCAACTTTCAAAGCAGCACAACAGGACCAACAAAGGAAGCAGCATTTGTTGTCGTGTCTTACTTAACAGTAACTTTTGTCTAGATGAAGGGATCCTTTCCAGGCACTCCAGAGCACTAACCTTAAATGGATCACTGCATGAGGTAAGGGAGGACTTCTTCAGAATATGGAATTAAATCATTGCAGTGAATGGATAAGCAAGTTTTTATCATTACACAAGAAGAAAACCTATGTTTAGAAGCAGCTACCCTTGTTAAGTACCAAGCACCCTTAAACACATCTTAGGACAACAGCCCGCAGAGATGAAGAATGAACCATAACACAATAAATAAAGGAACAGAGGCACAAGTATTATAATCCCCCGTACTGACTTTATCTCGAATGACAATAAAAAGGCTAAAGGCAAGACAAGCAGCAGCCTGTGCGAGCTGCGGGCGGTTTATGCCATGCCTCACGTAGGGGTGCCGTAAACTCCGTGTGACGGAAGCACCGGCAGCACTTTATGACCCTGTGGCGGCCGCGGTTCGCGGGCGCTGCGGGGCACCCGCACGGCGCTCCGGGCGATAAGGCCGAGCCGCAGCCGCAGCGCCCG
>VZSE01010802.1:19183-41959 GCA_013398275.1 Promerops cafer | reverse complement strand
CGCGGCGGCGCGCGCGCACCTTGGCAGCTCGCGCTGCCGCTACCCCGCCCACCGCCCGGGCAAAGCCCCCTCCCCGCCAGGCCCTTCGGGCGGCGCACCGGGGAAAGGGGAGAGGCGGCGGGAAGCGGCGGCTCCACAGCCGCTGGGCACGCGGTGGAAAGGGGGGACAAGGGGAGGAGAGCGAACGCAACGCGAAAGCAACAAGTGTGGCGGAGAACGGGCGCCATCCCCCAAGAGGTTCTCCTCTCACAGCCCCTAAACGCTCCCATTCCTCCCCCGCCCTCTGTGGCAGTGGTACGCTCCCACCGCTCGAATTGCAACAGGCCGGGCGGGGATTGGCGGAGATCAAAAAAGGAGGCGGGGCCAGGCAGCGACCGTTTAAAGCGCCCCGGGCGGGGGGGTGCCTGCCCTGGGGCACAGGAAACCCTGATGGAGCCAAGCGATAGCACCGGAGGGACCGGGAAGGCGGCAAATAAATCATATCTAAAAGTGGCCGCAGAGACGCTTGTAAAGTCGTCCCGAGAAAAGCCCGGAGATATTTTTGGCTGGAGGTGGCTGGGGAGAAGCTCGCAGCGGTGGTCGTAGCAACTCGTCCCGTTTGGATCCTGATGCGCTCGGGAAGATGAGCAGTGTTGCAGCAGGTGGATGCTGCTGCCATCATCCTTGTCTCCTGCTAATCAACTCAGCTTGGGAGCCCCAAATATTGACTAATCCCTCAGGTTACACCGAGGTGACAATGTTGGTATTGGCTGGACAGGGAAATGAGCCGGTCCTGGTCTTCCAGAAAGCCAGGAAGAAGGAACTGAGAGGAACCCAGAAACGTCCCACCAAAACCACAGCCTTCCAACCCTACCTTAAGAGAAGTTTTGATGTCCATAGCATATTAGACATTCTGGCATGAAAGGTAGTCAGGTATTGTAATAACACACGATAAAACACCAAGCAGATATCATTCATCAGAGATGCATAAAATGTGTTAATGATATGGCTGAGCAAATTCTTACTACAGTGGGGTATTACAAATATCAGCCAGAAGTGCACAATTCCTAATTCACTATCTATATCCATGTCTGAGAACAGATGGAGGAAAGCCTTTAGCTGATCTAAACTTGGCTCAACCCACCCTGTTTACTGATGGAGTTTCCATGAGCACAGAAATTAGAGCTACTGGTTGCAATCACTGGAGATCCTCAGCCTGCTGATTCAGCTTCCATTATCTGTTCAAAACCAATATTTGCAGGTGTCCTCCCCTGCAAAGATGCAGGTTGGGGGTGTGTTAATTATTGAAAAATGAAAGCAGATGGAGGAGATGGTTTACATACAGTGATACAGGAGATGTTTCAAAATGCTCTCCCGGGGCCCGACTCGCACAGTGTTTGCAGTGATTATTGGCTGAGCACTCTGAACAGTCAGGAGGAGAGCTGGCAAGTTTAACAGAAATCTTTGTAAAGTGCTAATAAGGACCCAAACAATTCCCATTAGGGAACTGCAGAGCCATCTGCACTCTAGCATGAGGCTGCCTATGGCATCCACAGCAAGACTTGTATGTCTTGGCTCGATATTTTGGAATCCAGCAGCAGAGAGGCTAAGTCATATGACAGGGTTATTAGCATCATTATGCTGCTGGATTCCCAGAGAAGTTTTCACAATGCGCCGTAAGAGGAAGGGTTTAAACAAGTAGAAGTGAAGCAAAAACAAAGGACTATACTGCCTCTGCATGTCCCTTGTCACCACGTGCACGTGGTGTGCAGAGTGGGAGGAGGGTGGCAGGCAGTACTGTGCAGAACTTTAGGCTAATAAAGCACACTCACAAAAACTGCAACATCAGCACAAAATGGGCTATTTTGCAATACAAAAACAAGCTAAGACAGCTGAAATCCTGCATCACAGCTTAGTTAGAAGCCCAATGTTCCAGGCTGGTGATGCTCAAGGCAAGCCCAGCACCGTATATCCCCCGAGGATTTTACAGAACTGCTGGTTTGCACTGGGCTAGGGAACAGTCACCTCGCCCCAGCCAGGCAGTGATTGATTCCCTGTGAATTTGTGTCTGCAGGCACTGTAAAACTGGGTGTTGGCACTCCAGAAGTGACCGCTAGTGAGCAGGGCAGCTGTTGAGGAAGCAGTTCCAAACCAACCCAGGGAAAAATATTGTGGTTCCAGATTAAGCTTTTTCAAGGAGGTCAGCTGCTATCGCTCAAAATAAAGTCAGAATATGGCACAATGTCACATTTTCAAAAGTCTATATAGAAAAATAAGGCCTGGCTTTTTTATGTATTCCAAGAGAAATTATTGAAGGCTCATAAGGCCCAGTCAGACAAGGAGTGTAACAAAGAAGGCAAGTTACAAAAGAAAATTCAAGAAAGTTTTTGGTATCTCTATGAAATCAAAGCTATTTTCACAGTAAAAATAGCCAAGGAATCTTAAATTCTATTTTGACAACCTTCCAAGGTTCAGGGCTTGCCAGGTGCATGGTCCTGTGGGAATCTGTAATCTCTTTAAACCAAGAGCACCAAATTCCACTGGAAGCGTACTGTCCCGGAGCGGAGTCCCCACATCTGGAAACAGGAGGTTAAAACCCAGCAAGAGGATTTTCAGACCAGGATGTGATCACCAAATTACAGCACTGGAAGGAATACTGAGAGGTCATCTAACTCCAGCCCTGTGAAAGCATCTCTGTCCCATCTGTTTTACCTCTTAAAGACCTCCCCAGTGCAGACACCACAGTCTGTCCAGGAAAGATGTTCTTTTCTCATGATTCACTCTTTTTGCCTTTAGAAAGTTTCCCCTAATGGTCAACCTGGATCTCTTTTACCATAATTTACATGTACTTCTAATCCTATCCAACAGAGACAAAAAAACCCAATTGCTCCTCTCACTCCTGCAACAAGCCTTTTAGATGCATGAAGATTTCTCATATCACTTTTCACATTCCCCAGACCTAAAGCTCCATTTCTTCTTGTCTGTCCTCCTCATTTCGATTGGGTGAGGCTCTCTTGATTCATGGTGTTCCCCTTTGGTGGCTCTCACTTTAATCCAAGTCTTTCCTGAATTTCTCTGTGCAGGAACAGCATGCAGCATGTTCCCAGTTGAGGCCTTACCAGTACAATGCAGAATGGAAGGAGCACTTGGTGTGTTCTGCAATCATCCCTCCTGTTTATACATTTTAGTGTGACATTTACAGTGACAGAGGACTTTTTTGTTGTTGGTTTTTGCTTCAATTTGTAAAAGTCAAGGCCACAACATGAAACCAAACTGCTACTGAAGCCCCTGAGATGCTCTCCATTAACAGGAACTCTTTTCTCCCGTGTACAGGTGTTTCTGTTAAAAGTCACTGTATTTGAATTGCCATCTGCTGTAAGCAACTGAATTGGGATCTTGATGAGTTATAGTCTTGTTTTCTCATGCTCACACTTACTTGGACAGCTAAACCCATTTTTTTAAAATGTAAAAGAAATCTGTATACAAATGAGCAGCTAAGAGCTTCCAAAAGAAGAACTGTTTTCAGAAGAAACTGAAGGACTAGTCTAGTCTACAGAGGTTTTAAAATTTGCTGTTATCTGTCCAGTTGTTCTGGAGCACTGACTTCCTAAGCAAGTATTCAATCTGTGGTTCAAATGCAAGGCAGAAGTCACCAAGCACCCGGCATTCTCCTGATGCAAGTGATTATTCACTGCATAGGCATTTGAATAGCTGTAATATTTATGAAATGATGCATTCAACCCCCTGCACCACCTCTGAACGCACATGCACACCCCAGTCCGGACTGATGTTGTGTGCTGAGCTGGGAGCTGAGTTTCAAATGAATTGCTGGTGGTGTTTGGTTGCAAGGAAACAAACACAAGTCTAATTCACTTGAAAAAACCTATCTCTTGGCTCACTAAGTAGAAACTTCTGTAGGTAAAAACTTCTGCAGTTAAAAAGGAAAATAAAAAAGCCAGCCCATCAGAGCCAGTGAGTTTTGATCACGTAGATAAACGCTTCTAATCCTTCACGCTGAAAAAATAAGTGTTCTGATAAGAACTAATAAGGAAGGTTTCTCTGGGGCTACATGCAAATCTGCTGAGTGTTCAGTATAGACTTTAGCATTTGGAGCTATTTTAAGAATAAGAGAGGTTCTGGGTCTGTGCACATAGACTGCAGACAATTTCACTGCTCACAGATTTTGCCAAGCAGTAAAATATAAAGTTGCAGCTTTGGGTTTGCTGCTGTGACTCAGGACCGTGGGTATACGAGAAGCTAATGAGAAACACACAACTTTTACTTCACTATAAAGTTTTAAGTAGAAGTAACCCAAACCAAAGGCTACACAAGTGCAGAAAACTCCCTCCCAAAATGGTACATAATGCTAAGGGCTGGGAAGAGTAGCCCAGCTGAGTTTCACTTCATGCTTTAGGAACAAGTTCAAGTGTGTAAAGATGTGTTAGATCATCCAAAGCAGTAAGACAAGTGTTTGTCAAGGAAGAAAATATAGATATTCAAGAACACCATACTCAGATGAAGTACTTCCAGACTGCTGGCCTACAATTAATACACCAACCAAAAAATCACAGCATTTCCTTATGCTCAGACAGTCCCCAAGAGGGACCAAAGGGAATGGATTCAAATGTACCTTGGTGAAATGTAATGGCAACTCTTGCAAGGTCACTATTGAGACCCTTCATTGGTTCTTCATCTAATTTGGACTATACAAGTTCCCCACAATAGCTGCCTGTAAAGCTGAGGTTGGTTTACTCCACGTAGCATGCATCAAGGTCTAAAAGTCATGTTTACTATTTGGAGTTTGGATTAAGGGAGAGCCTGAGCTGTGTTTTCTATGCTTGTTTTTAAAACAACAATGTTTTACTCCTTAAAGGAGTGTACAGAGCAGCTCCCTTGAGGTGTTGTCTGGAAATAACTGGCAGCCCCTTCCAAACAGATTTGGAAGCTTTCTTCAAACTCTTAACCATGGTTAGGTTCTCTTTAGCTGTGTTGTCCTGGTTAAGAAGGTTATTGCTTTATTACAGCTACTGGAACTGTCCTTTGACAAGCTATAAAAAAGACTCTACTTACGTTCAATCCAGATTCATCACTGTTTAGAGAAGTATTAATAAAAAGGGAAAAGTAAATCAATGAAGTCACTTTATTGATCTTAAGAATGTGGAACTACTATTAATAAAACATGTTGATGTTGTTTTATGGATAGGTCAAAGTCCTGGTAAGGGTGTGTTTGTCATTCTCATTTTTGTGCAGTTTCATCAACAAAGTATTTGCTATTGCAGTATTGTAGTTATTCATCTCCTGTTTTCCTCCCCCACAGCCAGAACATCTGCTAAATGTTTCTGAATCCGAGCTTGTTGGGATAGGGCCCGTTGCTTTTACATATTTATGAACTGTGTGGTACACTGGCACTCATTCAGCAGCCTGCTTCCCAAGGCTCATGCGCGAATGACATCAGCTGCTGTGGGTTTGTGTGCAGGAGAGCCACATGTGCAGGGGTCACTCAGGGGGCTGCAAATCCACTGGCCTCCAGAAGCACTCAAACTCCACTGCTGCCAGGGAACAGAGCTATCGACTAATATTTGAGTGATGCAGGGATGAGGAAGAGGAACTAGAGGTAATTATGGTGTCCCCTGGAATTGTAATGAAGAGTAATGGGCTAAAATTGAATGAAAAGAGTTGTGTCTGACTCCAGACATATCCAAAAATATCATCAAAATATTTTTCAGTTTGGGCAAAGAGGCCAACTAAACAAAACCTACTATGCCTGTGTTAGTTGTAACAGGCGGGATAAAGCTGAACACAGGAGTGGTTCTGGGCATGGAGAAAAGAGCACATAATTAATTTCTGACTTCTGTTTTTGCTCTGTAGCAGCCCAGCCTGTCATGCCAACACTCGCACAGGCACAGCTTTATGCTATTTACACACTGAGGGGAGGGTGCTGTGCCATTACTGTGCCCACACGTGACTCCCATCACACCAACAGAAGCCGTGTTCACAAACTGCCCTTGTGTGCCTGGGCTGAGCGGACCTGTCCCTGTTTGCCTTCCTGGCTGCTTTACCAGTGCCTTTCCAAAGTCAAGGATGTGGGATTTTCAAACCTCGTGAGAAACAACAGACCCCCATGTCCTCTCAACTGTGAGAGCTCCGAGGATCATTTGTCTGCCCAAATGCATGTCAGCAACAGACCACAAGCACAATCACAGCCTAATAGTCTTAATGAGATTACAGCTAGAGATGCCCCAGTGCTGCCGTCTGATTAAGGAACAGAACAAGCACCAAATTCATCTGGAGAAAAAGAAATCTCCTTGGCTTTCATGTGAGCAGGTTGCAGGTTGATCAGGATTTCAGATCTATGATGTACAACCTTTGATTTCTTTTTCCTTATAATTCCTTATAATTATTTTTTTGCAATGCATTACTTTCTTTACAAAGCAGTGTATTCTTTTCACAGATGTCTAAGCTACATTAATATTTTTCAGGACATGATTTAAAGTGAAGTGTGATGATGATCACACTTCTCAGTAACATGACTACATTTATAGATGCCTATTGTTAGCCATGCTAGATTGATCTCACTCATGGCTACTGTCTGTATGCTTGACTATGACACCCATGGGCTACAGGGGAACGTGGTGGATCTTTGCCAGTATAATAATTCCTTTTATCAGCAATTTATCTGGAGCATCTGTTTGTCTCATCAGAATGAAACTGCTTGTAACTCTATCCTACACAGGGCAAATACTCCTTCTGCACCTGTTCAAGCACTTGATTTACTTACAGCTTAAATTCTTAATCTCAACGAAAACAAATAAGTCAGCTTGTACAACAAAGGCTGGAACCATGAATTAAATGGAAAAGCTGATATAGGACCCTATCAGCTGGCTAGAGCACAAAACCTGGTACTAAGGTACGGATTGTGCAGTGCTCACTGCAAACTGCAGATCTCATCGAGCTTCCTGCAAGAAACCTGCCACTAATGGCAAGGCTGCAGTTCCTGCAGGAATTCATGCCTAGGACAAAAAGCCAGTAGCATTCACGGATTTTGCATGAAGCCTAGAGCTAGCACAAAAGAAAATTCCTCCCCTTAGACACAAGAAACACCGGAATTTACTAGTCAATGACAAACAATAAATAACATTTGCAGCAGAAGGTAGGAGAGGCTGGCGGGGTCGGTACTCACAGAGCGAGGCTGCGGGAATGACCTTCTTCTCGCATGAGTCAACTCCTCCCCGACAGGTGCTCACAGCTCGCCCGCCTCTGCAGGGGCACACACCAAAATTAGAGCCCCTCGCCACTCCCCGTGCCCTGCCTCCACATGCCTTTCTCTTTGGAGGGCTACTACTTTCTCTAGGCTTGCAAGGTAAAGCCAAAATTTAGAAGCAATGGGATCTCAGATGCAAATCTCCTTTTGTAAGCCTTTGCCAGAGCATCTCGCAGAGTCTCGAGGAGGCTGTGTGATGATGGGTCTGGCTGCCAAGTCGTCACTGTTGCCACAGTAACGGAGCAGTGGTCCCCTGTGGCTTGCTGAGGGAGCGGCAATGGGAGCACCGAATGGAGGCATTGCCTCCTCCTTCCAGGATTCCTGCGACCTGGGTAATCCACCCATTTCTTTAAAAAGGCTGTTTTATACAGAAGGTATTTCCCTCACACCCCACATACACCCCCCTCCCACCTTGGTTACTCCACTCACAGAGCTCTACAGCATCTTAAATCTTGTTTCTGTGGTATAGGAAAGCTGACATAACCCCGAGAGAGCCGCTGGCTTCCCCTGGGAAATACCGTGGCTTGTGAAAAGAGGAAAAAAGAAACCTTGTTCTGGTGAATATCTGAACACGAGCACACGCTCACCAGTGTTTGAAGAAGTGCTGGGACGGCGCGATATAATCTTGTCTCTGTGAGCAGGTGAATGAGCAGTTGAGACAGCAAGAGGGGATTTCTCTGCCAAGTGGTTCTCTGCCAACACGACCGAGCACAAGTGTGTCTGTGAGGCCCTATTACAGCTACGGGGAAGCTCAGGGCAGGCAGAATTCCTTTGTTCCTGTCCTCTCAACTGAAAAGCCTTGGTGCTATCATTTCTGAGCCTTAATACCGCTATTTTCCACTTATTTTTATTATAACATTGACATAAACATTAGCAGTAATGTTAGGCAGGACAGTCCACCACAGTGGAGACCTACAGACTCTGGGCTGTAGTCAGAAGAGCAGCAAGGCTGCAGAAGCAGGCGTTTTTTGCTGGACAATGAACAATTCAGCCTTGTTTTGGAAAGCAACTCCTTGGATAGTTAAATAATACCACTTGTTTATGAGACAGACTATTTATCCCCTCTTCTTTATAAAATGTTGCTAACGGTTCTTTGTTGCTTTCCTTATTATTCTCTCTTAAAGCCAAGTGCTTCTTTTAAGGTAATGGGTTTCCTCTCTCAGGATGCCAGTAACAAACACAGCTCTGTGTGCATGTAGGTGGTGTGGACAAAAACAAACACACAGAAGTAAAACCCACACATTTGCTTTCTTAACTGACTTTCCTGTCCTCACTTTCAACCCAGGTTATTTGGGCAATCTGTGACAGTGGCTCATCCCAACTTGCTAGGTAGGGACAGGCCTCCAGGTGCCAAAATCCAGACGTTAAAGACCCCATCATGACAAGGAGTTAAGTACCTTTTTGCTCCACTATAATGTGCAGCAGGAGAGATGGGACTAGTTAAGAACAGCGGTATCAGCCAGAAGGGCTAGAAAGAATTGAACTAGATTATAAAAGCTGTGAGCAGGCAAAAAAACTCTCACATGTTGAAAGAAGTAAAAATTCTAATCTTTTTACTTATCTTTGCCTCTGCCTTCAGACTGAGTTTTCCAGTTTTCCTCCAACATACTGTGAGGATTAAAATTTAATTTGATTTAGAAAAAACCTTCAATTTGTCCTTTGTTTACAGGATTCTTAAATGTGAGACTTGGAGAACATCACCAAACACGGCGATGGCCATGACAACACCACTAGGCTTGGCAGTGCAGAATATCTCTGTGAAGCAGGAAAGTCCATCTAGGCCCAGCCTAAGGGAGTCTGGAGCCTTCTGATTACAGGTGCTGGATTTAACAGCATCACACCCCCACATATACACACACACAATACCCTCCCTACATGGTGCCTTAGTGCAGTGGCTTGTTCAAAATCAGTTATTAGTACACCCAGACTTAGGAGCATCCAGTTCCACACAGGTGTGAGGTTACTAAACATATGAAGGCATCTTATAGAAATTTGAGTTATCACAGGCATTTTATGCCTGTTTCCTCAGTAACCTTAAATGAGAATGCAGCAAGATCAGAAACTGAGCTGCAGACTTGGTCTCACATAGGAAAGTGTTGGTTGGTACATATAATTAAATAAATCTGTTTTTCTGACACTCCCTCCCCCACCCCTTCCCTCAGCTATTTTTACACTTGGCTTAGTAGAAAAGACTTGGTGCCTTTGGGTGTGAAGCATGAAGCCGTTCAAAATGAAGCTGTCCCCTGAAGAAGACAGTCCTGAGAAGGAATAGTGCTGGGCTCTCAGGGAGTATGAAAGCAGCAGAGGAATGTAGGGGAGAGGAGGTGGCTGGGCTTGGCCTGCTGCACTGAGAAGTCTTTTCCATTTGCAGCTTTCTCCTCCCGCAGTCAGAGCTATTTAATGGGATCACGAGGGCTGCTGTACCATTACTTAGGGAAGAAGGTATAAAAATGACAGCAGCTAATAAGCATCCATTTCTCATCAGTCGCCTCATAAGGCTAATTGCACAAATAGAACGTTTCGGAGGCTAACGGGCTGGAAATGACATTCTGTCTGCTGGATCCAGACCAGCACAGAGAGACTGCAACCCTGTGCCTGGACACTTCAGGCCCAGCCACAAACAAAAAGAGGGCTATCCCTAAATGTACGTCCACAGGAGGACACAGACTTCAGAAAGTGAGCTGGAATGCTAAAGAAACAGCACAGCCATTCTTCTGGATGATTAGGAGGCAACGGGAGCAGAAACATTGAATGTTCCGTTGTCCATAAATGTCCAGACCACATTCCTGGTTCTGAAGTTCTCTCACAGAAAGGAAGGCTTTGTCTGGAGCTCACAACTGAGGACAGCAAGAAAGACTTAAAAAAACCTGAAAAAAACCAATCCAGGCTTGGTGGACCAGGGTGGAAACATACCTTTAACTGAGGCTTCAGTTCAGAGGAGGCATTCATGCTTCCCAGAGAAGAGGCTGACTGATGGGAAGGGCAGAAACTGGACAGAGCTGTGTGTGTGGTCTCAGAGCAGTATAAAGGCAGGGAGTGTGTGTTTATGTGTGTAGGAAGGGAGCTGTTGGTAGTGGGAGTGCAATCCCTGCACGTGAATTATAGATGTCAAAGCTGAAAAAGTGCTTGTTGGCCTGTTCACTTCCCCTTCTTTTGGATGCTGAAGATTTGAAAAGTTGAATCTTCCACTCATTGCACCAAAGGATCTAATGCAATATATTTGCTCTAGTGTCATCAGTCACTAATTAGATAATTCTGACCAAAAAAATACTTGACAAGATTGGTTCTTTCAAACATCCAAGTTCCTTTTGCTCTTAGTATCACTATCCAGGTTTATTTTAAACCCACATTTAAATTTTTTTTTTCACTCTGATCTATAGTTAGGCTTGTTAGGAAATGTCTGTGCTGTTTTTCTATTTTTAAAATATGGGCCCACGTTTGATCAGTTTTTGCTTGAGGTTCTCTGGTGCACTGCTGGTAAAATTAACTCACAGCCAGTTTTCAAGGCTATTGGAAAGCTATCACCACATTAGAATATATTCTGTTCTAAATGATTTGGATATGCTAGGCTTTTTTTCATATTTCCACACATGATTTTCATGGAGATCCATGCTCCTGCTTGTTTATACTCCTATTAACTGCTGCTGTGGTCATGCATGTTATTGATGGGTTTCTGGAAAGCTCAGCAACTCAGCAATTTTATAACTGCATTATAAATAATTCAATTAACCGTTCTTCCCCACATCTACATCTCATTTATTAATGGACTCTCTTTCTAGCAGTATTTTCTTATCTCTCATCACCATGCCATATATATATATATATACACTTAGGGGAGGAATGTAATTAGTTTTGCGGTCCTTGTGCCAAAACTTCCACAGACTTCGGTCAGAGATTTGCCTGAAGAATGCCTGTTTATAGCCTGTAGGAGTTGGTCCCATTTCTGTCCACCAGGAACAGGCTGAGGTGAGTGCACAGAGGTGGGCAGTGGAGTCCCACGGGTGTTTGAACCCAGAGGCATTGGAAGAGAAGCATGAAAGCAAGGGTTTATGTGTACAAGAAAAAGAAGGTGAAGCACACAAAGGGAGCCAGGCAAACTGATTGAGGATTCTGTTATACAAGAGCACGGAAAACTGAAGATTTTACATCATTAATTCATGTTAAACTTTGTTTGTTTGTTTGTTTGTTTTGTTTTGTTTTAACTTTTCAAATAATGGAAGAGTGGATTTCCTCTTTCCCCCCTTTTCTGTCATCAGACAGCTGTGCAAATATTTTAGCATGTGATTGTGGAGGCGCAACACTGCAAACTTCTGCATTGTGCCAAGAGAAAAGTACAGGAAAACAAAAGGCAAAAGCCTGGGGTAGATCTAGCTGCCAGGATCTTCTGTCCCCAGGGGAACCAGAGAGAGGAAAAGGGAGAGAAAAAAGGAGAACTGTGATAGCTTTCACTGCTGTCAGTGACAGTATCCCAGGTCAGAAGGAAGCACAGACTGGAAGGAGGGTAGCAAAGGTATCAGAGCAATTAGCAGTCATAGAACCACGTCTTTCTTTTTTTTTTTTTTTTTGTTGGCTTTATCTGCATCACCAACTGCTTGTCTTGTACCTGCCCTAAGAGACTGAGTTCTCAGGTTGCAGGTAGCTTGAAAACCCAACTTACACAGTGCAGTAAATCAGTCTTTTAATTTAGGATATCAGACCTACATGCCTGGTTTGTGGTTATACTGGCCTGGCATAAAACAGGTCTTTTCCAGCAGTTTAAGGGGTTCATCAGCAAAGCAGTGATTCAGGCCAGACAACTGAAAACCCATCTCTTCACAAGTTCCCTCAGGAGTTTATGCTACACAAGCGTGGGCAGTGGGTGATAACACAAACCTAAATATGCCACAGCCAGGAATCAAGCTGACTGATTCTCTGCCAAAGAATCCTATCTTGTTACTGTAGGGGAATTAATTAATCCATAAAAAAATAGCTATCACTTGCAACATTCTCAGTGGTTTGCCAAGCTCAATTCAGTGATTCCTCTACATCAAATGACAACACATCTTCATCTTTTACTGCTTAAGTGAAAACAATAGGTCACTGTGTAATGGCACTCCATCTCCCAGCTCATCCTGCTCCTGAGAAGTCAAAGGATCAAGACTCATTCCTGAAGCTGGTCATCATTCTGTACCCTGAAACACAGAGCTGGGGATACTTCTCTCTTTTTTTTTTTTTAGGCCCATAAAACTGCCAAAGTTTCTCAAACAAACAAGAAACTCTTGGCTGTACTGCATGTAATCTCCCATCCCAGGGAATTAAACAGGTGGTTATTAAAACTGTAATAACACCCACACTGTGAGAACATTTAAACCCTAAAGGAAGAAATTCTTCTTCCATCAAAGAGAGCAAAATCATTTAATGGTTTCAGGAAGCCTTCATACTCCAGCTTCCTCTAACCATTTGCATTCCACTTCAATTCAATTACCTGAATGATTAATTAACATCTATCAGCTAATGTTTCACACAGTGCTTCAAATAAGTAAAGCACCGTATAAATCCTTGATAGGAATTGTTAATTAGGCTACTATTTATGTTACTGTTGTTGCCTTCCGGGCTCTTCCCATTCCTTTCCATATTCACTTTCACAGGCCGTGGTCAGTGCTACCTACCATGGCTGTTGTTCCCAGCCCAAGTTATGGAGTCAGCACCACCATCCTCCTGGAACTGTTTCAAGAATATGTAGCTTTTCTGGCATTGTCACATGTACTTTTATGGGACCTGAGTCCCCAGCGAAGACCTTGCACCCTGTTATCCACTTTAGCAGCATTTTTACCTCAGAGGCCCAGACTCTAGCCTCAAAGCACCTCTCCCCTGCCCAGGTATGCACAGTGGTGAGGATGGAGGCTCCCTTCACTCAGCATGACAGCAGAAAACAAGGGTGGGTACAGCTCCTCCCTACAGGACACCAGTTTTCCAAACAAGCCCTGGAAATAGCTGCAGTTCTGTCCTTCTTTAGGAAGCTTCAGCAGGGTTCTCCTGATGCCACAGGGGCTGAGCACAGTTTCCAGCAGAGTCATGGTCAATGTGGCCTCTGAGGGCAGAGCAGAGGCTTGTCTGTAACAGAAATCCCACCCACCTCCACATGACTCTCCTATGACTCTGGGCACGCCATTTACAATTAGGTGTACAAGTGATGAATTTGGGTGTCTCAAGTTGCAGTTGTCGTGGGAGACCAGAGATATGACTTTAAAAACCAGGACATATCCCTGCAATTGAAACCAGTTGTCTCTGTAGTTATTGTCTCTGCAGATCTTGTGAGATAAGTACACAAAATACTGCATTCGTTTTGTTTTCCTTTAACTGTCAGCCATACAAATTCTGCTTTATAATGGAGCATCAAGTCAAGTTCTTTCCTCCTTACTCATAAGTAACATTCAACAAGCCAAAGCAGGCCACAGGAATGCCAAAAATATAACCCCTTGGAACCCAGTAAACACTTTTGTTGATACTGCTGAAAATGGAGCAGAATCATTTTCTCTGAGTGCATTGGCTCTTCAGAGGTAATGAGAGCCCTTTTCTTTGAGTCACTGAACTCAATTGTGAGTGCCAATGGGACAGGCTGAGCTGGTGAATCTCATGATCCTTCCCTTATGTCCCAGTTTATTTTAACTCCTTCTGGAGTCTCCAAAGGAAAAGACTCTCGTGCTCAAAGACATTGAAGCAAAGGACAAGTCCAGAAATAAAGTCCCTGTAATGTTCTTTTCCTCCTTGCCTAGATCAGTGCTAGACAAGCATAGGACTTGCTAAGCAGAAAGGTCCATGGAGAGAAGGGAAAGAACCTCATAATCCCCTTTCCTTCTGTATCCTCACACTGTATGCAGCTATGGGTTTGTGGGGACTGTGAAACCCTGCTTTCTTCTAATCTTTATCATCTTGGTCCTTAATAACTCTGGAAGGAGATTGCTAACAGCACAAGTTTTCCATGTAAGTCCCACAGTGATGTCCCAAGGGTTTGCCCAGCACAACTGCCTGCCATAGTCCCCAGTGCTGAGAAATTATGGAATTTGCACTAAGTCAGCACTGGAGGAGAAAAGAGAGTACAAAATGGAGGAAGAAAAAAGGAGGGTAACAAATGGAAAGTGCAGGAAAGAAAGATACAGAAAACAAATCAGAACCACTTAACACGGGTTGACTCCTTCATCTCTAAATCCCAGAAGAGCTAGTTCAAACACCAGAAAGGCAGCAAGCTTGGTCTGAGACCTGCATGCACATACAGATATGGAGACATTATACAGGCAGTATAAAGAGTTCAAATGAAGGGGGTAAAATCTATATGCCACCGTGTGTATGTGCATGTTCCATGGTATGCAGCACCAACAGCTCTGGGAGCAGAAAATCACAAGCCAGGCCTTACATTATAACACAATAGGCTTCAAAACCTTAAAATTTTGAGCTATAAATAACAAAAAAACCCAACCAACCAACAGCCAAACAACCACACACAAAAAACCCCCACAACAACAACCACACAAACAAACAAGACCAAAAAAACTCAACAAAATCCCCAAACCCCACAAACAAACAAAAAACCCCAAACCAGGACAGTGAGCACTCTTATGCTAAAATCCAAAAGTGAGGTGAGGATGAACAGAAGTGGTTGCTGAAGTTTGTCTGCCACCCCTTGGTACCTGTGCTGGAGAAGGCACACAAACCTGCTGGAGTGTCCTGCACACTTTGGCAGCTTTGTGCCCAAACTTCTGACTGAAGGCTTTCTCTGAGGGATGTAAACAAAAGACAAATTTGGAACAAACTGCTGCAAAAAGCTGATGAACTGCTGCCTGAGTGACCAATACAGAATGTGAGGAGCAGCCTTGTGGAGAAGACTGGACAGAAGGAAGAACGGGTGTATGAGGGGTTTGATTTTTTTCCCACTGAATCAAGATGGAAACAGTGTATGGGTCTTGCTTCTCTTTGTGACCCTGGGGAGAGCAGAGGGATTGGTTTCAGTGGCTCATTACCCCAGGGTCCTGCTGTTTCATGGAGATCAATGTATCATTTAATAGGGAGAGGCTTTTCAGCTCTCTGAGATTTTATCTGCTGATGGCTTCCATGATATTTATAGACATATCCATCAGCATAACAGCAGGAAGCAATTCTCCAGGGGTCAAATTGGGTGGATTTCCCCTATTTAAAGTGCATTATGGATGCAGCTTTCTGTATAGGATTAACCACTTAACTCACTGAATCCCAAACATCATCAGCTATTGTTCACAAAACTGATGATCTCCACGGCTTAGTTGTGGGATGGTCGACTTGTTTTCAGCCTCAATTATCTTTTCAAATAATAAGGTCCTTTGTTAACCTCTGACTTGCTGAGCACTGTGTAGGCAGCCTATTAAGTACTTCACAGTCCTCTTTTAACCCTTTGATTCAGGCAGCTCTAGAGATTTAGTCCCATGATTGTCCTATTTCTGACCAGTCCAAATCTTCGATTGCCACATGGATAGCAACTACAGAAAACCTGCTTTGATCACGGCAAGCTTAGGAAAACAAACCAGGGTGGCTTGGAAGATCGAGGCAGAACCTACGTGCTTATTATACAAAGTGTTTTAATGCTTTTAGCCTAACTTTTGGTAATGATTTACAGAGCATGCTTCCCTCCTAAGACTATTTAGAGAGCCAGCTCCTTTGGGGATTTAGGATGCAGTGATTCTATCTCCTAAAATTATTTGACTATCTTTCTAGTATTGAATTTCTCCTTGTGAGCACACCTTTTGGAATGAGACAGCCTTGCAAGGGGAGCTCAGAATAGACATGTTGCTCCAGCAGCTCGGAGTGCATTGGAAATGTGAACTGCTGTGAACTGCTGCTTGATTTGACACAGAAAGACGGATGTAGAGTCCTGACATGGTCAAGTATTCTTGAATACAAATTTGAGTTATTTAAGATTTTGTTTCCAATCACCAGAGCTATCATCAGTCACATCTGTCCATCCACTCTCCCTTTCAAATTCACCATGACCTCCTCATGGCCTTATTTCACTTAACCTTGCTGTGTTTACAGTGACCTCCATCCTCATGACTTGGTTGTACTCTGAGTGCCAGGCTGACACACCAGCATGCAGCTCTCTGACTCACAGAGACACTCCATGAGAAATGTAAGGGCAGCTGCTGTCTAGCCCTGAGAGCAAAAATTAAGTTCCCAATCCCTGGCAGAATCCACCCCGTTTTCCATCCTTGAAGGTCTGGTCAGAGTTCATACATGAATCCCATTTCCATTACTTTGCTCTTGAGTGATTTTATTTTCCTGGTGTACACAGCTGCAGTGTACTCTTGAACCTTTGCTTTACCCTCACCCATTTCTTTTCATTCAGATATATCAGAACACTCTATAAATACAACTGAAATTACAAATCAAATAAATCTTCTGTCACATAGGAAAGACAATGACATTATCCTCTTTGTTCCCCTGGTTACATCTACTGAAGGATGGTGACACTGGGAGACAGGAGAGCTACAGCCTAAAGTTCACTCTGATAAGCTAAAAATACTATAAATACAACTTGTCCCATCTACAGTGTAGTTCCGAAATATATTAATTACAGCTTAGTAGCTTGTCTGCCATGTTTCAAGCAAGTTCTCTCAGGCTGTCTACACTGAGTCATTTTTTGGAAAGAAACTTTTTTGATCTAACATGAAATGAGAAATTATTTCAGATTTGGTAATACAGACTGGGTTTTCAACTTCCTCCTTGAACAGGCATCTGGAACAAGAATGTGTCTAGAAAATTTTGGCCAGCCTTTTGAGTCTGCCTGGGCTCAGGCTGCTCCCAAAGCTGAAAACCTCACTAAGAGACAAGGGCTGGATTCCTCACGGGCTGCCCTTCCCCCAGTGCCAAGAAGTAACCACGTATGTCTAAGGCTACATAAACTAATTAGACATCTAATCCTACCTTTGTCTGCACCTGGTATTGCCAAGAAAGATGAGAAGGAGCAGCAAGTACAGGAGGTACAGAGGGCAAGAGAGCATCAGCTCGTCAGGGAAACGAGGGCCAATACACTTCTTGAGACATTAATCCTGCACACAGTGTAAGCACACCTCTCAAACCGGTAAGACCCTGAAATAGCATACAGATCTTCCAGAGGAGGGGAGAAACCCTCCCGAAAGAAAGGTGCTGCACATTCACTGACTAGGAAAAAAAGCTCTCATGAAGGTTCATAAAAAGCAATTAGCAGTTAATTACTGTATCAAGTTCACGAGCACAAAGAGCAAGCAGAGGAGTTCTGCCCACCACAGCCAGAGGGGCACGCAGGGGGTGCTCTCCGTGAAACACAAGACACAAAGGTTGCACCAGCAAACAGCCCCTTCCCAGGGGATTTCTCCCGAGGCTCAGGCACTGCTAGTACACAAGGCAGCATTGCTGACTTTCCTAAAGCAACCTCACATCACAGCTTTGGTGAGCACCACAAGACCTGGCCAGACAAGAGCCAGGACCAGAAGACTGAGATGGAAAGGAGTTTGTTAATTTCTATAGTATATTCTGAGATTTCCAATTCAAGATGCAGAAGGTGCATTGCCTGCTTGTAGAGATAATTAACACAGATCACAGTAAATGTGCATTCAGAATGAGGGACAGATGACTGACAGACACTGTGAAAAGAAATACTGAGATGTCAGGAAGTTAGGTTAAAAAGAAGAACCATTTTCTCAAATCACCTTGTTTGCCTTGTGGTACAAATAGTTCAAAGATTCACTGTCAAGCCTTTCTCCCAGTCATGAGAGCACAAGGCTCGCTTTTGAAAAAAGAGGAAAGGTGGAGACTAATGGATGAGAGTTGATTTTGGCAAGTTGGGCCTTGAGAAGTGGTATTAACTGTTAGAGGGGCTGTGACACTAAAGCGATGAGCAAAGAGACGCTGTGCTAGGCAAACAGGGTGTAATTGACCCACAGTGATGACAGGCTTCAGTATTTTCTCACAGATAATAACTAGCTGAAGAAAAGAAGATGCCTTAGGCCTCTAACCAAATTGGTCACCTTACAGCTATGAATGCCCCACCCAGCACTAATTATGACTATTATAACAGTAACAATTAAATCAAACTAACTGCTGCTATTCTTTGACAGCTGCCTTGCCAAGGCGAGTATTTTGTTTGATTATGAAGCAAAGAAAGGGACTTAATCAACTTAAAATGGCCCTTTGTTTCAGAAATGTTTTGTTATTATCTGAGTAAAACTCAAGTTTTGACAAGTTGTGAACACAACCCTGTGTTTCCAGTTTCCCAAATTCCAGTGTTTACACCTCACACAGTGTTTGTGCATCTGTGATGAAGGTTGAAACAGAGGTTTGCTCTTCTGTTTTATGTGATACCCCCCAGCTGGACTGTGGCTGTGACTGCCCCTGTAGTTGTCTTTTCTGCCTTGTACCACCCTCGCCTGTTGTTTAATAGGTTTGGGTATAGCCAAAATCAGACATGAGTGCATTTAAATACACTGACTAGGAACATCAGTATGTGGGTTCAAAATCAGGTGAGTCTCCTCTAACCAGTTCTCCTTTTGAAACAAAAAATAGATTTGATGCTGTGCCACAATGCTCGGTGAGATAAGAAGGCCTCACCTCAGTGGGCCATCTGTCAAAAGCACGGCTGGAGAGTGTTCACCTTCACCCAGCCCTGGGCTCTGCAGACCTCCTGCCAGGAGCTAGGGAAGCCCTGAATCTGGGCTAATTGAAGGGATCTGCAGCCAGCCAGCTTCATATTTAATAGGGATTTACTGCTGATGGAAATTACAAGCGAATTACAGATTCCAGCACGTCATGGTCTCACCAGAGTCAAACAAAAGCACGTGGTGATAAGAACAGAGTGCTGCACGCTGGGACCTGAGGTCTCCTTGGACCTCATTGCTTTGTTAAAGTATTGCTGATAAGCTATGAGGTACTACAGAGCTCCACACCTTTCCTAGAGAGTATGCTTTCCTCAGTTGTGTCTATAATGCCATTTATAATTTCCAGCTCTTCTATTTGTTTTTATACGAGTGCAGGACGATTTCTTTCTCTTCAAATCAAATCATACGGCCTCACCATTTCTAGCTCAAAGTCTCCCTAATGCTGCTAATCTCCTATTAACAGCCTACTGACACAGAAGAGACAACAGAAAAAGACTGATTGCCAGCCCTCTGGCCCTGTGACCGTGTGCTGGTCAGATCTGGATTAACAGTTGAGGCGATTTACCTCAGGAGGCCTTGTCACAGGTGCCTGTAACTCTAAACTCTCCCCGAACTGCCTGGCAGGAGAGGGAGGAGGGGAACCAGTAAATCCACAGACGATGCACACACAAACAAGGCCCTGATGAACATAATTTTTCATCTCCTCTACAAAATCAGGATGACTGTGGGAAAAAAACTCCTTGACTTCATACAAAAGGTAACGAGCTGGGCATGGACATTCCACCCAGGACACAAAACCCACTGTGGTACTCCCTCATACCACCTATCACTGACAGCAAGTTTGTTTAGCTTTTCTGGTTACTAGAAACTGTTATCCAGGAGCACAGGCAAACATGCTGCTTCCCTCCAGTGCTTGTGCAATAGGATAGATTGCCCTTATGTGTAGCTGGTTCAAGTACAAGAGGGACCCTTTCAGCTTTAAGACAATTTAAGCTGCTCCCATTCAAGGAAAGATGGAAAAACAGCATCATTCTTATTTGGCAACAAGTATCCATGTGACAGTTCGGTTCAGCAGCCCAAACAGTCTCAGGCTCCCCTCCCCGGCTGGACTGCACCTCCTACATTTGCAGCGCTGTGCCGTGCCCGCTGTGCTGCTCCATGACCCTACATAGCAGGAGGAGGGTGCTGGGATGACGGGTGCAGCTGACCAGCTGCACTTGACGTCAGCCAGCAGCAGAGTGTCCACACACAGCATCTGAGCTGCACCAGGAGTCTGCCTGACTGCCAGGGAGAGAAACAGAGGCAGGAGCTGGTGCTGCCTGTGACCAGGTCAGCTGCTGAGGCTTCACATGTGCCCGACAATGGAGCTCAAGCATCTCATCTCCACGAAGATGATTATATTTCAGAATGATTTCATTTTGCTTGTTAACAAATTGCCGGTAAAATAGGTAATTGTTCCTGGCCTGAAGTTAAACAATCCTGAGTGTTATTTGTAGGTCAGAGAGCTGCAAGAGGTTCAGCCTTCAAGGCACCACACTGTCCCCTCTAGGAAGAGGGGTGAAGTACAAAAACATTCTACCATGCCTTACAGAGAAATTAATTTAACCTATAATCATTGTTATTACAAGGCTGCTTGTCCACCTTGGCTTCTTACACAACCACACACTGCAACTCATACGGAGCTGCTGTTCAGAGCAACTCCTACCTCTCCCTGACCCTTCCCAGCCTCTAACATAACTGCATCAATGTTGCAGCTCGCTGTCTTTCCATAGGTCTCTATTCATCAGGCACATCTGCAGGGAAACAAGATCTGAGTCCCTCCGCAGCACGGCTGCTCCTGCTGCTCACTCCCCCACCTGGAACAACTGCCCCGTTCCAATAGCTGCCTCCGTGACCACAGCACCTACTGCAAACATCGCCAGAGCAATGCTGGGCTGCCCTTCTAAGGGACACAACATTACTGGCTGCTCCCCATGAAATAAATCCTTCAACAGCATCTTTGCATAACACAAACTTACCTTGGTTTTGTGCTGTCTCACTCCTTTTCTGAGTCTCAGTGAGGAGCATCCAGCCAGGATGAGTCTTTTTCAAACCTGATTCCTTATCCATATTTGGGAATTTGTGCTGGGCACTAGCTGGTACGAGGCACGTTCTTCCCACAGTGCACTTTGGGACTTGTAGTTCCCAAAAAGGAATGTTGTTTTCCAAATTGCAAGCGCCGAGCAACAGAAACAGAAGCCTGAAACGCCTTTATCTCTGTCTTTGCTTGCTGCTGGGCCCTTCCTTTCAAATGTTTCTGTGCAGTGGTTTCACCTTAGCCAGCCCAAATCCTTCAGGAATCTCTTCCACAGTTAAGGGTGGTGTGCCAGCCCCTTGGATGCACCACTGTGTAAAAGCTGCTACTGCAGAGTGCTCCTGCTGCTGCCGAGAGGAGCAGGTACATGGTCCTGCCTCCTGGAAACAGCGACCTAGAAAAAGAGACCTCTGATCAAGTTTTTAATCATATTCGCCACACTGAAATGGCATAGAAAACCCCCTTTAAAAGATGTGTTTCACTCTTTAGCATGTTTTGTATTAGCCCATTTGGTTTTTCATAATATAATCATAGCAGGGGGACAGATTAATGTGTCAGTTGTTTAAAAAGATTACAAGATAAATCAATCCTGTCTCTCCTGTAGAGATCCATTTTTGAAGAGCGTTTGCACTGACTGCCTGTCAGTAACCTCACAACCTTGTAACCAAGACACCCTGTTGTTTTTAAATAACAACCGAAGGAGAATGCGAATCGCTGCCTGCCGGGTACAGCTGGAGACACTGTTATTACTCCCGAACTCCATTAACAGCATAATGTGCTTAAAACTGCGGGCACGGGGTGCCTGAGGAGAGGTGCCCGGAGGAAGAGGCGGCCGGGAGCGGAGAGCATCCATCACCCGCCCGGGCGGTGCTGCGGAGCGGCGGGGAGCGCTCTCCCGTCAGCACAGCGCCGAACCCTTCTCCCGGCTCCTGGCCGGGGTGAGGAGAGCTGGGACACTCTCGGGGCTGGGCTGACGCCCGGCGGCCGCGGGGAGAACAGCCGAGGCTGGCAGCGCCGGCTCGGGCCCTTTTCCTCGGCAGCCACGCGAGAGAGAAGATGAAGGAAGCGCGTTTTGGCAGGGACGGGCACCGATCTCGGTCCCACAGCTGCGGCCGCAGCCGCTCGGAACTCCCCCCGCGACCCCACTTTCCACCGCTAACCCCCGCAGAGTCACAGAGTCACAGCAGGGGTGAGGCTGGAAGGGACCACAGTGGGTCATCTGGTCCCACCTCCCTGCTCAGTCAGGGTCATTGCAGAGCACACGGCACGGGATTGCATCCAGGCGATTCTGGAATATCTCCGTAAAGGGAGACTCCACGCCTTCTCTGGACAATCTGTTTCAGTGCATGGTCACCGCACAGTGAAGTTCTTCCCCCTGTCCAGGTGGAACTTCTTGTGCATCAGTGTCTGCCCGTTGCCTCTTGCCCTATTGCTTGGTACCACAGAGCAGAGCCTGCCTTTATCTTCTTAGCACCTCCCTTTAGGTATTTATACACATTCAAGAGGTTCCCTCTCAGTCATCTCTTTCCAAGGCTGAACAGACTCAGCTCCCTCAGCCTTTCCTGGTAAGAGACGCTCCAGCCCCTCAACTATCCCCGTTGCCCCCCGCCCGCCCCGGCAGCGGTCGATGCCCTCCTGCAGCAGTGACTACACGTCCCGGCGGCCCGCGGGGCCGGGGGATGCTCGCCGAGGCGGCTCTTCCGCTGCCGGGCGGCTCCTTCCCGGCTTTCCGGTGCCTGCCCGAGCGGAGCGGAGCCGGGCCCCGGCGGGGGCGGTGGTGGCGCTGGAGCCGGAGGCTGAGCCGGAGCCGTGCGGGGCCGGGG